>OZ025291.1:359539509-359842009 GCA_964019185.1 Maratus speculifer
AACAGAATCACTACATTTTCTTTTAAAATTAAAAGAAAAAAAGTGGAAACTAAAATGCGTATGTTATAAAATCCGGTGAATTTCGGTTTTATTTCGTTTAATAATTTGGATAATTGAGTTTCTATTTTGCTAATTTTAGTTTTAAATAATATTTGCTTGAGAGTTAGACTGACCAATAAAGATGTATTTTTTACTATAACTAATTTTGTAGATTTATTATAAATAAATGAAACAGTTCTTTTTTAAAGATTTTCTTTCGTCGAATTTCGACGGGTTCCACCTCGTTTTATTAAAAGCAAGAAATTATATTTACAATGTAAATGACATGGGAATCATTAAATTACATTTTTTTTCAAATTGCGGGATTTTTATGCAGTTATAACTGAAAGCCTTTAGAAGAAAATACTGAAATACAGACAGTAAAATTCCACTGTTTGAGAATGATTTTGGATAAAAAATTAATAGAGCTTGCTGTTATTATAAAGTTAATGTTTGTTTACTATGTTTAATTCGCCTGGGTGAATATAGTCAAGTTCTGTAGTGCGGGTTTCTTTCATTCAAACGAAAATTTGAGCGTCTGTACCAAGTAAAAAAAAAAAAATGGATTGATCGATTTTAAAAACCAATAACTTACAAATGGTGAGAGTTATTAAAATTTTTCTTTCGAGAGGATTATATAAGGAAAGGGCAGCAGACATCACTGTGGGTTAAATTCAGGGCCGTAGCGAGAAGTGAACAATAAGGGAGACGGGGGGGGGGGGGGGTCATAATTTTTTTTCTCTGTCTTTGACGCAGAAAGATAAACTAGCAGATATTCACATTGTAGGTACTTTGTTTCTGATTAAACTGCTGTAATAACTTCATTTTACACTAAGAAAAATATAGGACGATGAAAATTTTGAGTGTATAATTGGTGCAAAATTAGGCGTCCTGTTAACTACATATGTACAAATAGGATGAGGGAGTGTTAAAACAATTATTTTAGATACAATTTAGTAACCCTGCAAAACGGTGAAAGGGTCTCAAAACTAAATTAGATTTTTGAACAGAATTTTATTTGAATTTTCGGAACCAAAAATTCATTCAGTGACCTTGGAATCTTTTCCGGGGGGGGGGGGGTCGCCCATAGCGCCCCCTTAGCTACGGCCCTGGTTAAATTACTATGGTATGGATAAGTAAGGAACATCTGTCCATTTCTTACAACTCCTACTGTGCACATGACTGAGAGCAATTTTATTAGTCTGCATTCGACAGGTCTGTGATATGATTGACAAAAATATAGCGGTAGATTGGTCGACGGAAGTGTTTGTTTGTAAACATGCCCTTCCTTATAAGATGTCAGTTTTTTTTTTCTTTTCAATTGAAATTGTCGGCTTTAGTTTCAAATTGCAGCCACAGATGGCGCAATTTGAAACAATAGATGTTTTAAAAAAGTTTCCGATAGTTTCAGCAATAGATGTTTTAAAAAAGTTTCCGATTTTTTTTTTGCCTCTCTCGTCTCCCAGCATTGATGCGAAAGAAGGAGGTTAAATATATGGAATATAGGTTAAATATATTCAGTCGCCAATGCAATCTTCATCTTAGGATAATGTTCACAATTTCGGATAGCGAACGCTGTGCTATTATTTACAATTATATATTTTTACTTACCCATTTTACATAGTACAGGGTAAATCTTGCAATCGTTTTGAAAATCGAAAAAAAATTTTTTACGGATTTACACGTTTTAAATAGTGGAGATTCCGAAAAACATATTTTTAGAAAAAAAATTTTGCCGTCCGTCAGTCTGTCTGTAAACGCTCTATCTCCCGAACAAATTGAGATAGAGACTTGAAATTTTGTATGTAGTTAGTATGTAAGAATGGGACGAAGCCTATTTAATATCAGCAACCTCGATTATCCGGAACTATTTTTTTCGGACTCTCGAAAAATTCGTTCTGATGAAAGGTATGTAAAATTTTTCGAATGTTTTTGTTCTAAGGAATGGACGTAAAAGGCAATAAAATAACACACATTTTGCATATAGAACGAAGTCGATCGGATTATTAGTTGCTGAGATATCTGTAATCCTGTTTTTCACATTCTTCGATATTTCATGACCCTGTATTTCATTCAAATTTCAATTCAGAGGTATATTTTAATTGAAAATGAGACGCTTAATCCAACGCAGTAAACTGTTAGTTTATATTATAATTATTTTTGGAGTTATAAGGATGTTTCTTTTACGCAGTTCGGTATTACTTGAGTAGTTTAGCGTTTTATATAATTTGTCGAAATTGGTACATCAGCAATTCATTAATAGAGCATTACCATGCATATTAACAATATTTACATTTTGTTTTGGAATTGCAATGCATTGTTTAAATAGTTTTCACATGTTTTATTTTCATATGCCTATTCATGATGGGTATGACGGTGGCCCCCCAACGACTAGTTTTCTTCGGAAAGGGCGGGGGGCATGCAAAAATTAATTTATAATTTAACTGTGATCTTTACAAGATCTTTTTTCTTCCATAAAAATTACATATATATATATTAGACCGGGCGCTGGATGGAGTTGAGTATGCAAAATGTGAGGACCGCATTCGGTTTATGGTTTTGAACTCAGAAAAGCATGCAAATTATGATTTCGAATGTTGCCAGGAGTTGTATTGGTCCAATTTTTTTTTACACCCCACCCCCTTAGACATCAAGTAAATGGACTGAACATATGCTTTGGTATCATTAAAATAATTGTATTAACGGCAATATCAATTTTTTTTTTTATAATTAAAGATACTTATAGCTAGTCAAGTGGAAAAAGAACAGAAAAATTAATAATAAAAACAAAAATTATTGTTAAAAAAAATTATTTAATACAAAAAAGCAAATTCAAAC
Organism: Maratus speculifer; assembly: GCA_964019185.1. Classification (NCBI taxonomy): domain Eukaryota; kingdom Metazoa; phylum Arthropoda; class Arachnida; order Araneae; family Salticidae; genus Maratus; species Maratus speculifer. The sequence continues at coordinate 359,542,387 of OZ025291.1, forward strand.
ATATCATAAAAATAAGTATAATCATCAATCTTTTTTATTTTGACAATCGTTATTTATGCATTTGCATAACGCAATACAATCAATCTGTAATTTTTTACAAGAGCAAGCCATTGTTTTACAATTGGATGTACATTTACAGGGTTGAATCAACAATTCCGGCAGTGGTTGCTTAGTCATTTGTCGTGGGTATAATTTATCATCTTTCCTTTCATAGCCTAAGAAGGTGTAATCAATAGGCTGTAGTAAAGTTTGGTCAGCATTCACCCATACATATGTTTGTGCTGAAGCTCTCAATAGATGTAAATGTAGAGCATCTGATGTGCAAATAACTTTTAATAAATTTAAGCCGAAACCGATATTTTGGGAAATTAATTTATACCGAAGTTCATCAGCCGTTGAAATTTTTTTTGAAAAAAGATAGGTGCAAATGTTTTCCAATTCTTTTAGCTGTTCGACACTTAGGTACGGATTTCCGAAATGCTTTAAAGCTTCTTGTGCAAAATCCAACGGTGCAGCGTTTAAAGCATTTTTTTTTCGAGCCGAATCTGCTAGTCGAATCGCAACCACTCAGAGCGTGTAATGCTGGCAAAATACCACAAATATTTTCTCCAAGGGATTGAGCAGCCAGATGACATCCTGAAATGAATTTTTTCTTATAGGAACCGTCGAACCATAGACCTAAACAGCCTAGACGTGCAAGCTTGTTCCAGAAGTAAATTCCGAGAATGAAAACATCTGTATCAGCGCAAATGATTATGATATGGCCAAGTTTGATTTTCACTGCGTGAAATATATGACCACACATCCGTGAATCCGCTTCTAAATGGTTAGAATTCAAGTCAGGTACTTCAAAAAATGAAGAACCTTGCAGTTTGAAACATTTTGTTGGATCTTCAAATCCTCCACAAATATATAACTCGCAATCTTCATTTACTTGTGCATATCTAGGGGCAGCAGTACATAGAAATCGAACAAGCTGTAACTTATTTTCAGTGCTTGAAAAGAAATTATTACAATTAGCTGGAATTTTGGTGTGCTCATTTGAAATTATGAAATTTTTCATCATTTGACCTTTACTCCGTAACGTTGATTCCAAGTATTTTATTGAAATATCATCATATCTGTCAAATACAATATCAACTCGTTTTACATTTGGTTGCGAAAAAAGATTCTGAATTCTATTGAAAAAAGCTTGAGCAAAATCGCCAAATGTGCTGAAATTTTTTAATTGGATTCGATGAACAAGTGCCATACCATCAACAATGTAAATTTTTGAAAAAGGTAGATTTAAAATATCCTGCCGCGTGTTAGTACCACACTTATGATTATTTTCAATTTCAAGGGCGAGTTGTGATTTTGGAGATTTCCTGTAAAACCCTTCAGCGTCAAAAAGGTACTTGCAGTAATTCAAAATTTCGAAAGATGCTAAAATTTTTGCATCAAATCCACGTTGATTAGCCAACAAAAATGTTTTCTGAATGAGACTTACATCTGTTGCATCTTGTAACTTTTTATTAGAAGTACTCTTGTTTTGTTTTTGTGAATGAGTTACAAAATTGCTAAATTTATTTTTTTTAATAGGATCAGATAACTTTTTGCTTTTGAGTACGAATCGCTCATCTTCGTACGTTCTTAACAGAGCCTCTCCATTTTCCTGTATATTTAGCAAACATTGCACAGAAGATTCTTCAGCAAGTTCACCAGTGTAAATATTTCGAAGCGCGCAATTCGCGTTATCATTATAAGGGTTGCAGGCAATAATATACTTTATTATATTTTGAATATCTTTTTCGTCTTTATTGATCCTGGATTGTGTCCATTCATTATGATAATTAATGTCACTTGTAGAGTCTGCTTGTATTTCGAGATATGAAGAAAAAGCCTCGTGAATACTGTTTTTGAACGGATAAAGGAGCAGCCATCTCTGCATCGCTTCTTCATTTTTAGTAATGCCAATCAATCCTCCAGTAACTGCTGAAGATCGGTTTTGAGACTGTTCTAATGCTAAGTCGGGGCTTACTGCATTAAATTTACCTTCCGTTCGTTTGACGGACACCATTCCTCTCTTCATATCATGTTCAACTTCTAAAGGTAGTTTTATCATATCTTGTAAATAAAGAGTGACTCCACGAATGTAGTTCGTGTGATTCATGGAGAAAAAGAACGGTAACATTTGTCGAGTAGTTAACAAATGTAATTTATAATTACTATTTCTATCAGCCATAACTGAATTTAACAAAATTTCTACCATTTCGCAGTAGTTGTTTAAATATTTGAATACTTGATTTTCAGTGCTCATGGTGCGCAAAAAATGTGAAAAATTCATTAAAAAATCTGTAATTATTCTTTTGTATTGATCATGTTTTTCGATTACGCCAGAATGATCTTTATCTACTGTACTTTCTCTTATCTCCTGAAGACAAATATTTAGCTGTTGTAAAAAATCTTGAGAATAATTCATGCATTCTATAAATTCGGCAATTTGTATGCTTCTTAAGGCTTCGTATAAGAGCTTATGTGCTCTAATACCTCTGTTATAATGAGTACCTTTCAGAATTGATGCCAAAGTATTCTCACCATAAATATCGGCTTCAATAAGAATACCGTCGAGTCCACTCTCTTCTACATATTGGCCCAAGCACCGCAAATAATTTTTTTGTAAATGAAATGATCCAATTCTCAATATTAAATTGTCAAATTCTTTATTTGTTAGCTGAATATTTTTAGCGATAAGATATATAGCCATGTCACACGAGAGTACTGCTATTTTTTTACCGAGTGCAAGACTTACGTTGACATAATTTTTCATAGCGGTATACACAACGTCTTTGGAAGTCGGTGGCTGAGGTATAACCGGGCTAAATCCAACAGTAGAAACAGGTGCGGTTTCAGACGATAGTATTTGTTGAAATGGAGTCCATCCTGGTACCGAATTTGTAGATGATCGGCAGAAATTATTTATTGATAGACTATATTGCAGTCTACACAAGACCCAGAGCAAATTATCAAATTGTAAATTGTTTTGATTATTATTTAATAAGCAGCTACTGTCCTTATAGTCCGGTATTGAAGGCTGCATATTTTCTTGAAAATGAAGAATTGCTTGACAGTTTAAAAATTTTAAATCCAATTCGTTCAACTCTACTGTAGGTTTCATTTTAATTAGATTAACTTCATTGTCAGTGGATTTTTTTTCTTGATATATCACCATAGCTGTAACATGGGTCGAGCCTTTCCCACTTAATGTTTCTTCATTGAAATCATTGTTATCTATAGCTCCATGAAGAAATAACGATGAATCTCGAACTATATTTTTAGGAATAAGCAATTTCTTGTCTATATCTTCACACACAATTGACGTTGTTACTTCATTATCGAGGTTTTTTAATGCTTTGTAACTAATGCTATGCCCACATTTATTCAATATAACGATTAATTGTTTCGATCGAGTCAAATGATGTATAGATTGAGCTAAAGCTATATGCTTTGGAGTGTGTTTCTCAGTAATCGTGAAATACATATCATAAAACACTGATAACGCTCGTCGATTATAATTCTCACTTAATTTGTTATTCTTTGAACTGAACAATGCTTGCATAAACATTAGCCAGTTATTCGGTAATTGACCTTTTTGTAAAAACAGTTCAATTAAAATTTCATCACATAAATACCCATCTGGCATTACTTTGGTATTTAGTATTTCTTTTCGAAGTTGTTTAGCTACTTGAACAGTGTAGTTTGTTGAATTTACGGTACGAATATGTTCAATGACTTCATCCAGTGGTATATTGCCCATAAACACCAATGATGATTTTGATCTATCGCTCGGATATGAAAATAAAACATTTTCACCATACTTATCAATGAGCAGTGATTTCATAACGCGATTTTCTACAATTGCATCTTCTATTTCAGTGAGTTCAGCTAGTCGCTTGCCCAAGAATGACACTTCAAAAGAGTGAGATGTTAATTTATCTTTCATTTCATCGATTAGCTTTTCAAATGCCTCCATAAGGATGCCATGTGGTATTTGACTTGAAGGTCTGCCTGCTGGATTTTCAGAGTTTCTTGGTTGCCGTAGATAATCACGATAACAATGTTTATGATACCTCACTTCCATTGCAAATAAATCAGCTGGATGTTCGCAAATGCTAATTTTAGTGAAAACATCATCTTGTTTTTTTCGAGCAATATTTAAAATTTGTTCCGCTGCTGAAATTTCAGAACATAAAAGAAGAGTTTTGTTCTTATTTCTTGATTGTTTACCACAAATTAAACATTTATTACTTGTATCAATTTTTAATTCAATTCTTGATGACCGACGAACCCTTTGGCTACCTGAAACATTTGCTTCTGTAGAGGAAGTAGGAACAGAGGCATTCTCCTGCTTTAGTAATGCTAATTCTCGACGCCTGATTTTCTCTTCACTAATATAAGTTGCAATACAAGCTCGATGCCAAGAACAATTGTGGGCAATAAAGTCTGTATCACTTTCTAATTTCTTACTAATGTCATCTTTTCTGCGATCTGCTGCTCTTTGAATAGTAGTAAACGTCTGTAATTTTGGATTTTTCACTAAATCACCCGTTTTATCACAAAACAAACACGACAATTCACTTACTTTTCGCTTATTTAGATTTATCACTTGTAGTGACATTTTCCGCCCTTTTATTTAAATAAAACACACTAATAAGACACTCAACTGCAAAAAAACTTAAATAATATTACTTAGATACGTAAAAATAAACCGTTATGGGCTACGAATTCTCTTTTACTGACGTTTCCGAGTGCTATGACTCAGCAACGCGCCGAGCGGAGAGAGGGGTGGGGAAAAGGGAAAGGGACCAGTACAGCTGCCGGCAACATGTGATTTTCTATTATTTAGGGTCTCAGGTAAAAGAATTTGAGCATAGTTGCCGGTCCTCACATTTTGCATACTCAGCTACCTTTGGCGCCTGGACTATATTGGAAATTAAGTCATATTTAAAATTTCTAAAAGCTTATGTAACATCCGCGAATCCATGCGGATAACTGGCGTTAATTTCGTCATGTTGTGTTATGTTTCATATTCAAAGAGGAGGCGTTGTGAAATATAAACATATAGTCAGATTCTAATATAATAGACTAGTGGCGTGTAGCAGCCCAGTGTGTTGCATTTATATTGCATGAGATATCTTGAGAGAAAAGAAATTTTATCTTACATTCTACAATTTTATATTACATATAGGAAAAAAAACCTCCATATAATATTAATTTTATTAAATACTAAATTTTAAGTAAGTAATTATGTTTACATTGGAGGTTAAATAGAATTTGCAATAATAATATTCTGAGATTTTTAATTAGGTGATTTTTAATGTAAACCTTTATTTGTCAAAAATATATTGTTCTTTTATATCATACTAGCAGGCTATGCCCGCTGCGCTGGTCAATATTTCAAAATCAACCGTGGATGAAACGAACTGGTGAATTTAAATTTGTATTTTAAATAATTTGGACCTCCAACAGCACCTTGCTCATTGCTGAAATCGATTTACACACCATTGTGATATTAAATTACCTTAAACGTTGTGCAAAAACCAGCTATTTAGCAGTAACTATTTTAGTTTATTACTAATAGTGCACATTTGGAAGCGAAATGAGACCATTATGGCAACAGGATTTAAAACTTTCCCTTTTCTGAAGAAATATTAATTATTACAGTCGTTACCATGGTACAACTTCTGAAAAATTTCTTCACAACTTTTCATTATGTGAAGCCAGGAACCCAAAGCTACTCCCACCTAAAAAGTTTATATATATATTAAATTTTGTCCGCGCGATAAAAGGCACAATTATGCAAGAATCATCTTCAAACTCGTCAAGTACATTGAGATGGTTAATATCTCAGTGGGAATTGCAAATGAGCAAAATCGGCCCAAGGGGGTGGTAATCGGGAAGGGTTCAAAAATTTGAATACCATCTTAACATAGCTTTCACAAAACCAGCTCTTACAAAACAATAGCAGGAAAAAAAATAAACATTTTTCGTTACAGCAAGTTGCCAACGATAAAAAAACACACATTAAAATTCTCACTACAACAATTACTTTATTATTGCAAAATTTCTTCCTGAAAAATGAAAACAAAATTATTTGCTCTTTCGTATTTAAGCATTTTCTCTTTAGTTATTTAAGATAAAATCATGTAAATCTGTATAATTTGGCGGACGATTTGGCGAAATTGGTTGACGTGATAATCAAGTAGTAGCCAATTTACACTTTTCATATTTCACAAAAGATTCCTACACAGACATATACGCAATAGGTTTAGCACAATTATCTTGCAACTACAATGTGGCAAAATCCTCGTTTTAGAATACCAAAGAAATTTGTGTATATTTTATTATTTCCTATCATTTTAAACAGTTATTAACAATAAATAAAAAGTAACTGTAGAACAAAACAACAAATATCATTTCAAAAAAGAAAAAAATGAAAGTAAATAAACAACTTATCATCAGATAAACAACTATAGCTGGGTTACCATATGAGGCAAATAATGCCATTTTGGCGCCAGTGAGATACCTCGATGAGTATATGACCAAATCCGTGACAAAATTTCCATTTGGAAAAAACTTTAATCGGTATTTATACTGCATTTTCCCTACTTAGGTATAAGAAAAAACCTTGACACAGATGTCATGCACCACATTGGCGAAATTTTTTTCTGGCGCCAATTTGGAGAACTTGGTTTTTAATTACCAATTTCATAAATATTTTTTAATTATTTTGTATTATTTGAAAAAAAATAATAAATAAAAAAGTTTAATTAATAGCTATAGAACAACATGATTTATATTATTTTAAAAAACAAAATGAAAGTTAATAAATAGTTTATTAATAAATAAACAGCCATAATCGGTTTACCATGTGTGGCATAAAATCGCCATTTTGTTGCAATCGTGCGAATGTGGTGCGTATATGACATCTGCGCTAAAACTTTAAAAAGTTGCAATTAAATTATTTTACAGGTTGGATGAGGAAGACATTTATACTAAAATTTAAATATTATACGCATTATTATTATTATTATTATTATTTTTTTTTTTTTTTGCTATAACTGTTATTTATATATTTACAATTAAACAGAAAAATATCCTAAAAATGCTCTCACACATTTAAAAGAGAGTGAGAGAATTTAGTAATTGTGAACATCGCTCCGGCTTATGCCTTCTTGATATAAAATCGCATTGTTTGATGACAAAAGTAAATTCAAACACCCAAATAAACAAATAACATACAATTAACAGATAAAACCACTTTTAAAAGTAATTCTGCTATTTTGCCCTGTAAGACACATAATGGTAGAATTAGATTATTATTATTATTATTATTTTTTTTTAAATAGAAAAATTTTATTTACGTTTTATCTAATAAAATATTTAAAATACATTTTTGTTAGCCTGCGCAAAAGAGAATAGCGAAAGTTAGATTGAAGAAATATTGAAGAGGAAATGGTCAGTTAAAAAAGACTTGTAAATTTTATTCAGCGGGAATTTTTCAATTCAAAATGTTGAATTTATCTATAGTAATAACGCATAATTGCATAAATTTACTTTGAGTTGCAAAATTTTTCCTTCAGTATTACTTGGTTATACCGTCGACCAATTTCGCCAAATTATACAAATCGCCAAACTATTAGCCAGATTATATAGATTAGCATAAATTTTCACTTAAATAACGAAAAACAAATTAGCAGAATATAATATAAAAGTAGAAATAAAATGGGGAATTAAAAATCACTTGATGACATAATTAATATTTATATTATGCTTAATGTCATGTGACATTTACGATCATCCATTATTGACATTTAATCTTGGAATTTGAGGGTAGATTTTTAATCGATGGGGTAATCTTTCCTTCTTCAGTTTTTAAATTTTAACACTGAACTTTTTCCTGTAAGTGAAATTGACGAAATGGCACAAGAAAAATTAAATTAACAATGAAAACATTTGCAAAAAGAAATAAAAGAGTTATACTCATTGTGGTGGTTACTCCATAACCCCCCCATATGTTTAGTTTAATTCAATTTTATTAGCCATTTTATTTCATATCACCTTCCTTTTTATTAATGTTCTCAATTTAAATTTTATTTCGATTTCGCTTATTTTCATTTCGTCGCCTGTAATGTTTTCTTTCTTACTTAGCTTTCGAATGTTCCAAGCCGGTAAAATTCTGTTTGAAATCATTCCTTCCGGTTTTAAATTTGTTCGAGAACATTCTCGCTAGTTCTTTTGGGTGGAACTTCCGTTTATTCGGACACACCCCTAACCTATCAAATTAAATTTCACAGGTGACGTATTTCAAGCCGTTAAGTACATGGCCACCGGCTTTGGCCTCCCCTCTTAAGATGGTTATCAATTTTATTCTTATTAGTTACATATCTTTTCATACTGTATATTGTAATTTGGCTTTGTTTTTCCTCACCCCCTCTGTTGCTCACTGCCAAATTGGCGTATTTTGCATTTACAATAACCCTTTCTCTTTTTCCCCTGGGCTCGCGGCCACCTGCGTCAGTTGCGCTGCTAGACACCTGCTGTGATGGATGCAGTCGTATGATTGAAAGTTTTTAGTGTAATTTCGGGGCCGAGGTGCTCCCCCGTTAACGAAGGATGGAACGGTTTTTTTTGTTATGTTGATATTATTGCGATGCTGATTTTTAAGTGCGGCAAAGAAAAAGTGCTGCCCTCAAAATGCATCTAGGAAAGTGATGTTGATTTCTGTTAAGCAACGAGGAGCAAACCTTTTGTTTCAAAGGATCCTGAAAGTATTTTTGTTGTGTACTCTGTTTGGATATGCGTATTAAATGAGATGACGTCGTGAAGCCTTTTACGTGTTGCTCTATTGATGCCACTTTTAACTCAAGAAGGTTGTCGACATGTTTATTCTAAATAGTTTTATTCTTCATCTTTTCGTCCAAAATTTTCGTCAAATTTTTATGTGATCAATTCTTCAATTGTGCTTTTATATGTTCTCAATCCTCTGAAAAAAACAAGTAGAGGTGAAGAACGTGTGCTTTAAGAGGTGAACATTTTTTCTTTCATCAAATGAAGATATTTGATTTTCATAAAGTTTTTACTTCATTATTTTGCCCAATTTTATATATATAATTTTTGATTACTCACGGGGCGTTATGAAGAAAATATTGGTTTGTATCTATGCAATATGAAATATAATATATTTTGTTTTTTTGAAAGTTCATATTATGAAAGTTGCTCTTTTTCAAGAGGAAATAATATTATATTCTCCTTTTATGTCATGAGAAAATTTATAATTTACATCCTGTTGAGATATCTAAAATATATTATTGACAAAGAATTTTTATTGCTTAGAGATAGCAATTGTAGTGATTAGCATATATTATGATATGGTTTTTTATGAAAAGAGAGATTAATATGTACGAGTCAAAATAATATAAATATGTGAAGAAATATTTATTCATGAAAAAAGTAAAACAAGTTCTTCATGAAATAAAAAATAGTTTTCTTCAAATTTTGTGTGCATAATAATTTTTTTGTGCCTATTGTCTGGATTTATTTGTCATCAACATCCAAGGACTTGACAGGTAACTTTTTTACCTTTTCAATTTTATATTTTTTTTTAACTTTATGTTTGACATTTTATGTCATCATGGATAAAGAATATTTTTATTGTTTTTTTAAGTGAAGTAAGGATGGTCACGTGGGTCGTTTGCAGGCCACCATTCTCCGCGATGTGCTGTCATTATCACGATCACTTTGGCCTAATTGTGGGTAGAGGCAAATAAAAAGTGCTTTCTCCACTTTCAAATAAACATAACATTATAATTTCCTTTGGTGCAGTGACCAACGCTTGAACAATTACAATTATTTTTTTTTTGTACACGGCATCTTAATTTCCTGTGGTGCCGTCACCAAAGCGTATCCAACATTCCATGACCATCCATTTTTCCTTTGCCATCATCATATTTTTGTTATATTTATACATATTGTCGTCATTATCTTCAGTTAATTCTTCATTATTTTTCAAGTTATTTTCTTCATACATTAATATTATTAATTATATTATTATTGAGAGTGGTGCAGTAATTCATTGCAACATATTGATTCTATACTGAAATAATATTTTTCTGGAGCAGTGCATGATATATATATAACATAATTTTTCCATATATATTTTTTTTCTTGTCTTGCTATATTTTGCAACTAATATATATATGCATTATTTAACGGAGGTACTGGTAAAAATTATTGTTCATGCTAAGATAAATTATTCTTCTTGTCATACATATAATAATTTATGTTTTGAGCCATATTATATATAAATATTTACATAAAATATTTGGGTCTTATATTCTTTATATGATACTAATATGTTAGTATACGTTTTCTTCCTTTTTTTTACATATAAAAATGATGTATGAAGTAAATGAAAGTCATCAATATTTTAAGTAACGGGTCAATTTATATATATTGTTCATCATAGGACCTGCCAAATAACCAAATTTATCATGTCATACATTGAGTTCTTATATTAATTATTTCATCATGCCTCCAAAAGCCAAACTAAATATTGCAATCCAACCTTTCGACGGTAACCCTCAGACTGTAGAATTTTTCTTCGATCAATTATCTGACTTACAGGAACTAAATAACTTTACAGACAAGGAACTTTTTGTTCTCTTTAAATCAAAACTTGAGGGCACCGCCTTACTCTTCTTTCTGGAAACTCAGTCACAGCTCAAGAACTCTAATTTTAGTGAAATTCGAAAGGCATTTATAGACTATTTCTTACCCACAAAAAAGTCTGTTTCTCTAAAATCTTTACAGAACTTGACCTTAGATTCAAATGAATCAGTTAAAAATTTTGCTTTTCGGTTGGATAAACAACTTCGACTTGCTTACCCAAAATTGGATCTTTCTGCTCTTAATTCATTAAAGTTTACTCATTTTCTTGAGGCTTTACCTAAACAAATCAAACGTAAAATCTTAGAAGAAAATATTACGTCCTTCGAATTAGCTCTTGAACGAGCAACTTTTCTTCAAAATATTTATGACTCTCCCCCTAAAAAATCGTATGAAAATTTTAATCAAGCCTATTGTATCGATTCTGAAAATGTCCACGATAATTCTAGTAATACTCTTCATAAAACTCCTATAAAGCATACGAAGGATAAAATTTATCACAATTCTCAAACCAACTACGCTCCTTTACAAACTCAAAAGGACAGTTCTCATACTTCTCGTAATTTTCAAAGAAGACCTAGGACATTTTCGCCTTCTCCACCGAGACAAGAGGCTACAAATAAACGTAACAATAATTTTCGTCATCAAAACTTTCACCGGAAACGTCCTTATCTGTAAGGTTCCACAATTCAAACTTTGACTTAAAAAAAAAAAAAAAACAATGGTTGGCGTCGCCAAATAAGAGATAAACTATTGCCAAGTGGCGCGCCCTCGACGAAAGAGAGAACTGCGTTCGGCAGTCGGGACCGTGGTGTGATTGGAGGAAGTCCAAAATCTCTCTTCGTGTGTCGCGAAGAAATATTGTTCTAGTGGAACAATAATAATAATATTATTGTAAATGTTTTCAACTTTTGTGTTAATGTGACCGTATGTAGCCGTCTTATTTTGTCGTGTCAATAAATGTGGTTCGTCTATGAAATGGTCTCCAAGCTTCAGAGTCCTTCTACATTTAATAATTGTCACCGTGCAAGCAACACAAAGTTTGATGTTTTCCGAATGTTTTTGGGAATTAGAACGGCGATCCGTATTGGCGCAGCCTAGAGGATTATGAATCTACAGGTAAGAAGTTCTTGTGTCGTTAGCCCAATAGAAAAATATATCTTTATATATTTTATATATATATTAATATAATATCTACAGAAAAACATAATAAAAAAAAATTAAAAAAAAAAAAATCTCTTTTCTCTTCTAGTGAATGAAAAATGAAATAAAAAGAATTGAGAATAAATAGTAGGTTCTGTGTTATTATTTTCTGTGCAAATGAAAAATATCTTTCATGATCATTAAATTGAAAAAAAAAATGTGTTTTTGTTTAATCGATAAATTGTATTAGAATATTATCCATTTGACAATTACGAAATATTGTTCTCGAAAATGATTTTTTTTTTGTTGTGTTACTCATGAAGTAATTTGGAACGAATGGCTGGAATAGGAATTTTTATTTCAGAAGTGTTAAAAGGGTAAAATAAAATAATTATTGGTTGGTTTTTGCAACGGAGTACCGTTGATTGAAGGAAGTAATAGAAATTGGTTGTGTTCAATTGTTATTGCTATAGATTGGATAATATATATATGTACATATTCTTATTATTTTTTTTTTTGCATTCATTGTCTAAGTTCGGTAAATCGAAACTAGTGTTATGAAAGAGTTCTTTTATGAAATATTTTTGGAGATAATATGAAATATCTTGTAGTGCAACCGACGTTATGATTTCAATAATATAAACGTATATAGAGTGTTATAAGAAATGAATAAAGGAAAATTTATTTATGAATTTTGAACGGTTGCCAAAAAATTATACTCTTGGTAGTAAAGAATTCTTTTTTTTAATTTGCAATTTCGTTTCTGTATACAGAGTGATTAAAGAAAAAAAAATTAAAATTATATTGATGGTATTTTAAGAAAACAAACAAAATATACATAGATATTATTTTTTTTTTCGGTTTTTTTTTTTTTATGTTGTTGTTTTGAAATAAATGATACGAGTATAGTGTTATGACAACATTGAATGTTCTTAAGGTTTGTGATTTTTTTTGGGGGGGTATTGTGAACACTATTAAATGTTCATTAAGAGTAATTAATTAATAAAAATAATTGTTTTGAGAAAATATTGGTACACTTAGATATTGTAGAATTGTTTTATTATGTTGAGTGCTGAAAACGAAATCGAACGATTGATCATTGAATATACTATTGTGTTGTGATATACTATTGATGTATATGGTTTCTAGAACTATTTTATTTAAAATTTTTTTTTTTGATAAAGTATTAAGTTTTGGTTACTTATGCTGCATTTTTTTTTGAGTAGAAGTAAATAAATGAAATAAATTATTATTTGAGCGATAGGTTATATTGTCATGGTTGTAAATATGTTTCCTGAAGGGAATGAATAACTCTTGGGGGTTATTACGCTGTTACTGATTGTTACAATTACTGGGATTTCGTTTCTTTTTCCGGGTTACCATGGCATCATCTTTCTTGGGTAAGGGTCGCAAGGAGGATCTGGTCGAACTGGCCACCGAACTGGGGTTAAAAGTTAACTCAGATCTAACGAGGGCTGAAATTAGAAAACTAATCGTTGACAGTGCGAATTTCATTGAAGATGAAGCCAAAGTTTCTTTGAGCAGAATAATAGAAGACAGACTTCGGCGTGAGAAAAAGGAAGATGAAGAACGAATTCGGGAAAAAGAAAGAGAAGATCGAATCCGAAGAGAGGAGCGAGCCCACGAGATTGAGTTAAAACGCTTGGAATTATTGGGGAATAACGTACATTTGGGTGAAGTAGTGGAAAATTCGAATGAAACAAGGTCTAAAGTACAGCTAATGCAGATAACCCCAAAGTACGATGAAAAGGTAGACGAAATGCAATTGTATTTGGTAAATTTTGAACGTCGGGCGGCAATGGTGTGTGTACCAAAAACCGAATGGGTGGCATATTTATTAGGACTTTTACCAACCGAGATAGCTAACAATATAGCCCGGGAGCCTCCTGAGAGAGCCAGTGATTATGATTTCATAAAAGAAATGTTGCTTAAACGCTACAAACTAAATCCTGAAAAATTAAGACAGCTATTTTTCCGACATCAAAAGGGGCCAGAAGAATCTTGGAGGAGTTACTGTCATGCATTGAATAGTTATTTTAACGAATGGATAAATGAATTAAAAGTCGAGGATTTCGACCAATTAAAGAAGCTACTGGTTACGGACCAACTTAAACGCAGAGTACCAAACGACATAAAAGAACATTTCTTGGACCAATGGAATAAAATGATTGATCCTTTGGAGGTCGCAGAAAAGGTTGATGAATACGAAAGTTTGAAGGACGGTTTGAAGAATAATCCAGTGCACAAAAAGCCAAGGGATGTTCCCCGATGGCAATCAGAAGAGAAAAATAAGTGTAAGTTCAAGGAAAGGTTCGAAGGCAACAAAAATAATCATTTAGCAGGTGTAACCAAATATGGCGGAAATGACAAGCAAGTTGACAGAACAAAATACCAAGGAGGATATCAAAGGGACAGGGGTCCTAGAATATCTAAAGTCACATGCTTCGTATGTGGTGATCCAACGCATTTTTCACGAGCTTGTCCTAAGAATAATAGCCAAGGAAATCGGGGCAGAATCGGAAATGTTCGTAGCAATTCGGTCACTACAGAAAAAGTCATAGAGAATAAAGAGGTATTGACTGCTCGAATTACCGTGCCTATGTCATTCCCTCTCAAGGCAAATTCTGTGAAGTGTGATGAACTGAAGGAAATAGAATTGAAATGTGGTTTTACGATATTTAACGGCATTTTAGACACAGGGGCTCAAATTTCAGTCATAAGACATGACCTGGTTCCTATTAAAGAAGGCGATGGTGAAGGAACTGTAAAACTAGTATGTGCATTTGGATCAACTGAAACAGCACCGTTAGTAGTTTTTAAAATGAAAATAAATGACTCGCGACATTGTGAAGTCCCTGTCGTATGTGCGGTATCCAAAAAATTGGTAAGCGATATGCTGATATGTTCTACAGCGTTTGACTCACTAAATGATGGAATTCAAGAATGTCAACCCGTGACTTCCCCTCCTGTGCAAGAAGATGAACAGAAACAAAGCTACAGCCTGAATGAAATTGTAAAGAGTGATGAAGAAGAAGGAGCACTCGAGATAGAAAGTCCTGCTATCTACAGTGAAGAAGAGGGTTGTAAAGAAAGTAGATCAGAGTTTATAAAGCTACAGCGGGAAGATGAGTCCTTAACAAATATTTGGAAGCTTGCAGAAGAACGGAGAAATGGATTTGAGCTAGAGGACGGACTGTTGTTACACTCTGAATGGGTGTGTGGCGAAAAAATAAAGCAAGTGGTGTTGCCTTACAGCAAGCGAGATTTCGTATTGAAAGTTGCCCATGAAATTCCCCTGTCTGGACACCTGGGTGAAAAGAAAACGAAAGAGCGAATAAAGTACTCATTCTTTTGGCCGACTATCAAAAATGATGTCAGGAAATTTTGTGAAAGTTGCAAACCTTGTCAAGTTAGAAGAACTGAAACTTACCGAGATAGAATTCCGATCCAACCAATTACCAGGCCAGAATACCCCTTTGAAGTTTGGAGTGTAGATTGCATTGGCCCCTTAGAACCTCCTTCCAGAAGAGGACACAAGTATATCATTTGCGCGATTGATTTATGTACCAGATGGGCAGAAGCAATACCGACTAGAAATATAAACGCTAAAACTACGTGCAATGTATTGATGCAAATTTTCAGCCGCACTGGTTTCCCTAGAATGATATGTACAGATCAAGGTCCAAATTTTACCGCAGAACTGACCGAGGCTTTTATAAATTTAATAGGAGTATCACCAAGATTTTCAACGCCGGGTCATCCCGAGAGCATGGGTGCTGTGGAGAGATGGAACAGAACTTTAAAGAATATGCTGAACAAAAATGTTCAGGAATATGGAAATCAATGGGATATCCACATTCCGCATCTCTTATTTGCGTATAGAGAAGTTCCTCACTGCACGACTGGTGTGTCCCCATACCAATTAGTGTATGGACGAATTCCTAAGGGACCGACCGCATTACTTAAAGAAATTTGGACAGGTGAGAAGGTGATACCTACAACGGCTTCTAGGTCTGTCGAAAAATATTTAGAAGAGTTAAGAGAGAATATAGAAAACGCTCATAGAATTGCAAATGAGAATGCTGAACTAAATCAACAAAGTTATGCCCAAAGGTATAACTTGAGAGCTCGAGAGAAAACCTTTCAAGTAGGTGACAGGGTTCTGATCCTGCTGCCAACATCATCTCATAAGCTATTGAAAACTTGGTCAGGACCGGCGACTGTGGTTCAATTGAGCAGGCCACATTCAGCCATTGTTGAATTTGATGATGGTACAAGAAAAGAATTACATTTCAATAAAATTCGACCATATGTGGCTCGTGTCCAACACATAGGTCTTGTTTTTGAGCAGGATAAAGATTTTGGACAATTACATTCTGCTCCAACCGAGAAAATGACTGTCAATAAAAATGAAGTAGAGCAACATGTCCGGGATATGACCAGCCCATTAGATGCTAAGCAACGGCATGATCTAAGCGACTTGCTTTGTAAATACCATGACATATTCAATACTAAACCTGGAATGGCGAAAGTTGAAGGGCATATGATTAAGGTTACACCTGATTGTTCACCGAAAAGACTTCGACCGTATGGAATTCCTATAGTCCTCCAAAATGAAGTAGATCGTCAAATTCGAGAGCTACTAGAAACTGGACTCATTGAACAAAGCGATAGTGAATGGGCCCATCCGTTAGTGTGCGTTGCTAAAAAAGATGGCAGCGTGCGGTTGTGTGTTGACTTCAGACTACTAAACAGCTTTACTATTCCCAATGCTTACCCCATGAAACATGCTAATGAACTGCTGTATGAAATAGGGAAAGCACAAATAATCACCGTACTTGATCTTACTAAGGGATATTGGCAGATTCCCATGAAAGAAGAGTGCAAACATTATACTGCCTTCGTAACTCACTCTGGCCATTACCAATGGAGAGTCATGCCATTTGGTCTGAAGAATGCTGGTAGCACCTTTCAAAAGTCAATGGATAAAGTTCTGATTCCGCATAAAGATTACTGTCGATCCTACATTGATGATGTTGCAATTTTCTCAAAAACATGGGCAGACCATTTGAAACATATTAGTGCAGTTTTACAAACTCTTCGTGAAGTAGGTCTTACTGTTAATTTAGAAAAATGCGATTTTGGAAAGAAAGAAGTAAAATTTTTAGGGCATATAGTTGGGTCAGGAAGACATGCCCCGGACCCTGAAAAGGTGGAAGCTATGAAGAAATTAGCGGCACCTACTAACAAGAAAGAATTACGAACAGTTTTGGGGATAGCAAGTTATTATAGAGACTACATTCCGAATTTTGCAAGTATTGTATTACCTTTGACTAATCTGACGAAAAAGAGAGTTCCCAAAGATATCCCCTGGGGAAAGTTGGAAGAAGAAGCCTTCCAAAAACTAAAGGAACAGTTAGTTAAAATGCCATCTTTATATACTCCACAATTTGAAAAACCCTTTCAGCTTTATACCGATGCTTCCGCTACGGCCGTTGGAGCGTGTTTGTCACAGTTAGATGAGAATGGGAAGGAGCATCCTATAGCTTTTTACAGCAAAAAGCTTACCCCATGCCAGACCAGGTGGTCTACTATAGAAAGAGAGGCTTACAGCGTTTTAGCTGCGCTTCAAAAATTTGATACTTGGATCTTCGGATCGCAAGTTGAAGTGATTTCAGATCATAATCCTCTTTCTTACCTTACCCAGGGCTTGCCACATGGTACCAAACTAGCACGGTGGGCTTTAGCCCTCCAAAGATACAACCTGAAAATTACTTATAGGAAAGGAAGCAAACATGGTAATGCTGATGCACTTTCCAGGTTCCCCTAGGGAAACATATAAGATAATTATGTAAATAATGCATTATTATTCATTATAATATTTCATGTTGAATATTTCATATTGTATCTACTTATTAGTATTAATATTATTGTATATACATATATTTATATTGGTTCATTTAAGTATTAAATGTTGGGCTAGCGAACGAGTTCTTCTTTTATGTTTGTGAAATATGCTAAAAAAAAAATTACTCTATGGTTTTTGAAAATTAACTAAAAATAAACTTACAATTGTGTGAAATATGCTAAAAACATTCCTTAGCAGCATAGTCTCTAAGGAGAACTATGTGCTCTTTACGGAGGGACATGTAAGGTTCCACAATTCAAACTTTGACTTAAAAAAAAAAAAAACAATGGTTGGCGTCGCCAAATAAGAGATAAACTATTGCCAAGTGGCGCGCCCTCGACGAAAGAGAGAACTGCGTTCGGCAGTCGGGACCGTGGTGTGATTGGAGGAAGTCCAAAATCTCTCTTCGTGTGTCGCGAAGAAATATTGTTCTAGTGGAACAATAATAATAATAGTAATGTGGATGTATAAAACTTTTGTGTTAATGTGACCGTATGTAGCCGTCTTATTTTGTCGTGTCAATAAATGTGGTTCGTCTATGAAATGGTCTCCAAGCTTCAGAGTCCTTCTACATTTAATAATTGTCACCGTGCAAGCAACACAAAGTTTGATGTTTTCCGAATGTTTTTGGGAATTAGAACGGCGATCCGTATTTTATCAACCAACCTTTGACAAATATTCTCACAAAAAAAATTCTACATCCTTTTATCACAGACGAGATGTTGTGCAGTGTGCGTTCTGTGGGAAATTTAATCATCGTATGGACTCATGCTACAAATTCAAAAACATTATTGGTAATTCTAATCAAAACTCTTCAACTCAGGTTTCGTCTCACCCTTACAGAAAGAAAAACCACACCTCTTCTTCTGAAAACAAAAATAATGTTTACCATTTAAACAAATAAGGGAGACTGGTTCTACTGACCGCCTTCTCTCCCGTAATTCTCATTCAGGGTCAGTACACTTTAACAACAACAACAACAAACATCAACAATTGGACAAACGCTCGTCAGTCACTTTAGTGTCATCCACAGCTGTCCAAACTTCTCCTATGACATCTAAATTTAACAAATCTTCTTGTTCATATAATTCTTTGCCTTCCAAACAAAATTTTCAAATCAACGATGACATACAAGAAAATCATGTCATATGCAGTTCTTTTAACAACTCTTATGTTCTTCCATGCATCCTAATAAATGTTCAACATAATGAAATCTCCACATTAATAGATACTGGATCAAGTTTATCTCTCTTGGATGAAGAATGCTTTAATAGCATTAAATCCAGGCTTCATTACAAATTTTTATCCAGAAATGTATCAGTTTCGACCATAAATTCTAAGGTCTTCTTCAAAGGATGCATAGAGATAGCTTTTAAGATTGATAAATATTTTTTTCATCATGTATTTTACCTTACAAAAATTCAAAATGTTCACTTTCAAGCCATACTTGGCTTTGAGTTTATTAACAAGCATTCTATTACTATTTCTCCAAGTTTTAAGTCTATCCTAATTAAGGACAAACACATTCCTTTTCAAAGTTATAATGAATCTCCTACTTGCTATTTTATGAATGCTGAATATAATTATGTTAATTCAAATGTACCATATTCTCTTGATGCACACAGAATGCCTTCTTATGAAAGGCCTATATCAAATAATCTAACGAGTGATACTTACATTGGTAATACTTGTGCAAATTGTGATAATTCAAGTTTGCAGTTGTCCAACAATTATACAACCTATCCTTATAATTATAATGTTCAAAATAATGGTTTGTTTACAAATAATATGGCTCATTCTGCTATGAATTTTCATAATCCTTATATTGATGGTCATTCTACTTATCTTTCTAATTATTTTCCAACTGATTATGCTAATGTGGTGAATTATGTGTCTACTAATGATAATAATATACTTAACAAGAATTCCTCATCTAAAAATACTAGTGATAGTAGTTATATTGGTGAAAAGCAACCTCATTTAAGTATTGGTGACAAAATTTTGGTGAGTTCCAATATGGTACAATTACTCAATAGAGAATTAATACCTCCTAATTCTTTTGTGTATTTACATGTGAAGTATCTGAATCCTCCATCTGAATATTTTCTTTTTAAACCCAATTTAAAAAACAAGGGTCTGGTATTACATGAATCATTGCACTCAAAATCTTCCATTCAAAATGATTTATTTTTGGTTGTATGTCAGAATATTTCAAAGCTCGATATTCATTTAAATAAAAATTCAATTATTGGTGAATGTATCAATGTAGATGAAAAAGATATTGAAGAATACTCTTTTGATTTAGAATTTGAAAACGAATATTGTACTTTAATTTTGCCATCTGAAGAGATTAAGAGAAAACGTATTCAAGAATTATCTCCAAATGACTTTGATCTTAAACATTTACCTCCTCATGAAAGGGAAGCTTTAACAAAATTATTATGTAGTAAAGCGCTTGCCTTTTCGAAATCTCTTGACACTTTAGGTCATACTGACCTGGTCAATCCTCAGTTTACCATGTTAAATTCTCATCCAGTAAAAACATTACCTTTTCCTGTACCTCAAGCACTCGAGCAAGAAGCTCTTGACCAAATTAATCAAATGTTGAACGCTGGTATTATTGAGAGGTCAAATTCATCTTGGGCGTGTCCCATGCTTCTTGTTAAAAAAAAGAGAACTGATATGTCTAAGCCTCAAAAGTATCGTTTGGCTCTTGATTTAAGATTGTTAAATTCCATAATAATTCCATCTTCATATCCTCTTCCTAGAATTCAAAATCTATTGGTGCAGTTGTCAAAATTTAAATATTATACCACTCTTGACTTACCCTCTGCATATTGGCAGATTGCTGTACCTAAAGATATGCAAGGTAAACTTAGTTTTACTACTCCATGGGGAATTTTTACCTATTTACGTTTAGTATTTGGCTTGAAGACGGCCGCCAGCACTTTCCAACAATTAATCGACTCTGTGATTCAATTATCTCAGATTGACTCCTGTTATGCATATCAAGATGATATAGTAGTGGGCGCTAATTCATTTGAAGAAATGACCATGAAACTCACAAAGTTATTAGACACCCTTATTGCTAATAACATTACTTTGTCTCCTGAAAAGTGTACCTTTATGCAAACTAGTATTAACTTTTTGGGTTTCCAACTTACAGATCATAAAATTCTTCCTATTACAAGTAACATTTTAAAAATTACTTCCTTTCCAACGCCTAAAACCAAGAGGCAAACGAAGAGTTTTATCGGCTTGTGTTCATTTTATAGATCAATTATACCTAATTTTTCTAAATTGATTGCTCCTCTCATCGAAGTCACCAAACCTAAAAATAAGTTTTCTTGGAAATCTGAACAAGAAAATGCATTTAAAGAATTACAGGACATTTTCTTTCATAAACCTATGCTCAATCTTCCTATCTGGAATGGAACATTTTATGTTAATACAGATGCCTCAAAAACAGCAATATCAGCTGTTCTTATGCAGAAATTTGATGGTGAACTAAAACCTATCTCCTATTATTCTAAAACTCTATCTCAATCAGAAAGACACTACCCTGCCATCAAATTGGAACTTTATGCCATTTACAAAGGCATAACTGCTTTTAAATACTATATTTTTGGTCGACCCTTTATTCTACTATCTGATGCCAAACCACTTAATAATTATAAAAAAGCTACATCACCTGCTGATATTACTACTCGTTGGATGTTAGAACTGTCAGAATACTCGTACACATTCCAACATGTTCCAGGCAAAGAAAATGTCTTGGCAGATTTTCTGAGTAGAACTCCTCACATTCCTACTGAAGATCTCAATAATAATCCAGATCTTATTTCTTCACAAGAACCTCTACCTGTTGTTGATAATCAAAACGATTTACATAATGACATTCCTCACTTTCCATGTGGTTTAGTCGACAAAATCCACCATACATGTCATCTTCAAAGTGACTCTTCACTTCTAACTAAGGATAATAACCAAGATCCTTTATTAGAAATTCTTGATCACACCATCTTCTCTGAACAACAAAAGGACCCAAAAATCAAACAAATTTATGAAGATCTTAAAAATAACAAAAAATCTAAAAGTTTAAATGGCTACTATATTAATCCAAGTAATGAGTTACTTTGTTATAATGGTCATTTCTCTTCAGAAGATATCGAGCTACACAAAGCTGTTTTACCTGTGTCACTTAGAGCAAAGGCCTTAAGAATTGCTCATATTACTCATACTGGAATTCATAAAACCATTGTTAATTTAAAGAAAAGATTTACCTGGAAAACCCTTGTTTCTGATACCATTAATTATGTCAACTCTTGTGAAATTTGTTTAATAAATAAGAATCATAAAAAAAACACTGCTCCATACCTACCTGCACCACTCCCAACAGCTCCCAATCAAAAGGTCTCTATGGATTTACTCGGCCCATTGAGAAATCGTCAATATGTGTTAACAATGATAGACCATTTTTCTCGTCATTTAGAATTATATGCCTTGAATAATATCAGTGCTGAGTCAGTTACAAAGGCTTTATTGCATTATATTTCCACTCATGGAAAACCTGAATTAACTCTTACTGATCATGGTTCTCAATTTACTAGTGATATGTTTGCATATTTTAACAAAAAGCTTGGCATTAAGTTGGAACATAGTTCTGTAGCCCATCCCCAAGCTAACGGTTTAAGTGAACGTGTCAATTCTCAAATAAAATCGTCTGTGAACACAATGGCTTCACAAGGATGTGATGTACCCACTGCTCTAAAAATTCATCAATCCATATATAATGCTACACCTCATCCAGCTACAAAGTTCTCCCCAAATCTTCTTCATTTTGGCAGAGAAATAAATGATATTTATTCCAATTATAAATCTCAAGTTTCATGGAAAATTCTCAACACTGCATATGAAATTCATAAATTGATGGATGTTATTGAAAAAATATACTATCAAGCTTACAAGAATAACGAATCATCCAGACAAAAGGTGTACCAAAAATCCAGAGAAAAATTAAAGTTTTCCAACATCAATGTTAATGACATTGTTTATGCAAAATTTCCTACTGTGTTTAACAAAAAGATACAAGGCCCATACGTGGTCAAGAAAATAATTTCTCCTGTGCTCATTCAAATTCAAGATCCCAATAATAGTCATGCTTCACCAATGTTGATTCACACTAATCGAATCTTGAAGCTTCAAAAGAGAAATGAAGCACTGCAACATCCTTCAGTTTCTTCAAAAGGTGCATCACATGATCAACCAGCTGTTGATAATGCATCCTCCACTCCTGTGAGACAACACTCTTCTATTCAAGTTTCAAATCATGATGCAGCTTGTAATACTTCTCCTCAAATTCTTTCTTCTTCTAAATGCCAGCAAACATCTGCATGTTCCAGTAAATCGGTACTGTCACAAGCTCCTCCTGATGGCACTCATACTGGTGCTAAAAGCAAATCCACTCAATATAGAAGTTATGATCTTCGTCCTCGCAATCATAAACTACATAAAAAATAGACTAACTCTCTTTTTCCTTTTACAGGATGACTTTTGCTTTGTAATATATTCAGTCGAAGCTAGCCGCACTGATAGTCCAGCAAGAAGAATCGCTATGTAATTTTTTTTTTCTTTTCTCCAGGCTGCAGGCAGCTGTTATTATTTTTTTTCATTTTATTTAAGTCTTCTTCTCCCTGGTACAACTCAACGGTCATCCTCGGGATGTATGTATGAATTTTAATAGTTTTATTATTTACTGTATTTATCTATAAGTCATATTTATTACAATATATACATATAATCTCATGTATGCCATACTCTGCTACTGTTAAATCTTATAAAGTCTTCACTTACAATAGTTGGTGCTAAAAGTTGAGAAAGAATTTGTCTTTTATATCCTTGTTATAATATTATGTCATTATTTAAAGTGATTTTTGACAAATGTTTCATTCTAATAAGAAAGGTGAAATTGTTATTCATATAAGGTAAACATAAAGATGAGTACTCATCAAATTATTTTCTCTATTGTGTCTGCTCTTTACAATGCATGCATGTTTTAACATTTAACCTCTTTTAAAAAAGAAAAAGAGAAAAGAAAATGCATGATAAACTTATTCATACTAATATTTCTTCTCTTCTTGTTGAAATATAGAAAGTGAATGACTCACCATAAGTAGTATATAATATTTTTTTTGTATACTTTTGAGTGTTTATACTTTGGATCCAAAGATGTTTAATGAGTCATTATATATATTTATATAAAGCAAATTCTTGATTTATGACAAATGCAAAAGTGATCACTTACTTAATTTTTTTTAAAAATGTTTGAAAATTTACAAGTAAATATGTTCTAGATATCTTCTATATAGAAATTTTGACACAATTGATTTTTCTTTGTAAGTTGACATTATCAAGTCATATATAAGATTGACATATTCATATAAGTTTCTTCCTTTTTTTTCAGAATATTAAACATCTTATGTTTTATGTTTATTTTGAATGAAGTATAGTATTAAAGGTATTTATGCAATTATTGTCAATTTATATTGAAAATGTTTAAGAATATTCCTTTATGAGAGTGTAAAAATTCTCTCTTTGAAAATTATTATATTCACTTTGAAGATATTTTTATTGGAAAATAATATCATGCTTTTGTTACCATTCTTTTTGCAACTTATTAATTTTATTTTCTGCAAAAATGTGTTATTGAATAATACTAAAGTTATTCATTTAAGATTTATTGAAAGCGTAAAAGGCTATGTGGTGATATAAGTAATTTTTTTTTTATGAGAGCATAACTAATCTCTCTGCACTATTTATATATATATTTTTATGGTTGTTCAATTTTCAACTTACAAATTCATTTAATTTATTATGTGTTATTTGAAACCATATATGTTATATATAGTTATAACATGATTCATATACAGTTATAGTATATTTCATTTTTGTTCACAACTGAGAATATAAATATACATATTATTGTATAATCACATATTGCGACATATGTTAAAGCATTCTACTATTATAAGTGCATTTTGCACAGCCTAACAAGAGACTCGTTAAAGTTATGGACTGTTGTTCTGCACATAGACTTTAATTTTTTTGATATATGATAGATACCTCTGAAAGAAACTTTATATACCTTTCATGTTAACATTTACTACAGTTGGTATATTTTCATAAGGATTACTATCATAACAGTAATTATTTTTTTTTTATTGTTTAAATATCATGTACAACAATTATGTATATTCTTATAACTATTTCTGATATATTTATTTTGTGTATTTACTTAGTATATTTGTACATGTGTTAGAAAATATTGTCTTGATGAAAAATTGTTCATTTTGTCATCTCACCAATATTTTCTTTTGGGGGACCCTGGGTAATATGTGGTGGTTACTCCATAACCCCCCCATATGTTTAGTTTAATTCAATTTTATTAGCCATTTTATTTCATATCACCTTCCTTTTTATTAATGTTCTCAATTTAAATTTTATTTCGATTTCGCTTATTTTCATTTCGTCGCCTGTAATGTTTTCTTTCTTACTTAGCTTTCGAATGTTCCAAGCCGGTAAAATTCTGTTTGAAATCATTCCTTCCGGTTTTAAATTTGTTCGAGAACATTCTCGCTAGTTCTTTTGGGTGGAACTTCCGTTTATTCGGACACACCCCTAACCTATCAAATTAAATTTCACAGGTGACGTATTTCAAGCCGTTAAGTACATGGCCACCGGCTTTGGCCTCCCCTCTTAAGATGGTTATCAATTTTATTCTTATTAGTTACATATCTTTTCATACTGTATATTGTAATTTGGCTTTGTTTTTCCTCACCCCCTCTGTTGCTCACTGCCAAATTGGCGTATTTTGCATTTACAATAACCCTTTCTCTTTTTCCCCTGGGCTCGCGGCCACCTGCGTCAGTTGCGCTGCTAGACACCTGCTGTGATGGATGCAGTCGTATGATTGAAAGTTTTTAGTGTAATTTCGGGGCCGAGGTGCTCCCCCGTTAACGAAGGATGGAACGGTTTTTTTTGTTATGTTGATATTATTGCGATGCTGATTTTTAAGTGCGGCAAAGAAAAAGTGCTGCCCTCAAAATGCATCTAGGAAAGTGATGTTGATTTCTGTTAAGCAACGAGGAGCAAACCTTTTGTTTCAAAGGATCCTGAAAGTATTTTTGTTGTGTACTCTGTTTGGATATGCGTATTAAATGAGATGACGTCGTGAAGCCTTTTACGTGTTGCTCTATTGATGCCACTTTTAACTCAAGAAGGTTGTCGACATGTTTATTCTAAATAGTTTTATTCTTCATCTTTTCGTCCAAAATTTTCGTCAAATTTTTATGTGATCAATTCTTCAATTGTGCTTTTATATGTTCTCAATCCTCTGAAAAAAACAAGTAGAGGTGAAGAACGTGTGCTTTAAGAGGTGAACATTTTTTCTTTCATCAAATGAAGATATTTGATTTTCATAAAGTTTTTACTTCATTATTTTGCCCAATTTTATATATATAATTTTTGATTACTCACGGGGCGTTATGAAGAAAATATTGGTTTGTATCTATGCAATATGAAATATAATATATTTTGTTTTTTTGAAAGTTCATATTATGAAAGTTGCTCTTTTTCAAGAGGAAATAATATTATATTCTCCTTTTATGTCATGAGAAAATTTATAATTTACATCCTGTTGAGATATCTAAAATATATTATTGACAAAGAATTTTTATTGCTTAGAGATAGCAATTGTAGTGATTAGCATATATTATGATATGGTTTTTTATGAAAAGAGAGATTAATATGTACGAGTCAAAATAATATAAATATGTGAAGAAATATTTATTCATGAAAAAAGTAAAACAAGTTCTTCATGAAATAAAAAATAGTTTTCTTCAAATTTTGTGTGCATAATAATTTTTTTGTGCCTATTGTCTGGATTTATTTGTCATCAACATCCAAGGACTTGACAGGTAACTTTTTTACCTTTTCAATTTTATATTTTTTTTTAACTTTATGTTTGACATTTTATGTCATCATGGATAAAGAATATTTTTATTGTTTTTTTAAGTGAAGTAAGGATGGTCACGTGGGTCGTTTGCAGGCCACCATTCTCCGCGATGTGCTGTCATTATCACGATCACTTTGGCCTAATTGTGGGTAGAGGCAAATAAAAAGTGCTTTCTCCACTTTCAAATAAACATAACACTCATATCTATATAATTTACGATTGAATATTAAAATATATTCTAAAAATTAACTTCACTTGAAAAAAACAACGTTATTGCGACCATTAAGAACCTAAGTCAAGCAATAAGTCAGTAGTGCATTTTCGGCTTAAAAACACATTCTTTGGGGACAAACGCAAGATGAAAATGGTATAGAAACGAATAGTAACTCACAACTTACAGTGTCTTTTACAATCAGATCTGCTTTTTTCTGCTGTAAGTTATATTATACGGAAATTCGATAAAAAAGAGAAAGAAAATAATAAAAAGGGAAATAACTATCATTCAAAATTCATTTAATCAATTTCTGAAATTCATGTTTTTAATCTAACACCAGGGATAAGTCGCCAAAAGTTGAAGCAATTGTTATATTTCGCGTTAATTTATTTTTTAAGCATTACAAATATTTTTTTCATTTTCAAGATAAATATATTTTTATAATATTACGCCTCATTTAAGCAGTCTTTCCTTATTATTATTAATATTATCAGTAGTTATTTTCTGCTATTATTTGCAAGATATTTGTAATATTTCTAATAGATATAGCCATTTTAATTCTTTTAGCAATTATAATTTTCGCCAAAAACAGCTACTGGCAACCCTTTTGTCAAAAATAACCGAAAAATACGAAATTTACTACGAAAAATCAGAGTTATCCCTGTAAATTTGAATCATAAACCTTCGGAAAAATATTTCCTATCGAATGATACAATCGGCAAAAAAATCCATCGGGTAGTTTTTGAAAACACTCGTTTGGAAGTTTCAGAACTTCTGCTTTATAAAATATATGATATGATTGTTATTGTTTCTATTTGATGTTAATTTCGGAGCTAACGAAATAAAAATGACGTCATTTTAACAAATTTATAAAAAGAAAATTTAGTTTTTTGAATCAAAATAAATGCCATACAAAAAGCAAAATTATGTCATTTTTATCCGATAAAACAACCTATTTACTTTTAGCGTCGTTGCGAAAATAGCCTTGTTTTAAATAAATTTAAGTGAAATTAGCATCCCCTCTCCCCCCCCCACCCCAAATTCAATTCTTGTAAATAGGGGTTAACTGTTGTCCATATCTAAATGCAAGGAATTTAAATTCCTCTTTGCTTAAACGTAAAGCTGAAAAAAATCTACGGTGTAGCGACTTTTAAATGTAAACATGTCCGACAAAAGATTTTTGCTTATATATGTAGAATAAATTGATTAATAAAACTTAAATATGTTTAAAAAAAAAGTATCAATTTTAAAATTTAAAATAATTTAATTTAATCAATTTTAAAATCATCTAATGTATATTGAAATTTATTTCCCTCTTCGATTTTAATGATAAATAAAAAATAATAATAATATTCCGGAAGCTAATTCAAAGTTTCTCAGATCTTATATATGACACCATTGGCCCCTTCTTAATATATGGGCCCGGGTCTGAGCCCGAGCTCACCCTATTTTCGTTATTCTGTTTTCATGATTATTTATTTTTCAATCTCTGAAAACAAATTAATATTTCGTTGACGTCCATAAAATTATTTTGTTTCCAAATACGGTAAAGATAGCAATAAAATACACACAAGAACCTAAAACATAACCTCCAAATCCATTCCCCTTCATAATAAACAAAAAAGAAAAACTCATGCGTCAGGCATAGTTTAGCATTTTCCGACACATTCAGAATAATGTAACAAAACTGCGCCGTTTAAAAAATTAAAATATTACGTTGCATTTCACCCAATGGAAATGTACAACGCATTTTAAAACCGAATTTCAGCTGTTCCCATCTACAATCAGAAAAATTTCCGAATTTTTAGCAGCCCTATATATGATATAGAGATTTGTATTTATTAACAACATGCATTCTAAAACTTAATTCATTTAAGAAATGCATAAATCTCATAAAATTCCCCTTCGGCAATTTCTTCTAATAAGGAGAATGGTATGCGAATACCTTTGTACATTCCTGTATATGAGGTATAGAATGCATATATAAAGAGTACTATGCAAAAAAACTAATTAAATTTAAAAGCGCATACCAAATTTTAAAACGTTACCCTCCAGCAATTATTACGCAAAGACAGTATTGTAACAGAAATCTTTTTTGTGTCTCTATAAATTAATAATAAATGATATGAATGCTCTGTCTTAACGTGATCGTAATGAAATTCAGTAATTTATATCAGTTTACATATTTTTGAAATAACATATCATTAAAATATTCTCTAAACGATTTTCCCCATATGCCATAATGTAATAAAATCCTTTTGAGTGTCCCTGTAAATGAATCATTAATCGTACATATTTCATATGCAATACCAAACATGCTTTGGTGACCCTAAATAAGTTTCGCCAATTGCTTGAAAATGAACATATTTACGGAAGTTTGAGCATGGACAGGCGACCAGAGAAACAGAGTGTATAAACACACTTCGTAGCAAAGTGCTAAAAATGGGATTCAAAATGCGATTTTCTGTCAAAACAGACATTTCCTGCATATTCGCGAATTAATTATTCTTCCTAAATCCATTGAATTTGGCCCACTATAGGGCATTTATTTTGTTTTATCCGTAAAAGATTTTTTTTTTCTAAATATAAGTTATACGAAAAAGAGCCCATATAAAAATTAAGTTACTTACTTTAAGTGCATTCAGCACCTTTTTAAGTAAATGCCTTATCTGAAATATGCACCTTACTTATCTACTTTTCTCAATTGGAAATATCTTTTTATTACCAGTGGTTTAAGAAAATTTTATTTATTTTGAATCATCCGTATATTTTAAGTACATAGATCTATTAATACAAACATTTCAGGGTACTTGCATTAAATATCCGTTTTAATACTTTTCGTCCTCATTTTTTAAATTTCTAGCCAAATTCGTTGCAAAGTAGTAAATATTAAAATCCTAAAATGAAGATCCCACGATAATACAATTAATCGTAATTTTATATTCTACACTAAAAAAATTTAATTTATGTAATTATTATCTAATCATTAATTATGTAATTTCAATCCTGTCAAAAACATGAATGTGAAAGAATGCCAAGTTCGTTAAAGGTTTCGCTAATAAACGAAGTGAGATCTAACTGCAAACCAAGTTCTTTCGGAGCTCCTTAAATCATAACTCCTGTCATACATAATATTCTTCAATTGCTTAAAATGATTTGTTATGTTACTTTTTATTCAATACAGCGACTTAGCAAGTTTTCTCTTATTCAAATTTCTCTATTTAGTTGATCAGAACTTAAAGTTGATCACTTCCTTAATTTATCAATACCTTAACTTCAATATACTTATTCGAACACTCGATTGACTAAATCTTTTCCAATCAGATTCTAGATTAAATTATACTCCGACTCAAAGATTAAAGTTAGTGGCTGAAAACTTGCCAAGTCGCTCTATTGAATAACAAGTAACATAACAAATTATTTTAAGCAATTGAAGAATATTATGTATGACAGGAGTTATGATTTAAGGAGCTCCGAAAGAACTTGGTTTGCAGTTAGATCTCACTTCGTTTATTAGCGAAACCTTTAACGAACTTGGCATTCTTTCATGTTTTTGACAGGATATCATTATTTTTTGTCAAATTAGTAGGTATTTGTTTCCTTTTTGAAATAAATAGGGTAAATTAGTTAAATTAGTTTAATTTAATATTAATTAATCTTTCAGCTTTTTACTGCATTTATTCACTGTTTTTTCAGTCAAATTTAAAAATTTAACATTAGGACTGCTTATGTTCCTTTAAATTCCACTAATAAGGATGTTTCTTTTACGTGATTGGGTACTACTTGATTATTTCGTCGACCAAAAACGTTTGTAGCCAACTTGGCGAAATATCGGTATATTGACGACCAAAATTAGGCAATAAAGGTAATGCTAATATGGCGCTATTTCTGGTATTTTGCCAAATTCCCATAGATTCCCATTGTAATCTGGTAATTTACCCAATAATTTTGTTAGAGCAAGGCTGTCACCATCATTTTGGCATCTTTTTTTTCTTTAAATCGGTTCGCTAACTACCCAAGATTGCTTATATATTGCTATTTAGAAAGTTTCTAGAACGCTTTTCGCGCATTTTTACCCCTTTTAAATTTTGTATTTGTTAACAAATGTTCTTAGTGATCATTTATATCTTATAATTAATGAACATGCTAAACTTTATGTTTTTAGGCCCTTAACATACAGACATCCCATTTTTAGATAGGTTTTTGCTCTTTTACCCCCTTTGGATTAGTGGAATCGACATAAGATATAGCCTATATTGGAGCAAAGACTATCACCATCATATTGATATCATTACTTTTAACCCATTAACGCCCGAATTATTTTCTTCGCTAAAATTTAAATTTTGTATTTCCCACCACTTTTAAAATCAAGTTAATTTTTATCCAAGTTGATCGAGGATTCTGTCTCCTGAAAGAAGGTACATATTTATCTTCCTCTTTACTGGTGGGAAAACCTCTTTGTTGCTTTTTTTGTAAGCGTCCTCAAAAGTGGACGCTGGGCGTTAATGGGTTAAGATCGGTTAGTTCTTTGCTGAAATTGCTTAAAAATCCCAATTTAGAACATTTTTAGAACGCTTTTCGCACATTTTCACCCCTTTTGAATTCCGTATATTTTATCAAATGCACTTAGAGATCACTTATATCTTATAAATAATTAACATGCCAATCTTATAGTTCTAGGTCCTTCAGTAACACAAAAGTTGCATTTTTAGAATGTTTTTTGCTTCTTCACCCTCTTTCGGTTAATGGTATATGCATAAAATATAGCCTATGTTTGAACCGGGGAGAATACCCTCATTTTGGTATCATTAATTTTGAAATCGGTCCGGTGGTTTCAGAGATTAGCCCCGATACTCGCCAAAAGTGTTACCAACTTCGCACTATTTCTGATATTTCGCGAAATTCCCATAAACTCTAAAATGCCAAACTTTATGTTTCCAGTCCAGTCCCTTAATATACTGACATCGCATTTTTAGGATGTTTTTTGCTCTTTTACCTCCTTTGGGTTAGTGTAATCGATATAAGATATATCCTATGTTGTAGCAAAGACTGTCATCATCATTTTGATATCATTACTTTTAACATCGGTTTGTTGTTTGCTGAGATTGTTTTAAAATTGGTATTTCGAACTTTTTTAGAACGCTTTTCGCGGATTTTCACTCATTTAAATTTGATATTTTTTAGCAAATGTCATTAGTGGTCATTTATATCTTATAAATAATTAACATGCCAAATTTTGTGCTTCTAGGCCCTTCAGTAAAACAAAAATCACATTTTTTGAATGTTTTTCGCTTCTGAACCCTCTTTTGGTTAGTGGCACAGACATACGCTAAAGTCTATGTTTGAACTGGGGCGAATACCATCATTTTGGTACCATTACTTTTGAAATCGGTTCGGTAGTCTCAGAGATTAGCCTTGATACTCGCCAAAAGTGACGCCAACTTGGCACTATTTCTGGTATTTTGTGAAATTCTCATAAACTTCCATTCTAATCCAATAATTTATCCTCTAACCAACCATTAATGTTTAATTAATGGTGATTTCTGATTTTTTCCTATTTATAGATCCAATAACCTACCTCCACACCAAATTTCAACCAAGGGCGGATCCAGCCCAACCTCCAGGGGGGGGGGGGGGTCACAACTTTTGACAGATGATTTATTGAAGCAATTTTAAAATACAGTAAATATTGTGAAAACGGAATTACGACAAAAAATAGCAAATTTCGCCGATCGGGCATGAAAAAATCGCGAATTTTGTCGATTATGCACGGAAAAATCACGAATTTTGTCGATCGGACGCGAAAAATCTCAGATTTCATTTATCGGGCAAGGAAAAAAAGTCTACTTTTTTTTTATAATACTTGAAAAAATTGCAAATGTTGTTCATAGGTTGCAGAAAAGTCGCCTGTTTTGTCTGTTTACCACGCGAAAAAAACACGAATTTCGTTGACCGAGCGCGAAAAAATCGAATATCGCACGGAAAAATCACGAATTTTGTCGATCGGACGCGAAAAATCTCAGATTTCATTTATCGGGCAAGGAAAAAAAGTCTACATTTTTTTTTATAATACTTGAAAAAATTGCAAATTTTGTTCATATAGGTTGCAGAAAAGTCACCTGTTTTGTCTGTTTACCACGCGAAAAAAACACGAATTTCGTTGACCGAGCGCGAAAAAATCGAATATCGTCAACTGTACATTGGAAAATCGCGAGTTTTGTCTATCGGCCTTCGAAAAATCTCGAATTTTGTCTGTATGTCTCAGAAAAATCGCGAATTTTGTCGATCTGGAACGAAAAAATCGCAAATTTCTTTAATAAAGCACGAAAAAATCCCAATTTTGTCGATCGGCTTCGTAAAAAGCGCGAATTTATTAGATCGGGAACGGAAAAATCGCAAATTTTATTGATTGGGAATAAAAAATCGCGAATTTCGAGTTGATATGGAACGCAAAAGTTGCCGATTTCATGAATCGGGAAAGAAATTTTCGCGAATGTAGGCGATTGTTTTCGTAAAAAGAGCGATACGGGCGATTGGGTACGAAAAACTCGCGAATTTTGTCGAATCGATACAAAAAATCGCTAATTTCGTTGATAGGGCAAGGAAAAATCGAAGATTTTGTCGATGATGCGCGGAAAAATCGAAAATTTTTTTGAGTGGCTGCAGAACAATAGCGAGTTTTATCAGTTTATCGCGAGAAAAAAATTACAGATTTCATCAATTTACGGCGGGGAAAAAATGCAGATTTCATCAGTCAGTTAAGAATCGCGAATTTTATTGTTCGGTGCGGTATTTCAGGGACCAAGAACGGATAAAGGCGCGAATCTCGTCGACTAGGCACGGAAAAATCCCGAATATGGTCGATGGCTTTCGTAAAAAGCCCGAATTTATTTGATCAGGAACAACAAAATCGCTTTTGGTAGGGCACGGAAAAATTGAGAATTTTGTCGATCGGGAATGAAAAAGTCGCAAATATGGTCGATCAGTTTCGTAAAAAGCGCAAATACAGTCGATCGGGAATGAAAAAAATCGAGAATTACATTGATATCGCGAACAAAAATTGACAATTCCATCGATCGGGAAAGAAATTATCGCGAATATGGTCGAATGGCTTCGTAAAAAGCACGGATTTGGGCGATCGAGTACAAAAAACTCGCGAACTTTGTCGATTCGGAACGAAAAAATCGCTAATTTTGTCGCTGATGCGCGGAAAAATTAAAAATATCTTTGAGCGGTTGAAGAAATTTCATCGAACAAGAACAGAAAAATGTGCTAGTTTCGTGGATTGAGCACGGAAAAATCGTGAATTTTATCAATCAATTGAAGAAAAATCGCAAATTTCGCAGACCATTCGTAGAAAAAAATTCAAATTTCGTCGATCACACCCAAAAAATCGTGAATTTCGTCGATTAGGCATGGAAAAATTGTGAATTTCGTGGATCGGTTTCGCAAAAATCGCGAATTTCACCGATCGAGTGCGAAAAAATCGTGAATTTTGCTAATCAAGTGAAGAAAAATCGGAAATTTCGCAGACCATTCGTAGAAAATTTTCAAATTTCGTCGATCACACCCAAAAAATTTTGCGTTCCTGTTTTAGCATTTTTTACTTACACCCCTCTTTGAAGATCTCCAGGGGGGTGGGTCATGACCCCCCCCCCTTGGATCCGCCACTGATTTCAACTTCCTAAGTCACCTGGAAGTAGTCAAACATTTCTATGAGTGACTCAGTGAGTCAGTGGTAAAAACAGTGGTTTTCAGACGTCAATTTCTCGTGAACGGTAAAAGACTTTTTTTAAAAAATTTAGGATTTGAATGTTAAAAGATGGTCTTACACGACACAAAAAATTGCAAGTGTGTAGGTCAAATAGAATTTAAGTTATTGAGGGGTCAAAAGTGGCTCGAAATGGTTCGGGTAATATAACCCAAGGCCGGTGTGTCGCTTTTTACTTTGTGAACTTGGCTGACACACTGCCGTGTGTCTAGATATCTTATCAATAATTAACATGTCGAATTTCATGCTTCTAGGCCCTTCAATAACACATAAATAGCATTTTTAGAACATTTTTGCTCCTGTACCCCCTTTTAGGTTAGTGGCACCGATATAAGATATAGCCTATGTTTGAACCGAGGCGAATACCATCATTTTGGTACCATTACTTTGAAATCGGTTTCGTAGTTTCAGATATTAGCACCGATACTCGCCAAAAGTGACGCCAACTTGGCACTATTTCTGGTATTTTGTGAAATCCAATATTTATCTTCTAACCAACCATTAATTTTTAATTAATGGTGATTTTTGAATTTTTCCTATTTATAAATCCAATAACCTACCACCACACCAAATTTCAACTTCCTAAGTCACTTGGAAGTAGTCAAACAATTTTATGAGTGAGTCAGTGGTAAAAACAGTGATTTTCAGACGTCAATTTATCGCGATCGGTAAAAGATTTTTTTTTTTTTTTAAGTTATAGGATTCGAAATTAGAAGATGGTCTTACATAACACGAAAAATTGCAAGTGTGTAGGTCAAATAGAATTTATGTTATTGAGGGGTCAAAAGTGACCCGAAATGGTTCGAGTAATATAACCCACGGCCGGTGTATCGCCTTTTATTTTATGAAATAATTAATATGCCAAATATTATAGTTCTAGGTCCTTCAGTAACACAAAAATTGCTCTTTTAGAATGGTTTTGCTTCTTCACCCTCTTTTGGTTAATTGTATACGCATAAAATATAGCCTATGTTTGAACTCGGGCGAATACCATCATTTTGGTATCATTAATTTTGAAATCGGTTCGGTGGTTTCAGAGATTAGCCCCGATACTCGCCAAAAGTGTCGCCAACTTGGCGCTATTTCTGATATTTCGCGAAATTCCCATAAACTCTAAAATGCCAAACTTTGTTTCCAGTCCTGTCCCTTAATATACAGACATCGCATTTTTAGAATGTTTTTTGCTCTTTTACCTCCTTTGGGTTAGTGTAATCGACATAAGATATATCCTATGTTGGAGCAAAGATTGTCATCATCATTTTGATATCATTACTTTTAACATCGGTTTGTTGTTTGCTGAGATTGTTTTAAAATGGGTATTTCGAACTTTTTTAGAACGCTCTTCGCGGATTTTCACCCATTTAAATTTGACATTTTTTAGCAAAGTCATTAGTGACCATTTATATCTTATAAATAATTAACATGACAAATTTTGTGCTTCTAGACCCTTCAGTAAAACAAAAATCACATTTTTAGAATGTTTTTCGCTTCTGAACCCTCTTTTGGTTAGTGGCACAGACATAAGATATAGTCTATGTTTGAACCGGGGCACCATCATTTTGGTACCATTAATTTTGAAATCGGTTCGGTAGCTTCAGAGATTAGCCCTGATACTCGCCAAAAGTGTCGCTAACTTGGCACTATTTCTGGTATTTTGTGAAACTCTCATAAACTTCCATTGTAATCCAATAATTTATCCTCTAACCAACCATTGTTTAATTAATGGTGATTTTTGATTTTTTCCTATTTATATATCCAATAACCTACCTCCACACCAAATTTCAACTTCCTAAGTCACCTGGAAGTAGTCAAACATTTCTATGAGTGAGTGAGTGAATCAGTGGTAAAAACAGTGGTTTTCAGACGTCAATTCCTCGTGAACGGTAAAAGATTTTTAAAAACAATTTTAGGATTCGGAAATTAGAAGATGGTCTTACACGACACAAAAAATTGCAAGTGTGTAGGTCAAATAGAATTTAAGTTATTGAGGGGTCAAAAGTGGCTCGAATGGTTCGGGTAATATAACCCACGGCCGGTGTGTCGCCTTTTACTTTGTGAACTTGGCTGACACACTGCCGTGTGTCTAGATAATTTGAAATATATTTTCCCAAATTTTCAAAGAAAGCAAAATGTCAATGTCGTATCTTAAAAAAAAACAAGTTGGAAATTGCACGTGAACGTAGCAAATGAGGTGCGTTCGTACGATAACGAAGTTTTAAAAATATTCAGATCTTGCTGATTTAGTAGAGCGTACTCCGGATACAGTATAGTAGTCGAAATCTTTACGTTTCTCTAAATATGCAGGAAGTAATTTTTATTACACCTCAGCAACGTATATCTTATTCATAAAATGTGAAATAGTTGAATATAATTAAAACACATACCAAACCATGTTTCCCCGTATAGCATTATATAGTGGAATAGTTTTGTGTGGCCTTGTAATTTAATAATAAAAATTCTTTGCATCACAGATTGTACAGAATGCATATTTTAGTATATATTTCATAGATTCATGCCAATTCTATTATGTTCGAATGAGTGTAACATCATTAAAATGCATTTGAAACTTTTTCCCCATTGACCGTAATGTAATGGAATCCTTTTGATTGTTTCTGTAATTGATCTATGCATCCGATTTTCATAACATTTGAAATGACTCGACAAAATTACGCAATAATTAAACGTTTTAAATTTCAAACGATTAAAATGCATTTAAAACATTTTTCCCTATTGACCGTAATGTAACGGAATCCTTTTGAATGTCCCTGTAATTGATCTATGCATCCGATTTTCATAAAATTTGAAATGACTTGACAAAATTATGTTATAATTGTGTATTTTAAATTTCAAACGATTCGGTTGGGTAGTTTTTGCGTTGTTATATGCGGACAGACGGACTGAGCGACAACAATAGGTGCTACGTATTTACATAATTACGAACGCACCTTAAAGAAAGAAAAAAAAAAGTGTCGTCCGCTGTTTGCAGACGTTCTATCTTCTGAACAAAATGAGATAGATACTTGAAATTTGGTGTGTACTTAGTATATAATAATGGAAGAAGAAAAGAAGCCTGTTAATACCAGTAACCTCGATTATCCGGAACTATTTTTCTCGGACTCTCGAAATATTCGTTTTGATGATAGGTATACAAATTTTCGATTTTTTTTTATTATAAGGAGTGGATGTAAAAGACAATAAAATGACACAAATTTTGCATAGAAAACAAAGTCGTTTGAATAATTAGTTGCCGAGATATTTGTAATCCTATTTTCCACATTCTGATTTTTCATGATTCTGTATTTCATTTATATTTCAATTCAAAGATATATTTTAATTGGATATGAGACGCTTAATCCGATGCAGTAAACTGTTAGTTATCATTATTTTTAGAGTTATAAGGATGTTTCTTTTGCACAATTCGGTATTATTTGAGCAGTTTTGTGTTCTATATAATTTGTCGAAATTGGTTCCTCAGCAATTAATGGATTGCTCCATTAATGAATGGAGCATTACTATGTGTTAAAAATATTTAAATATATATTTAACTTTTATTTTAGAATGGAGATGCATTTTATAAATAGTTTGCACATGTTTTATTTTCATATTTTATACTATGCATATCCATGATGGGTAAGTATTATGGTGGCCCCAAGCCCCAATGACCCCAAGTTTCCTTATGGATGTTTGTACAAAAACTACAGAAAATCAAGACAGTTTATTAACATTATCTTTTATTTTACAAATAATATATAACAAAATAAAAATAAATAAACAATATACATTTCTATATATTTACTATCCTTGAAAGGCTAAATACCACAATCACAATTCGATATTTTTTAAATACAGCAATACTTCAACTATTCATCATTTCATAAACTGTCATGTGAGAAAATTTTAATGTTTAAAAGCATTCTAAAATTTTCAAAGATATATTTTTAAACTCTTTTCCAAATAAAATGGTCTTAATATTGGACGTATTGTTTTTAGGACGGTGTCTTAAGGATGTATTGTTTCCAATGAAGCTGTAGCCATCACAAAATTATCTTCTATATTATTTCAACAGATACACAGTAGACTCTCTTAAATTCGTAATACTAAAATCTGCAAACACCTAAAATCTATGTGTCATTTCAAATATAAACATGTGAAACTTACAGTTAAGTTGCTGAAACAAAATTAAAAATGGTGCAGAAATAAGCAGTAATCACAACTTTTTCCCTTTTTCCAGTTATTATTATGTTAACCAGTTTTTTTTTTTTTTTTTTTTTTTGTTTATTACAGCAGATTAATTACTAAAGAAAATTATGCGACTTCTGATTTTAATGTAAATTAGCATATCTTCTAAATAAAAAAAAAATTCTATATTGTAGGTCCTGCATAATATTACAAATGTGATCTCTAACCAAACTGTTTATTTTTCTTGCATTTGTTTTTTAGTATTTTAATTTTTATTATTTAAATTTTTTTATTTTTATTGACGATATATCTTATTAAATATAAAAAGGTAATTAATAACCATACAAGAAATAAATTTTTCTGGTTTGAGTTTATTTTCCTTAATTTATTTGCATAATAAAATATACTACTGATGAAATGCAAAAATTTAAAAATTGTCAAAATTATAAAAATATTTAGACTGGAAATTTGAATTAACTAATAATTTTTTACATTATTATCAATTTAACTTTCAAAAGGAATGAAATCAAATTCAAATTATCCAATAATTTTAAATAACCAGGTATAAATTAAATGGAGTCTATTGTGTTTCCTTACTATTCCATTGTTATCGTGGATTGTCATACTTTTTTACTTTATTTATAATTGAAGTTTTGCTGTAATATCTTGGAATAAAATTAAAATACAAATATTTTAGAAGGTCAGTCAGGGTCTTTATGAGACACAATTCTAAACATTTCACAGTCACTTTTAATCTGTTCACTAAAGTTTAAGTAATGTGTATTTGTGGTTTTTAGCTCACAGGCTATCATAGCCTGAGAGCTTTTGTGCCCATCCGTTCTGTATGTACATTCGTTCGTGCGTAACATGATAACTCATGATAAAAATATCCAATCCACCTGAAATTTTGTATGTAATTGACGTGAAATTTTGTATATCCTGACAAGGCGCTTCCCTGATTAGTTTTTGGAGTTCATTCGATATGTATAAGAGGGGGAACGGGGGGCTCATGCCCCTCCCCTTAGTTGATATAAATGGGATTTTCATGCAGAATTAAGTTTTCGTTCAAAATTTAGATTAGGATCATTCTGGTGAGGTGATTCTGTGACTGTTATTAGGTGTTCATTGAATAAGTATAAATAGAGGGAACAAGGGTTCTAATGCCCCCCCCCCCCCTTAATTTATATAAATGGGTTTTTCAAGCAGAATTTTCAGATTTCGTTCAAATCTGAATAGTTTTGGAAGTTTAATGGTTAAGTATAAAAGAGGGGGATAACTCCTTTTAAATTATATAAATGCTAAATGGGTTTTTATTAAGAATTATCTCATTTGCTCTGAATTTTGGATATAGATTTTTTATATGATAAAGCATGTCTTTGATAGTATAGGAGGTTCAATGATTAAGTATAAAAAAAGAGGAAAGGGGAGAGCTGTTTCCCCTTCTTAATTTTTTTTCGAACGGAAGTAACCCTTGAAAATATAAGGCTTTAATGTACAATTAGTATTTGTAGCCTGTGAGCTCAATGCCATCAGTTTAACTGGGCAGAATTATTTATTTTCCCTTTGTCTGTATGTGTGAAAAAAAAAAATTGCTTGCCCTAAAATTAAAGGCAAAAAAATTTAAATCCTGTTTCTTACTATTCTCATGAGATAGTGTTAGTAGGAAACAGGGACTAAGCAAGCTAATGATTTGGGAGCTGAATGAGACACCATTATTTCTAAATGATTGTAATTGCTGAAAATTGAGAGATGTAGCAATGTATCTCCAGATCTAATGTTTCAGTTATGATACTAACATCTTTTTATCTTTTATTTTACTTGAATTTTGGGACATTTTTCATGCATCCAGCAAAACACTTTTGAAAACTACAATAATAAATTTTCCCTTCAATGTAATAAACGGTAATTTAGGATAAAAGTTAGAGAAAATTATTTGAAACACTTTTATGAGTTTTTAAAAGTAAATCTGAAATGATATAATACTCATTTTTAAAAAATAAAAAATGTGCATCTTAACTGCTTGAAATAATTGATTGTTCATTAATAACAAGTAGGAAAATTACAAATGGTTCTTCTGATTTTTGACATGGTTTTAGATAAAGGCAAGGCAGAACATTTTCCATAATATTTGCATGAAAATTTTCATCTTTATTATATACAAATTTTGTCCTTAGATCAATTACTAGAAGACCTCTTACTTTGTTGATGAGAATATTTATTTATAGTGAGTAGATGTCCTAACTTTTCTTTTAATATCTAAAACTAAAGTTCCTTTTTTTAATAAATATTCTGTTCAACAATCGGTATGTCATAGATAATTGGATCAATTTCGTTCCATGTAGCATTTATAATAAAATCTGTGAATGATTCTTCTGCTTTTTTGTTTAAGTTTTTATGTTTGTATAACTCCTTCATTTTCAGTTTAGTCTGTTAGTATTTCACATGCTATTTGAATAACCAATTCTGTTCTAGTGTAATCTTCTGTGTTTGCACATTAGGCCACGTTAAACATATTTCAAATTTTAAAGGTTAGATACTCATAATTTCTTATTGAATAATTTACTAATATTTTCATTTAATCACTGCAAGGACAAAAGTTTTCAAGTCTGATTACAGAAAAGTTTATATGTATATGTATTATATATATATATATATACACATATATACATAAGGTTATGTAAAGCATAATTTTTAGATTTTACCTTTTTAATTTTAAGTGTTTTCAAATTGGATATGATAAAATGATGTATTGTTTACAAAATAATTACAAAGTCAATTTTATAGCTATAAAAATTGTTACTTTTTTTGTATGTCTCACATCGGCCCTGATTAACTTTATTTCAAATAGATGAGAAATATACAATAATGTTTAAAATAGTCAAATAACATCATGTTAAAAAGAAATATAAAGTATAATGTACATTGAGCATTACCTTATAAAATGTACAAATAGTAACCAAAGAAAAAGTTTAAAAATGCATGTTTTAAACAACATATAGTTACAAGATTAAAATTTAAATAAGCAATACATGCAATATGTTTTAACTTACATATTAAAAACATTCTTTTAACGCAACAGGCTGGTATACATAGGCGCTGACAAGGGATAAAGGGTAGGGCCATCGCCATCCCTGGATTTTGAAGTTTAATGTCATTACCCTTCCCTGGGTTTTGAAATTTTTCTGATTTTTCAAAAATGATGAGTAATTTTTTATCATGTGACTTTAGATTTCTTAAGCTCTAAAAGAAAGAGAAGCTAAGAATTTTCCATTAGAGAGGTTTTGCCCTTTTAAACCTCCCGTGTCCTCCCATTTATTTTAAGTAAGATGTTTCAGACAAAAAAAATAAATTGTTTGAATTCTTTATTGTGTAAAATGGTTACATAAAATTAAAAAATTAATTCTTCCATGGCAAATACTGGCAAATTTTTTTTAGTTTAACATACTTCATGCTTATATTCTTCATTTAAAATAGGATATACTAGATTGTGGGCCACAGCCATATTTGTTTGAGGATCTTGTCACTATTGCCCTCTTAAGATTTTTTTTTTCCTACTGGCACCAATGCTTGTTTATCCATTTTAAATTTTTTAATAATAGGTAACTACACATGACATTAAACTTATTAAAACAAATTTAGAAGTCAACAAATTATTAAATCGCTGCATTTTTTAATTTCTAACTCAAAGTGGCAGAAGTTAATCATATGAGCCACATTTTTTGTATGTTTTTGATGATTGTTAATTAAGGCTCATCCCTTTACTAGTGAGATCTGAAAAAACCTTCTCAAATGTTAATGTAAGTTTTTAACTGTATACATACAAAAAAAAAAAAAAAGGAAAAATAATAATTAAGTATAATTATTATAAATGAATTTTACAGCAATGAAAATAAACATTTTGAAAAAAGATGTTGATTTCTTTCTTAGTTACTTTTGTTTAGTCAACTGAATAAAGAAAATAAATATTCGCTTTACAAGGACAAAAATGATAAAAATTCAATATTCATTTACTTTTTGCATGTACTTGTATCATTAAGGAAGAAAAAAAAAAAAAAAAAAAAAAAAAAAAGGCAACATAACACACTTTCCTTAAAACTTCATAACCAAATAAAAATTATATTTATTCTACATTTCAAGGATATGTGTCATGAATTATGCCTTTGACACAAATAAAGATTCATACTCATAACAGCATGATAATTTTAAGTAATGATAATTTTTACTAGTAGTAAAACTGGTATCTTCATACATTAATCATCTGGCATTCTACTCGTAAAAATTTAAACTGTTACAAAAGCTTACAATTCCTAAATAGTTAATCCTAAAATAACTCTCATTTACAATAATGTATATTCTCATAGATTTCTAATGATCATAACTTCTTTTATAACAATAACACAGCATTCACCCTAGAATAATGCAAAAGCATGCCCTTTGAAATTCAGATAATACCTTGCTTGTCCTTCACAACATAAATACAGCATTGTCTTTAGAATTAAATTGTGGTCTTCCTGCCTTGAAGAAGTGCTTTTGAAAAAAAAAAAAGCATATCTTTTAACTGTATTGAAAAAGGACAGGGTACAGACAATAGATACCCATCAACCCTTAACACATTCGCTGCCGCTCACGCAAAAGAGCGTGATATGGCGCCAACGTTAAGGGGCTACTCATGCGTCAGTGCGTGATGTGGGGTGCTGTCCAATAGCCAGTCATGCACTGGTGCGGGAAAATCTTTCACCGATTCTTTGCTATAAAAAGTAAATTGGCTTCTGGGAAAAACCCACTTCTACAGTGCGGCATTGACTATCATCACATCTTCACGTAAGCGGCAGCGAACATGTTAAATTGTCACAGATTTCTGATTCATAAGTGATTTGCATATGAATGTATCTGGCATGATGATTAAGGGGTTATGCAACTAAATTTTCTTTTCTGCTAATAAAAAAAAAAAAAAAAAAAAAAAAAAAATTATAAAATTTATTTTTTACAAATGACTTAGAACAAATAATCCTTCAGAGAAAGGGCAAATAAGAATTTTTAAGACGTTCCCAATAGCAGAAAATTCTCCAAGTGTCTGTAACAGATACTTCAGAGGCAGAAAATAATCTGCAGGTAAAATATTTTACAATTAAAACCTTAAGTAATCAAACAATCAGAATCAGTTACCTGTAATATCTTTATGGATTTTATTCATTTTTATTAATAATAATTTTAAGTTTTTACTTTATGAAATAAAGAGCTAAACATAATGTAAAGCAAATAAAATTTCTGTAGGAGGAAAAAAAAAAAAAAAAAAAAAAAAAATTGTAAAAGACAAAAAAAAAAAAAAAAATTCTATGACACTTATTTTGAATTTTCAGCTACCGGGTGCAAGTTTAATTTATAGTTCTATATATTTTTTATTTGTTCATGTGCTTAAACAATAAAGAAAGCATTGTTTCTCCATTTTCTTTTTGAAAAATTTTTGCAATTTGCAATTTTTAAATTTTTGCATCTTTTTTTATGTTGATAAAAAAGTTTATGCTTTTA
This sequence comes from Maratus speculifer, assembly GCA_964019185.1. Classification (NCBI taxonomy): domain Eukaryota; kingdom Metazoa; phylum Arthropoda; class Arachnida; order Araneae; family Salticidae; genus Maratus; species Maratus speculifer. Next base: position 359,586,872 of record OZ025291.1, read on the forward strand.
AAATTATCTTGCACAGGGGATCTAACAAAAGAAACTTCTTTTAATTATTTTTAACCCCTTGGGGACAAGCAATTGGTATATGTGCCACATAAGGTGATCAGATTCCTTGATTACTCTTGCCAGTAAATTTTGTCTTATTTAATCCAAGCATTTTTGCAATTAAATTACACGAAAACTTCTGCTTTAAAAAAACAGTGATAAAAGATTAAAAATTCAGTAAAAGACTCATTCTGAAGGGGTTAAAAACACAATGAACACATTGGTAAATAATTCATATGAGTAGTCGATTTTCATCTGAGCAAAAATGTGTCAAAACTGGCACTTGAACCCAGAACCTTTGATTTTAATTGCCAGTCCTCATCGAAATGAGCTATTTAGAAGGCATTATAGCCAATACAAAAATCATTTGATAATAACTTCTGGTCAGCTATATAAAACAGCTCTATAGAATAAACTGCTGGTAAACGATACAAATCTAATAAACAACAGAAATTCATAGTTCATTGGAGGACTCCAATGAATTCTGAGCTGTTTGAAATAACAGAGCAGATGGCATTACTAAATGATTACCTGACCAAATATCATGTTGGCTGGGATGTTGTCCAGATAGCTTAATTGGAAGAGCAGATGGCATCACTAAATGGTTACCTGAACAAATATTGTGTTGGCTGGGATGCTGTCCAGATAACTCAATTGGAAGAACATTGGCAAGTAAGGACAAAGGTTATGGGTTCGAGCACCAGACTAACTGCAGATGAAGGGTAAAAATCTAGTAAATAGTAGAAATCCATAGTTTATTGAAGAACTCCAAGGAATTCTGAGCTGTTTTAAATAACACAGCAGATGGCATTATTAAATGGTTACCTGAGCAAACTGTGCGTTGGCCAAGATGTTATCCAGATAGCTCAATTGGAAGAGCATTGGCAACTGAGGCCAAAGATTATGGGTTCAAGTACCATACTGGAAACATTTTCACTCAGAAAGAAAAATTACAATCTTAGTTCATTTAAAGTTTAAATTCATCATTATCAAAAACACAGTCAAGGCTGTGAACCACATGCATTGACTGTTCCAAAATCTTAAATTGTTGAAAAAAATTAGCTAACATTTTAATTAAAATGTTTCCAAAATTTAGTTTTGCTGGTGTTCTTAAGCACATTTATATTAACTAACCATGTGATTATAAAGTAAAACTTGTGGGAAACCAAACTTGTCTACAATGAAATAATGTCTTTGGTGAATAATATTCTTATTATGTAATTACACCTTCTAAGACAGAAAAATGTGTAAAACAGATACATTTTTCTCTGGTCCCTTATAATTCTGTTTCAGGAGGTTTTACAATTCATGGTTAAGTATTCATGTCATCAAAGATTAGAATAAAATACATATAAAACTTTCAGAGACAGCAGAAATGTAGAATAAGCATACGGAATATAAATTTACTTTTACAAAAATTAATGCAACATATTACAGCCATTTTTGAAACATTTGTTATCCAAGAGCATATTAAGTTCTGCTGTAAAATTAATATCTGAATTAAGCTTTAAAAAAAAAAAAAAAAAAAATATTACAAATTTTGGATATTAATTTTACTGTTTATAGTAACAAACTGCAAATGGCTTTGTATCTCCTTCTTCTTAAAGAAGAAAAATTAAAAGTACTATTTTTTAAATAAAATGTTGCTTAGCACCAAATTTCTGAAAAAAGTCCCTTGAGTTTATGTGTTTATTACAACCAAAAAATGTTTTCTTTTTGTGATTAAGAATTAAGTCAGGGCTCGAAAAATAGCGTTCCCGGGGAACCCAGAAATAATTTCTGGGAATGTATATTTTTTCACTCAGGTTCCTGGCTGGGAACCTATAAAAAATCGTCATGGTCGCCAATGATGCCGCGCCCGCGTTACATCGCGTAAATTACGCAAAAATATAGCTCTTGAGTGGTCCGTGAAATGCGTAATTTCGTCAAAATATTACGGAAAAAGCCCGAATTTCGTCAAAAAATCAGAAAAAATGGCAAATTTCGTTAAAAAATCGCGAAAAAACGGCAAATTTCCTCAAAAAATCGCGCTCAATCGGCACTTTTCGTCAAAAAATAGAGAAAATAACAGATTTCGAAAAAAGATCACGAAAAAGGCCTGAATTTCGTCAAAATATCGCGGGAAGCAACGCAAATTTCATTAAAAGATCGCAAAAAAACGGCAGATTTCGTAAAAAAATCTCGAAAAAACGGCAAATGAAGTTAAAAATACATTGAAAAACGATAGGTTTTGTTAAAATATCGCGATAAATCGGCAGGTTTCGATAACAGATCGTAATAAAACGCCAGATTTTGTCAAAAGATCGCGAAAAAACGGCAAATTTCGTCAAAATATTCGCACATAAATTTTATTGGGAACCTACATTTTTCATCTGGGAACCTATACTTTTCATGTATGTTCCCAGCTGGGAATTTCAAAATTTTTTTAATTTTTGAGCCCTGATTAAGTCCTGTTATTGTTTGCAGTTTATGTCCTGCTTAAAAAAAATCTAGGATGAATGCTGGCAGCGTATCACAATACCTAAAGTTATAGTTTAATCTGATTTTTAAACGATTGCACAACACCAAATGTACAGTATTCAGATCACAATATATATATCACTATATTATATACAATTCCTCAGCACATGCATGAGATTCATATACCTCTGCTAAAATGCATTAAAATTACAACTAGAATGAAATCTATGTACATGTAATTTTTTTTCATATTAGATAAATGTAAGGTAAAAATACTTTACTTTTTTTGATAAACAATTTATAAAATAGTAGTATTTTCACCAGAATATATTACCAAACTATATCGCCTTAAACTAATCTATCCATAATGGACACAAATCAATATCACATTTTTGGACTCATGATGTCATAGAAAGTGTTGCTAGTAGCTTGTATATTGCAAAAAAAAAAATCACAAATTTATATGCATACAAAGTCACAATTTTATATATACATATATTTGAGAGTATATCAGTGTGTGGGTGTACTATTCATTGCACATAATACACTAAATTGCAAAGAGATTTCTAATCAAATTCTGTGAAGAATTCGAAAATTTATATTCTTAATGGCTGCTGTAATTTTTCTTTTCAATTAATTAATATCATGAATTGGAGATTGGTAAATAATGTTTTCCACAAACTTCTATAAATACAAGTTTAAATTATGACCACAAGGGGAAGGGGAAATGGGTGAACCTGACTCTATGCTTATAGAAACCCAATATAACAGACAAGGAAAAGAACAACCTATAATTTTAATAATTGTTCCAAATGGAATTTTTTATAATCTAATGTTTTTAAAAAGACAATAATGATATCCATGAAGGAAGTGCATAAAAAAATATAATTGCATGATGAGAGAATAGGGTTTAATGTCATTGTTTTAAGTAATTTGTATGAACATGTATAAATAAATCATAGTTTTCACAAAGTATGTGTTTATATATATATTTTTAAAAAAAATAATAATAAAATAAAATAAAATTTTTGAATTGTTAAGATTGAAGCACAACACTTTTATAAAGAGTCTTCAAGAGTAAAAATGATAAATTTAAGTAATGATTATTTTTTTTTAAATCACTGTAAAATTGCAACTGATGCCTGCTAAACTTTTTTTGTACAAAAAATATGGATTTAAAAAATCCAAAAGGAAAAAATTTCTCAATTTGACTTTTTAATTCTATTGAATGCTCACTAACAAAAATAAGTAAAATATCAATAATATAAATTACAATCCCCCCCCTCCCCCCCGTCCTAAATTTTACACTTTTCTATCTTCCCCCTTCAACACAGTTTATTATTATTATTATTATTATTATTTAATTAGCAGTATTTCTTGTTTTCTCTAGTAACAGTAAATAAATAATTAGAAATTTAAATTATCCCTATATCTTCAAAATGTCTGCTTCCCCTCTTCACATTTTGTTTCTCTCTTTGCCTCTTTTTCACAAGCAAAAAATTTAAAAAATCCTTCTTACTATTTGTTGATTTTCAACCCTCTGACAGTCATGCAAAAGGGCAAAATTGTACTGTTGTTTTCTCAGCATTTTGTTTTTTTTGCTTAAAACATATGATTCGTTCAAAATTATAGAAAAATCTTATTTACGAATATGAATGTTATCCTTGAGTGTGTTAATTATTGCACAATGTATTAAAAATCCATTAAATCAACTGAGTTACATCATTAATAACAATCTATAAATAAACAAAAAGCTAAATTTTAAAAAATTCTCCAGAAATTTAACATTTTCCATCTGAATACAAAGTTTAAATTTTTTTTTAAATCTTATTTAAATAAACGTGTCCTAATTGTAACACTCAACTAGCACAAAATTATACCAAAATGTTTGTACCCTTTCTGAGTATAGAAGAAAACATTCTTTTATGCAGCAAGAGTTTAAAATCTTATATTATAAAAAACAGGCCTATTTTTAATAAGGCTAAATATCATCTAAAACCTCCCTTCTCCATAGTATTTTTGTTCTGTCTTTAATTATAAAGATTAAAAAACTATACCTGCTTGGTAACAAAGGGAGGGGGAAATATAGATGATTGATTATTTATTGTTGCAAAAAAATGCATAAAAAATTAAAAATTTTGTGGGCTGTGAGTTCTTATATGTATATTTCTTAAGCAGAAACTTGTCGGAATACGGAAGATTATTACACTTGTATTCTTTTTTAATGGCAAAAAGTTTTATAATAAATTAAAAACCTCAGTTACTAGCTCTTTTCTCAAATTTAACTACTTTTGCTTTTGAAAAAGAGGGCTTACTATCAGGATTTTATTGTATGCATTTATTTATTTATTTTTTGTGTATACTTTTTAAGTTTCAAATATAAAATATAATGATATAAAATTTAACAGATAATCAAAAAAGTTTAGTAAATGTGACAACTACAGGTCATCCATTAAATATATCATTAAAATTTTAAATATTATGAGTTATTTATTCTTTTTCTTCCAGGTCACAAATTATTACACTTAATTTTTAGAGAGAAGTTTGATTGAAACAACATTACCATTATCTTTTTTGCTTGAAGTCTTTTATAGAGGTATGAACAATTAAAAATAATTTTACAATATACTATCTATTATCTACTGGGATAAATATCATAAAAATGTCAAGGTCTTTTATTTAAAAAAAACTTCAAGCAAAAATATTTTTTATTTCAAGCAAGTTCTTGCAATTAAAAGAAAGAAAGATATTAAATATCACCTAAAAGAAAAAAAAAAAAAAATAATAATGAACTTTGTTACACTTCTTCTAGTCAGTCTACTTAATTGTTTGATACTTTCATTGCAATGTCAAAGTATCAACTCCACATCTTTCTGTCACATTTTGCAGACATCTGTGATATAATTAACAGGTTATCTCTAAATGATTTACAATTCTGAAATTATGCATGAGTAATTTTATTAAAATAAGAAAAAAGAGGGACAAATCTATTTTCAAATTTAATCCAATATTCTACATTTCATTTCCATCAACAAATACAAATTCTCAAAAAGGCTTTGAAATCCCCAGAGCTTGTTTGCAGAGCATAATTCTTTAAACTTGCATCTGTTTTATTTATATTCCCATAGTTTTAAAAATCAGACTGAAATAAACTCAATAATAAGCTCAAAATTATTCTTGATCTTTTTATACATATGTTGTAAATCTGACAGGAATCAAAATTTTGTACTTAAAAGTATACTTAAACACTGTACAGCCAACATATATTGTAAACTAAATTCAACTTTTCATGCATTTAATACTGTTACTTATTATTGACTTAGCATAAAATGTGTCACAAGGCGCCAGCAAAGGAACACAGAGGATAGCAATTTTCCTACTGTGGATTTTCATATTTAATTAACTGAATTTTTTTGCTATCAAATAACTGAAATATGACTTAAAATAATTAAAAATTAAGAGAAAAAAAAGAGTAAGGATGTTTCAGTGGGAGGACTCTGCTCTCTAAACCTCTTGTGGAAAAAATATTTAATTTTCTTTTTCATGTTAATGTGCTATATGAACACTATATGAACTTAATCTTAAGCAGAGGGTTCAGAAGGAAAAGAGGGCTTCCAAAGAAAAAACAGTTTGAATTATCTCTATATATTAAAAAGACATACAAACATACTTTTTTAAAATTAATATATAGCAAACTCTTAAACTTTTGTATTTTAATTCAGTTAAGTTTCTTCTTTTTACACTGATATGTTTTTTGTGAAGTGGTTTCAATAAGAAATTCTTAATTTAGGTTATTTTATGAAAGTTTTTGTCTTAAAAAAATGTCACTTAGATTGGAGACCACTGGCATTTCTATACAAAAATCTTGTATCGTCCAAGATTTCATTCAGCTGGCGCCTGTGAAATGTGTAAATATACTAAACTACATATCACAAATGTTCCACATGGGAAAAATGGACAATGAAAAATTGTGAAAAAAGTTTCTGCATACTTATAATTCAGCATACAATTTTTGCAATGTTTCTATGATAACTGTGAATGAAGGACGGTCGTGGGAATTTTTTTCCCAACATTTTCGCATTAACTGATACACTTCACCAGGACAGTAGTCAGGTGCTTTCAGGCGAAGGCCTTGTTGCAACGCTTCATTCAGAGCAGCATCTGGTACACCCGGAATCTCTGGGTTTTCTCCGTATGAAAACATCTCCCATAATGTTATACCATAACTCCAAACGTCAGATTTGTGAGAAAATTTGCCTTCAGTGATACTTTCTAATGCATACCTATAAAATGATAAAAATTACACATCACCATAATTATATTTATTATACTCTACAAATAACTTTTTTATTCAGAATTTTTTATATCAGAAAAGAGTGATAAAAGCACAGCTGTAGTATGTGGGTCTGTATAGGTGAGGGCAGTATACAGTAAGATGGGTTGGCAAAAATCTAAAATTTTCATATTAACTTTTAATAGTATGATAAACTTGCCTTTTTTAATTAGAAAGAAAAAAAAAGTGGTTAATATATTAATCCACACATCACACTTAAATTTAAGAAAATATGATAAATAATAATAAATTTTTTAATTAATGAAATTAAATAAACATTCATACTTACTTCGAATATTGCACAAAAGTTGCTTTCTGGAAATTGTAGAGTAATGTAAAAAAGAAAAATTGGGATACATAAGAGATATTTTTTTCTGTTGTTGATAGTTGTAATTTTCTATAGATTTTAATACATTAAACCTTTCTACTATTTGAAATAACTAAAATATTGATTTTCTGATAATGATATTGATAATTAGATTAATATTTCTTGCAATTTTTTTAATTAATAGGGATCAACATAGACAAATTTTGAAACTTATTTAGGACCCATCCATAAAAATATTTAATAAAACAGAACCTTTCCAAAAATTACATTTCCATAAAAACATACTCTTCATTAATTATTTTTATTTTGTTCGATTTTAAAATGTGCAATTGGCAAATAAAACAAGTTTATCAGAAAGAAAAACTTTAGCAGAAGGACTTAAAGAAGTTACTATTAATTAATGTTTGATTAGAAACTGAAATTCATCTTTTGTTACAAAATGCTACTTTTCACAAAAATAACATTTATTGTTTGCAAAAACAGGAACTACAAAAAACACACTTAAGCACCTCTTATAGCTTTTGACTTCTTATCGCTATGCCACTACTTATCACTAAATGTATGAGCATAAATAACTTACCAACGAATTGGCAAATTTCTTTGAGTCCTCATCCTGTAATAATGATCTTCAGTAAATTGAGCTAATCCAAAATCGCTTATTTTCACATGATTTTCAGAAGCAACTAGAATGTTTCGGGCAGCAAGATCTCTATGCACTATATGTTTCTGTTCCAAATATGCCATTCCCTACAAAATACCAACATATACTTTTTAAATACATGCAATGTGCATCATATACTGTCTACTTTTCAGCTGAGAGATATTTGCTTGAAACCATGTCATACAGTTATACAGTAGAAGAATAAACAACAATCATTTTAAAAAGGATGTTCACTCAGCTTTTTGCGAAAGTTGCAGAAGTTGAACAAATAGGGTTTGTAGGGTTACTATCAAGTATTGAATAGGTATTGATATGGGATATGGTAACACATATTTTTTCTAGCTATGTTCCATTTGACTCAGTTGGGAAAGAATCGACACCAGTGTGGGGAGAATGAGGTGCATTTCAGCATCTATCTGACAATGATTATACTGCATAAGCAAAAACATCTCCTTTTGAAAAATCAAGCAACTTCTGCTAGCTATTATGTTGTGTATAGTGAAATATTGGGCGAACTACCATGTGCTATGGCCATCATAAATATTGTTTTATAACCAACTCTTCCCATGGCAGACTTCTTCTCTCAAAAAACACATTAAATATTTAAAAAAAAAAAAAATGTATTATATATTTATAATAAACTTATATACCAAGTTTCAATGAATTCTAAAATTAATTCAGGCTTACATTTGCCACAAGGTAAAGTATATCTTAGAACAAGAAATACAACTTAAAAATTTCAAGTGACTAGTCTTTAATTCAATATGAAATTTTAAATACTTCGGATGAAGACAAATATAATTCTGGCGCATACTGCCAACATTATTCGTGTTCGACTTATTTCTGCAATATTTTACATCTTTCTGAAAAGCACATTTTTTGTCCTGGAGATTGCTCCTGATAATTTGTGGCTTTGGAAACACTTGAATATTGCAATGCCATTGACAATGAGTTTTTAAGCAACATTTGAGGAAAAATGGTTTGATAGAAGTAGATCAAAATTAGATTACAAAGTTAAATAAAAATATGTAATAAGACACATACGCATAAAACAAATTGCAATAATTTCCTTTAAATTATTAGATATTAAGGCAAGTTTAGAAATAGCTTAATTCTCCTTCATCCACTTATATTATGAGTGGAGAAGGATTAACAGTATAAAAGTGCTATTACACGAAAGATCAAATTCGCCTCAAATTTCAGGCATATGGCTTCAGGGAAGACGCTTTGAAAGCAAGCAACTGTCCTCTACTGATGAGTTTTTGACCCTTGAAACGAGACCAATCACTAGTAACAGCCAATCAAATACTTGGAAATCATATTTCTATAAAAAGCTAATGAAATGCTTAAAAAACAGAAAAAGGTGGTACAGTGGCTGCAGGAAAACTGACAAGATTCACGCAATTTTCATCACTTGAAATTTTTACATGTAATAGCACTTTAAGTGACAGTGAGACAGTTGATGCAGCAATTGCCAGAATGCCTGAATTTTTCTTCATTTTCTGGGTCAATTGGTATAGATTATCTAATTTAAATGATCTGAAGAAAAAAAGCCAAAAATTGAAGATACACAGACAAATCTCAAGCCCAATATTTTCATTAAGTTTTCTATCAATAAATGATGAAATCATATGCTTATACACAGCGTTTCCCTTCATTTTATAAAAGATAAAGTGATTTCTTAAAGCTCAAAATATTATTAATGGTATTTTGGAAACATAAATAAAGCTTACTGTTTATATTTAAATGAGTATCAACCAGGATAAATTAGATTAATAAACAAATAAAATAATAGAGTAAGTAAAATGCTATATTTAAGTATCTCAGGCATGCAATATTTTTCAGAAACTTAATACATAAGAATACATTTATTTTAAATAAAAAACATCTTTTCTTTCATACATTTTATGCAAATCTTTTTAATATTAACCCCTTGTCAATGTTATAGATTGTTTAAAAATCATGTTTAGCAAGAATTTGAAAAATAATTAGATTTTTTTTATAAAGAATTTTTTATAATAATCAATACATGTTTTTAGAAACACAATTTATATTAAATTCAACTTTTCTTTATCCTTAACATAAGTCTACCTAGATAGAAATCAATATTATAGTCAGTGTCAGTAAGTTTATAGTTTGATTAATCAAATGTTATTTAGCAGATCAAAATGAAGCTTTTCATACAGGAATAGCTAAAGAACCTAACAATAGCAACATGAACTAATATTTTCTTCTTTACAGATTATTAAGGGATATAAATATAAGTGATCAAACTATGCTAAATTATCATATGGTATTCCTACAAAAATTAAAGCACTGATTAAAAATTTCAATAAAAAATACATTAAAATTCTGACATATGTTTAAATTATTCCATTAAATCCTTGAACTTCTCTATCCCCTCCCCCAATCCGCTTCTTATAATGATAACATTCAATAATGTGACAAAAAAAAAAAAAAAAAAAAAAAAAAAAAAAAAAAAAAAAAAGAAAAAAAAAAGTTTTTTATATGTAGTTTAAGATCCAAAAATGATTTTTTGTTTTGCATTTATATTTAAAATGTTGAATTATATTTAGGAAAAAACACAATAAGTGCAAAGTCAAAAAAGTTTTATTTTCTATGTAAAAAAAAAAAAAAAAAAAAAAAAAAAAATCAATAAAAATTCTGAAAATTACCTGACTTTAAGCCAATTATGCACTGCATAAAACATTTACAGATTTTTTTTTTTTTTTTCAAGAGATAATACTAATAAAAATAAAACAGTAATTACTTCAGCTACATCCATAGCAAATTTCAAGAGATGCGAATCCAGAAGTCGATTTTTGTGTAACTGGAGATACGCTAACAAACTGCCTAGTTCTAAATACTCCATGACTAACATAGTTTCTGGCTCTGAAATGAATAAGAAATTTCAGCAATTTATAGATATAAAATAGTTATAAACTTTTCAATGTATAATATAGTTAATACATACCTTCAACAAGGCCTTTAATTTCAACTATGTTCTTGTGTCTTAAATTTTTCATTATTTCTATTTCCCTTTTTAAGTCAGCAAAACATTCGTGAGGTTGATTACTCATTTTTATTCTTTTAACAGCAACTTCCTCAGATGTTAATCCACTGCAGTGAGTTAAAGTAGCTTTTAGAACCTCTCCATAAAATCCCTGAAACATTTAAATCTGAGCTAAGCACAAAAATAACACAAGTATGAAAATTTTATAAAGACATATTATTAAAATAAATTCTATATCGAAGACAAAATTAATTCAGTTTGTGGACCTATTATTATTAATGTTTCAAATTATGTTTATTTATTAAACTTATTTTTAAAAAAATTAAGTTTCATTTACAAAGTGTCCCCAAAAAGATTAACAGATGCTTTAACCGGTTAGTTGTTTGGATATGTAGACAATGTAAATTAAATTGCAAAAATGTTCAAAATAAGGGAGGAAATAAAATTATGTTGATGAACTAGGCTAAATATTTATTTTTCAAAAATTACACTTAAATTTTTATATGGTTCTTGGATCTATCTAAAAATTATATATATATATATATATATATATATATATATAGTAAAATTTCATTTTATAATAACCAAAATTTACTTTATTACATTGAATTTTATGATATTTCAGAGTTTTTTAGTACTAAACTGTGATTTTATGTCTTTAGTGGCAGCAAGCATTAAATTTAAAGCATTATAAACTGGCAAGAATTGCTTGTAGAAGGAAGGAATTCTTACTGTTTGCTTATCAGAGCATGGATACTTGTTAAACACTTAGACTCATAAAACACAGAGACTATATAAAAATTAAGAGTGTAAATTTTTGAAGATTAATGGCATGCATATTTCATTAACATATTTTTTATTCCTATCTCATTTTGAACATAGGTTAACATTTTTTAAAATCTTTTTGAGATGTCCTATATATATATATCGATTTTTTGTTTTGCCATTGAATTGCCTACAAGTTTTACTCTATATAAATATCTCATGAAATAAAAAAATAACAATATATTTAAAATTTAATGTTACCTAAAATATCAATTAGATATTTTACTTGCAATGGTTTTGAGCAATTCCCAAAATTTATTGTTATGTGCTTTAAAGTTAAAAAAATTCCATCATCCTTCCAATGTAAGTATAAAAAGATTTTTGTGTAATTATAACTAATGAAAAAAAAGATTAATTTCCATACAAAGCAAATATATAGTAATAGAAATCCATAATGTGAACAATCATAATTATAATAATGCATAATGAAATAATTTTACTATTAACTTTTAAAAAGTACTTTAAATTTTTATATGGTTCCCGAGGTCTAGAAAAAATAACACAATGCTCTTTTTTACTGCTCATGCTTATTTTAATTTGTGTGTTAAAATCACAGTATAAAATCCAGTGTGATGTATCAATTGAATTGTACAAATGATAGACTTCATAACTGGAAACTTGTTAATTTTGACTCCAAGTTTTAACACAAAATTTAATTAAACACTGTTTTTTTTTAAGTTGCAACACATAGTTTGGAAATTTGGAATCGCTGTTTTACTCAATATAAAAGCTAGGACAATAATCACAATACACATTTTAAATAGTTAATCAAAATGGAAAAGGACCACACATAAATTATATAGAAATATGACTCCAGAAAAAAATTGTCTAAAATTTTGATTATGTTGTAGTCAGTGGTCAGAAGTAGCATGCTACAAGCAGTACTACATTAGTCATTACTTTTTCAATAGTTTATATTGTAGCATGCTACATTTTGCACAATGTAATATAGTGAGTAACACAATACAAAAAATCAATAGTTTGTAGTGAGCAATGATGCTACTTCACAATAAAAAAGTGTGCTTTTTTTTCAAATCACATAATAAGAACATGCTTCTTTTATGCAAAATATGTTCTGCTCAACATTTTGGGAATATCAGCTACAGTATCAGACCTCAAATCCAGACTGGTCGGGACAGCGATCATTCCGGATTTCAGAATTTTCCAGATTTTAGATCCTCAACCAAAACAATAAATAAACAGATATAGTACATACCCATAGCAAAATTTTACATGCCGTGAAGCAATCTATTTTATGAATTGCTATGTTAGGCTAAGTGTAAATAAAGCCTAAATAAATAAATAAATAAAATGAGGATAAGAAATATTTTTTTAATACTACTGCATATTCTTAGAAATATTAAAACATCTTTGGAAAATGAAAATGTATTGGTGCTCACAAGAGCCGAGTTAGGCTTAGGAATCGATATCACGAATTGCCATGTTAGGTATAAGTAAACAGACAAATACAAATTACAAAAAATAATTTAAAATAAGGATAAACATTTTTTTTTTTAAATCTGGCGCATCACATTATTAGCAAAATAAAAACATCTTTTAGAAAATGAAAATACATCATTGTTTGCAAGAGCCGCATTAGACAGAATGAAAATAAAAAAACAAGTCAGATTTTTTATAAGATCATGATTAAAGCAATTTAATGGGTTATAATTATTACTGTTATATAATTATGCTACCAACTTTCAGGAAGAAGCACTACAGCATATACAAGTTTAACAGATTACTTTATTAATTACCATTTGATCCCTTTTATTTTGCAACCATAGCAGTGAGCTTCCAGCAACAGGATTTTTTTCCTTTATTAAAAGTATTTCTGTTCTAATTGACAAATTTCTTTCAAATTTTCAGCAAGTTGCAATAATAATAAAGTAGCCAGTGTTACAAATTTTTATTAAAACGTAATAAGTTATACAAAAATTAGGATACCCCTAAAAAACAGCCACTATAGAGACAAAGAAACAAAAAAAACAAAAGCAAAGAAAAACGAGATTTCTATTTGCCCCTTGTTTTCCTTATTCATTTACTTGTTTATTTAGCTATGTAAAGTAGAAAGTCAATGTGATCAGAATGAGATTATTAACTTCCGATTGATAGTTTGTTTTGTTATGCAGAAAGAAACCTAGCATAATTTTCTTCTTTCTCCTTTGAATTAAAGAAAAAAATATTTTTAGTACAGTGCTTACAAACAGAATTTTTTCGAAAGAGGAAATTTGTTACAAATTTTAAAGAGGGGGGAGGGTGCAATACATTTTTTTTTTCACATAATTATAATAAATATATTCTATGCATCTTTTAAAAATAATTCATTTTTGTGGTTATTTATTCGTTCTTTTTGCATTTTCTGTATAAATGAAGAAAAAGGTTTATTTTTAAAATAAATTTAAAATGTGTACACACACTAATTTTGCTAACCCTGTTAGTAAATTTTGATTAAAAGTAATATATAAAAAACACTTCAATTATTGAGTTGGGTGTAATTGCTTGGACTAGCATGAATTGAAGCAGTGTTATACGTGCACATTGTGCCATCTATGGACATTTTCAAGAACTTTTTACTCAAGATCATCATGGAATTTCCGATTTAGTTATTCTTTATGGATTTTAGGTCTTCCGGATTTTAGGATTCTGGATTTGAGGTCCGGTACTGTATAATGTTTAGTAACACATCACATAAAATCATACATTTTTCCATTGATACTTACTGGTAAACTGCAATGCAAATTCATTAAAGAAATTGATTTTCTTGCTGGGTCTATTTATTCATTATCACATAGTAATGTTTTAATGACAGGTTCCATCATTTGGAAATGCTTTATGTACAGATTTATTTATTATTTGCATAATGCTATAATTATTGCAAGATTTGTAAATAAAATTTATGTAAAAACAGTTGTGCATAAATATGTTATATAGAATAGTAGTCAGAAAATTGTAATACATGCATAAACTAACAGTTTGGTAACAAACACAAAACATTTTTTTGTATATTATCTTTTGAAATTTTTGTTATTTTCTTGGTTATAGCACAATTATTTGATTGTATCCAGCAGCAATATAATGATGGACCAGTGTATTATTTAAACTCTGTCCTCAATTTCAAGTGTAGATTGTATTCTTTGACAAAATTTTGAAAACAGCAATCGAACGAGAAAAGCAGTTGCAATCAATTCCATTACAAAAAATTCCTCTGACTACTGGTTGTAGTTCATATAGGATTCTGATCATATTTTCTCAATGAGCACAACCTTAAAAGATCACTAGTTTTGATGTTGTGATCATAAGTGCTTAATTCAATTTTTTGAGCATATGCAAAAGTAAGTTCCATTTTTCTAATAGATGACGTAAGTGTTCACACTGTATATTGTGTGAATCTGTTAATACATATTTTTGAAAAGTCTATTTTTAATCATCAAAATGTAGTATACATAATTTGATTAAAGTGTAAGCAGCATGATTTCTTATTCAATTTAAAATGGATAGTTTTGTGCAAATAGTTTTGTCATTTTCTGGAAGTTTTGTTATTATTTCTATAATTTTTAAAACAGTGCTGCTGAAAATCATCGTTTACTAGAAGAAGCTTATGATGAACATGCTTTCCTGATAGTATGCATAGAAGGTGGTTCAGGCAGTTTAAAGAAGGTTTATTTGATGTTGATGACACAGAACATAAAAGATGAAATTGCACACATTATTAAATGGGAAAAACACAAACACAACAAGAATTGGTAAAAACATTGAATGTTCATCAATCCATTATAAATAGACATCTACATGGAATAAACATGTAATTTTACCGAAAAACTGATCTTATTTTTGCATAAACCCAATACATAGTTGTAAACTTTCTGGTGTTTTCAAGTCAAATAAACATAATTTGAAACAAAGAAATTTTTTGATGAAATGTTCCCTCTTTCCATGTAATTTTTAATTAGCCTTTAGTATTTAATAAAATTTTCAAAAACTAATTATAAATCACATATATAGTTAGAATTTTTTGTAGAAAATTTCACAAGCCTATTTTTAATTATTAGAAATTTTAATTGCTGCAATGTTCTTCAACTTGGTTTACAGGCCGAGTGAAGAAGCACTGGGGAAAAAAGCCAATGATACTGATTGAGTCCAGGCTTACACATTTTTTTTACTTTGTTGCTAAATAATGTTAATTTCAATGTTACAGCTCTAAGGAAAGTTGAATAAAATTTCAAATTTTCTTGTTTCATTTAAACATTCAACAAAATATATTTGCATCACAATATATTAGCTCTGCAACTCCCCCCCCCCCCCCCCCTTCCAGTTTTTTCCTTTCAAAATCAAATGAAAATAGAAATTTTACTCAAATTCCATAGAAAACTTTGTAAGAAAAAAATTTAAAAACTTTTTTGTCGAAGGAATCTCAGTACTAAGAAAAACCCTGTTAGGAGAACATCTCATCGCATTTTCAATCAGTCACAGTTTGTTGTGAATCTGCAAAAATATAAAGTTAAAGATCATTTTATTGTTTTCTGGAAATTAACATTAAATAATTTTTTCTTCCTTGTTTCTCATTAAAATTTTCTACAGTAAAAAGCTTTATTTTTTGTTAAAATATTTATTTTTCTTTCTTTTTCAAAATTAATTTTACATCTTAGATATCCAATTAAATTATTTTTCAATTATTTATTTACATTTCAAAAGGAATGATTTTATAATTTATTTTAATCTCACCCAACATTATTTTAATCAATGTTGCATAAAATAACTTAATATTTAAAAATTAAAATTAATTTTGTAAAATAAATAAATTTATTAAAATTTTAACAAAAAATAAAAACATCTTAATGCAGAAAATTTTAAAAATGAAGAAAAATTAATTAATGTTAATTTCCTGAACTTACCACTATTAAGTTGTATACTAACCTGTCCTAATCTGCCTTTGATAGTAAGTTGTTCAATGTTGATAACAACTAACATTGACATACTAACCTGTCCTAATGTGCCTTTGTAAGTAAGTTGCTCATTATCGATAACCCAGGAAAGATCACTTGAAGTGACATTAATTGGGTCAGGAAGGCGGTCAGTGTCGCTAAAGCAGAAATAAGAGTAGTTAATTATTTATTTATTTTACTTTAAAGTGCAAAAACTCAATAAAAGAAAAACACATACAAAAAAAAAATCTTCAACACAAATTACAATTTCACAAAATTCGATAAATTAAAAAAACTGATGATTTTAAAAATGCAATTGAATAATGGCAAACAGTCACAAAATTACAGCTAAAAAGCTTTGAGCCCCTGATGTTAAATTCATTTTTCCTTTTTGTTACAAACAGACAGGTAGTCTTTTCAGCATAATTTAAAAGACTACTTAGCAGAATGAGTTGCAATTTTTTATTAACATATTTAAAGTTTTTGGAATTGATTTAAAAAAAAAAACAGGTTACAATTTATATATTTATATTCATTCCAAAAAATAAGTTAGAATAAATATTTTTTAAAATTTAATTTGAAAAAAAAAAGCATAAATGTATAACATAGCAGTTCCCAACCTTTATTGGTATAAGTTAATGTTTATAGTTAATATTAAGTTAATAATTAATTTTATTATTCCATATTCCATGTAATGGAAACATAAAAATAAAAAAAATGCTATACGGTTAAAGTAAAATCTTCTAAGACGGAATCGCATTGGAAAGAAAAAAAAATGTTACAGACAAGTTCCCTTCCTAGCAAGTGTAAATGTATAATATATTTTTTCTTGTATATTACTGTATCCCTTTTGCACGGATGAACAGTTTAAAAGAAGATTCTGTCATACGCAGGTTATTTTTTTCATGCATTTAGTCCTATTTTAATAAATCTCAAAATCTACAAAATCTTTAAAAAGAATTAATTTTAATGTTTAATTATAGAAAAATGACGATTTAAAACTATATACCTTTTATGCAAAAGTTTTTTGACCAAGCTGAATTTTACTTATTTTTGAACAGACCTGACCACAAAGAGAAAATGATTTTCATATGGAATGATTGAACCGGGACTGAATATTTTGGTCCGTGAAGACTAGGAAGTATAAAATCAGTCCCAGCTCGATACGGGAAAAATAAATTAGGCTCGCCCTGATTTTTCAGGATAAAAGTAAGGCCTGGCTCAGAAAGAGAACTGACTAGGCCCGGCCCTGCTCATGCAGATCTCTAATTTATGCTGTACAGTTAACTGATTTAGGCATAATAGATTGAAAAATAGCTTTTAAAATTAATATTTTAATAGAAAATCACTTGTGTTTCAGACAAAACATATTTTGTTACTTCCTTTACTGACATATTACAAATACTATTTTAATATTTCTCTTTATGCTTTTCATAGAAATTTTCATTTCTTTCAGTTTGAGAAAAATATATAGATGACTAATCCTTTGGGTGTTTTATCTTTGATTCTCACAGTCGATAAAGAGAAAAAAAAAGAAAAAGAAAAGAAAGAAAACAAATTAACTATTATTTCAGTGAATTACTTAACAGTATTGCCTGTGCATCTCTTTCGCTTATAAATCACTGCTATGGACAAAGAGTATGTTTGTTTGGTAATTTTCCGAAGTCTCAACTCACGACCCCTGAGCTACCTCGTCCACTCTCTCCAAAATAAATAGCGAGATACGGGAGATATTTTCTTTTTCTTTTGTTATTTCGTACAAATTTTCCCAGTAGCCCAGACACCGTAGAGGCAGGACTAAGAGAAAAACAAAAATTTATGACAGTGCAGGCGCTAGAGTTTTCTTTTTAAAGTTTCAATATTTGGTGTCTGCATAAAGGAGGCGAGGGGAGGGAGGGGGGTAAAAAGGAACAGATTAGCAGTGAAATGGGGCTGGGGAGGTTACACAATGTTTACAAATAGTTTAGTGTTTGTTTGAAATAAGTGATGAAATTAATTTAAAGGGTGCTTTTTCCCCCTCTCTTTTTCCGAGCAATAGGGCTTGTGGGGCAGGGCTTTTAGACAGTGGGGCCATCAGGGCTGCAAATTTTATGAGGAAGGGCGGGTAGGGCGGTGCGCCCTGTGAATAACGCCTAGAATGAACTCTGGCTTTCATGATTATTGCCATTGTAAAATATTGTATTTGAAAATTTTTTCAAGTGGATGAAATTAAAGGTATATTTTTATGGCAAATTGATTGTCTTGTGACCCACCAAAACACTCCACCCAAGTCACCAGTGGGTCATGACTCATAGGTAGGGATCTGCTGATATATTATTTCTAGTTGTTAAAAAGGTATAAAACTCTAAAAATATTTAAAAAAAATACCTATATATTTTATTGTTGACATGTTTCAACTCTTCCCTTCTCCATTTACAAAACAAAGAAATAATGATATTCAGAAAATATACAATTTTTGATGCAATGAACTGAAACACCATCATTTAGATTTCCATTGTTATATATAAAACTAACTTGTCATTGAAACATATCAGGCTAAATGATAAATAAATAGTTAAATAACTAAACTAGTAAAAAAGGAGATACTTATTCTCAGAAGCAAGATTCTACCATCTGAAAATTTACCAAATGAATGTGCTAATTGTGTCACTTCTAATGGATTACATAACTTTTAAAACAGAAGACAACAAGCATAAGCACAAAAAATTGCAAAAATTACCTTTCACAAATAGAATTTAGACCGTTTACAGGCATTACTGGAGAATCTCTGCCTATATCTGTCACAATTGTGCAAACAGATTGGCCACTAGTGTTAATACTAGACTGTGAAAGAGAATTATAGGCAAAATTATTATCCGATGGTGTTTGCCACTTGAAGACACTTTTAAATATATTGAAAGGTTCCTTTGGTGGTCTACTGGGTGGAAGAGCTGGAGGTCTGACTGTAATTTCTTCTTGAATAATGGGCATGGCAGTTGAATCAATCGTAGCATAAGAGTGACTTCTTCTTGAATTATATACTGCAAACAAATATTATGCATTTAAACATTAGTATTAACTAGTAAAGAAATAACTTACAATGTTAGTTGTAAATTGGTAATAAATTAATCAGTATTGTAGAGCAGCTTTCAGAATCAAATATGAAGAGATTTTTTAAAAAAGAAACCAGAAGACTATTTTTGATGAAAAATCTTTTTACATTTTTACATATATTTCTATTCTAAAAATAAAAAGGTAGCTAATGCTGTCACCCTCATAACAGAAAGTTCACCAAGTATTTCAGGAACAAAACAGATGCTTCAGGGACAAAAATAATCTGCAGGTAAAATATATTTACAACTGAAACATTAATTAATCGATTATTAATTATTAGTGATAACCTTAACTTTTATAATAAGTAATAAAGAGCTAAACATAATATGAAGTTAAATAAAAGCTGGATAAAAAAAGAATCTGCAAAAGAGAGAAAAATATCTGCAATGCCCGTCCCCAATCTCAAACTTTCTGCTAGCAAGCTGTCACCACTGCCATAAATGAATTTTTTGTGACTGTAGTTCTTTCTTCACTAATATTATAAAAACTACAGCACATAAAAATACGAAAAGTGATGGTATTATAGAGAAATGATGGATTAACATGATGAAATATTTGACATTTCTAAATCAAAGAATTATTTTAAAAGCTATTAATTGTTAAAGTTGATTGAAATCATTCTATTAAAAAAGTTTCATAGGAGCAAAAACTATACATAAGAATTTAATTATTTTTTTTTTCCAATAATATACTTAATAAGCTTGCAGTCTACAAACTGTGCTTACTTTTTAAAATTTGACTAATTTTTAAAGTTTTTTTTTTTTTTACTAATTTTTCATTTAAGTTTTCAGCTTTTGATGAGACATATATATTTTTTTATATTTAGAAAAATGCACTGATGCCAATTTGTAAAACAGCACAAATAATTATATTTCTTTTACATTTCTTCTAGTTTATTTCTCCTAATTTCCTCTGCCACTTAACTGTACTTCTGTAACTTCCTCTGCTCCGATATTAGGGCAAAGGGATTATTATAATTGTTATTTTTTTTTAAATCTCTATTTAATACAGAAATAAAACATGAATTCACTAGTTTGTTTCAAAACAAAATTTAAGTTTGGACACAAAACGTTTTGAAAAAAATATTTTATAATTTTATTTTTAATCAAGCAAGATGAGAAATTTCATTACCTTCATAAAGAATCTGATTTACATCTCGGACAATGGCCTGTGGACGTTTTCTGTTGTCAGGATCAACAATCCAACATTCCAGTATGAGTTTTTCTATATCTTTATGACATCCAGATGGCAAGTGGAGGGAATTCCCAGCCTGATACCATTCTTTAGCCTACAGAAGTAAAAGGTATTAAAAAAATTTTTCATGTAGATGAATTTTCAGATAGCAACTAATAACGAATTAACCAAGAGATTAAAGAATTGTATATGGTAGAGTCCTGGTATTCTGAAAAATCTGCCTGTTTCAAACAGAATTCTGAGAAAATACAGATTTATTTATTTTTTTAAACTTAAGCAGGAAAATTTAAAAAGATGCTTGTGAAAAAACATACATCTATTGTTATACAAGGAAGTTAAAAAGAAACATGCATAGAAATTAGGCTTGATGAAAAAGCCTGAAACCAAATCACTTGTTACTTACACTGCATGTTAGCTCTATCTTTACAATTCTGTAAAATCATTTTTAATAATTGCTAAACACAAAATATAACTAATTTACACACATTTAAGTTTTTTTTTTTTTTTTTTTTTTTTTTTTTTTTTTGCAACAAAGAGTATTGAATTGACTAAGTAATTTCTTTTTAGTCATTGTTGATTCAGATTTATGAGTAGAGAAAAAATGTATTTCTTGCTATAATACTATAGTTGTACTTATTATTTGAGTCTGCTATACATTAACAGTGAATTTTAAATTATTAGAAATAACGGAATCTGATTACCATGAGTTGATCAATGCTGTACAGATCTGACACTAACAGATGTCCTTGCATTTAATTTATGCCTCAACACAACATGTTGATTATTATTAATGAAATCTGCCTGTTTTGAATTTCTGCTAAACCGAATAGTGTTTGGTCCTAATTAGTTTGGAATAGCAAAGACTCTACTCTATCTACTTGTCACTGGTGAATGGATTTTCTGATGAGTGGCATGAATTTTTAGGTAAATTTTAAATACTGCAGGCTATAAAACATGTGCCAAAAACTTTCATATTTTATATTCCACAACCATATTTCAAATTTTCCTGTTGATTAAAAACAATTGTTCAGATGGTAAGATTTTATCAAAGTCTTACTTGAAGGATAGATCAGCTTTATTGAATTTCATAAGTAATATAGTATTTTGTGAAAGGTCCTGTTTTAAGTTTTAAAAAAGGAAAAAAAATAACAATGAATAAATAAATGAAATGTGGAAGGTCCTGTTTTAAGACAGAAAAAAATGTAGTAGGTCCATTAAATGGCCCAAATTCTTCCTAAGCAAAACTCCAGTAATATATTAAAGTTGAAACCAATATTATGCATTTTATAGGCTCATAGAACAAACAGAACTAGATAAAACACAATCAAAGTTTTAAAATGAAAATATAAAGTCTAATATATAAAATTACATTAAGTTCCTGCTTGAATTTAAAAATAATTTGACAATACCTCTTTTGCAGAAAGTGATGGCAAAGGTCTTACTCCATATGAAAATATCTCCCAAGTTGTTGTGCCAAAAGCATAGACGTCAGATGCAGATGACTTAGCAGCTTGAGAATAATCATTATAATGTTCAGGAGGAATCCAGTGGATACTGTAAACCATAAAAATTTATTTTTATAATAAATTTAAAAACCTTCATTTATGTATTTATAAAATATACACATACATGACATAGGTTAATTGGGAAATCCAGCTCTTTGCAATGAACCTAAACTGTTTGCAAATATTTGGCTGATTGAAGAACCATATCTATTTTTTATTCAGACAGATAATTTTTCAGACTTATTGCAAAAAGCTAATGTACCTTTAGGCTAATCAGAATATGGCTTTGTTTCTCAATCAGCCTAATATTTTTTACAATAATTGCAAAGAGCATTTTCTGTGTTAAGTCAAGTGAAAAGTGCTCATTTGTTTCTCAGTTAGCTTGCATTATATCAAGCTTAATGTCAAAACCATATTCAATTTTAATCCCCTCAGTCCTGATGTCGCCTGGAGGCGACATTAAAAAACACCCTTTAAATTAATTTAAGTGCTTCTAGATTTGTTAAAATTACTTATTATAAACCTTTTTAATAAATGTGCCCATATTAGAAGCCTCGATATGTGTACTGATGCATCTTTGGAGATGTTTTGTAATAATTTTAAACTGGTTTTTGTAGTAACACATAAAAATTGTTTCAGGACTGAGGAGGTTAAGCTGATTAGAAAATGACTAGCTGTTCATCTAAGCATCTAGGCTTATTTAGATTAAAAAGCATCTTTTTTTTTAGCGAAGGGAGAGGGGAGGGGAAAGAAGGAGAAAATGATAAAATAAAGATTTTTAAGAAGCTAGGACAAATTTGTACAAAAAACAGGAATACAGATACTGTAAAGAATAAGTAATAAATAATAAAGAAATAATAGTGTAATAAAGAAATAATAGTGGTAGCAAAAGTGTTAAAAAATAATGCTTTTCCTCCAACTGTGTCATACACAGATAGCCAATGACATACAATCTGCTTTTACGATGCCAACTACCAATGAGATAGTGAAATAATGATGATAGATCAAAAACTGTAGAAATTGACACAGTCTGCTTTAACCCATCAGTAGTCACATGTCGGTCTTTTTGCCGCCCGTATAACTTATCTTCTCCTAACTTGTATCAGATTACAAATACAACGGCGATCTACCATGTAGCAGACTTTGAAGGTTTCTTGACCACCTCAGTGAAGTAACAGGACACTTCTGTTTTTCTTTCAGGTACATTTTTAGAAACAAAGTTGAAATTGGCGAAAAAGTCTATGTAACAATTAATAATAACAGTTCGTTTTCACTTTTTCCAATTACACCAGATCTCACGAATAAAATGCAAAATTTAAGAAAACTGCAAATTTATATCTTCATTGAAATGTTATTTTCGTATATTAGATGAAAAGTATATCTTATTTTACATATTTGGTATGTGGGGAGCCAGCGGCGAAAAGACCGAGCACGACTAATGACATTGTGAAAAAAGTCGCAACTACTCGCAGGTTAAAGAAGGGGAGGGAAAAGCTAAAACCCTAAAATATAGGAGAAAATAGGAAAAATAGAAGCTCTGCAAGATTTGATTATTACAATCAGGTCAAGATAATGAAGACTATGTATAATTTTAGTATAAAAAATAACAGCAGGAACTTAAAAGTTTATGAAAAAGTATAAGAATATTATCTTATTGAAAGATTTCTATAATATGACTGAGAATAAGTAGACCTTTTTTAAGAGAATACCTTTTTTTATTAATTTAAATTGTATATTTTTTGTATTAATATAATCTACACATGAGGAAGATTCTTAATGTTTTCCCAACATTATCTAAAGGAGAGGAGATGATGCTATGTAAAAATAATTATAAGAAATATATGAAAAAATTCTTTATCAATGAAATCAGCAGATGAGGTAGATTTTTAAGGTTTTCCCAGCATTATGCAGAGAAGATGGGTTGCTAATGAAAATAATTATAAAAAAATTATAAAAGAAAATTTCTGAAATAATGAAATATGCAGATGAGAAAGATTTTTAATCTTTGAGGCAGATTTTCAATAAACGTTATATGGAGAAAATAGATTATTGAAAATTATAAGAAAAAATACATAAGAAAAGTGTTATATCAAAGGTTTGATTTACCCCCCCCCCCCCCCCCAGTATTATGTAGAGAAGATGGATAACTAAATTAAAATTATTATAAAAAACATATATGAAATTTCTTTATCAATAAACTTTGCAGATTAGGCAGATTTTTAGCTTTTTTCTGGCATTACATGCAGAAGATAGGTTGTTAAATGAAAATAAGTATATAAAAATATAAATGAAAAGTTCTATATTAAATTCTGAAATCTGCAGATGAGGTAGATTTTCAATGTTTTTCCAACATTACATAGAGAAGATAAGATGCTAATGAAAATTATCACAAAAGATGCATAAAAAAATTCTACAATAATCTGCAAGTGAAGGAGATTTTTAATCTAAGCACAATATTATGCAAAAGATATAATTGATAATAAAAATAATTATAAATATACATTTTATTTTTTTTTCTTTTAGGGGGGTGGGAGGAAGGAGGAAGAGGATATTAAAAAGAGGAAACTTACTCAGAGTCAGTATATACAATAAGACCAGGGTCAGCTAATTTCACTTTAAATGAGTTCTCTGTGTGAGAAGCTACAAAAATATTTCGACATCTTATTTTTCCATGAACAGCTTGAAGTTCTTCCTGTATAGAAAGAACATTATAAAATTTAATAAACACATAATATTGCTACACAGGATGAAATATATATGTATATACAGTGAAACCTCTCTGTGCGACCACCTTTATTAAGCGAACAGTTTCCTGAACGACCATTTTTTCACAGAAAATTTTTTATTCCACACAGGCTCAATACTAATTTTCCCTTTATTCAGAGACCATCCCAGTTGAACTCCCTCTATAAATGATCAATTTCTTTGAAAAATGATATTAATGATTTATAAACTAAGATATACATTCTGTACAATCTGTGGTGCAAAGAATTTTTGTTATTAATTTACAGGGGCACACAAAAGTATTTCATTCAATGCCATAGCTAGAAATTAATAATGGAAGGGGGGGGGGGGGGGGAACTTATTTTTTCTCTCTGATACAGAAAGATAAAATAGTGCATATTCAGACTGTAGGTACTATGTGTCTTATTAAACTGTTGTAATAACTTCATTTTATGTTAAGAAAAGAACATGATGATGAAAAACTGAAGTGTATAACTAGTGCAATATTAAACATCATGTTTGCTACATATGTGCAAATAGTATGAGTGAGTGTTGAAAAAACTTATTTTAGTTTCAATTTAGTATTCAGGGATGCCACTCAGAAAATAGCAAAAAAGAGGAAATTATGCGTAAAGTAAAATTTACAACATTTTTCACAACTTTATGTGTGAATTTTGAAAATTATATTGTTTATAATAAACTAATTAAAAATTACTGCTTTTCTTTTGTTGTAAACTTTTAATTTATAAGAGTAAGTTAAAATGATTTTTCTTTGGTTCACAGTATTTTACATCAATTAAAGTAACTCAGCAATAGGTTCAGTGAAGAATTTTATGTATCGCATCATTTTAAACCAATTCAAGTAACCCAGCAATAAATTCAATGATTATTCCGCGAGTGAATAGCAAAATTTTGCAGTTTTTTTTTTTAATTTGACGAAAATAACTGTTTTATTTCATGATCGTTTGGCAAAAATCGCCGTTTTATTTAGCGATCGTTTGACGAAAATAGACGTTTCACATCATGATCGTTTGACAAAAATCATCGTTTCACATCGCGATCCTTTGACAAAAAGCGTCGTTTCACAAAAATCACTGTTTCGTTTCGCGATCGTTTGACGAAAATCGCCGCTTTATATTGCGATCGTTTGACGAAAATGGCCATTTTATTTAGCGATCATTAGACAAAAATCGCCGTTTCACATTGCGATCGTTTCAAGAAAACCACCGTTTCGTTTCGCGATCGTTTGATGAAAATTGCTGCTTTATATCGCAACCGTTTGATGAAAATTGCTGTTTTATATCACGACTGTTTGATGAAAATAGCTGTTTTTTCGATCTTTTAACGAAAATCGATGTTATATTTCGCGATCGCTTGACAAAAAAGGCTGTTGTATTTCATGATCGTTTGATGGAAAAGGCTGTTTTATTTCGTGATCGTTCGACGAAAATCGTTATTTTATCTCGTGATCGCTTAATGAAAATCGCGAATTCTTAAAAAATAAAAAAAGCGGAAATCCGCCAAAAGGCGGAAAAGTGGCATCCCTGAGTATTTCTGCATAACTGTGAAAGGGCTTCAAAACTAACTAAATATTTTGAACAGAATTTCATTTTGATTTTTGGAACATAAATTCTTTCAGTGATCTTAGAATTTTTCCCAGGGGCGGCTCAAAATGTTTTAGGAGGGCTGAAACCCCATAGCTCCCCCTTGGCCTTGATTCCATTGCATAATGGTATAGAGAGAAACATTGTTTGGAGCACGTTTTAATTATATTAAACTACTTCACATTTTATGAAACTGATGTACGTTGCTGAGGTTTACTACTAGTTAATTACTGTATAATAGAAAGCAGATAGTATTCACAGAGACACACTAAAGATTTCAGCTACTATACTGTATCTGAAGTATTGTATACTATTACACCAGGATCTGAATATTTTAAAAACTTTGTTACAGTACAAACGCTCCTCCTTTTGCTTGATGTGCAAGTTCCAACTTGTTATAATAAAGAGAGAGTGAGATTTATTCCAACAGAGCAAAACAAATGTCCAGACAAGAACTCGAACTTCAGTTCCTTGGCTTGCCTTGCCAATGCTCTACCTACTGAGCTACATGGATGATACCTGGCTAACATAATTCATTGTTGAACATTGCTGCAAACTGCAGTGGCTAGTTTCATTCATTCAAAATAAAACTACAGGATTTACATGATGAAAGTGTGTGATAACACAACAACTTCTATATACTATATAATCAGGTACAAAATGAAGAGACAGTTTTATTTTCAATTAGATATATCATCTTCAAAGTTAGTGTAGCTCAGACGAAGTTTATTCAAACAGAGAAAGAAATGTTTAGCCTAATCCAACCTGGGCACTTTGGCTTGCCATGCCAATGCTCAACCTACTGAGCTACTTGGGCAATCCCTGGCTGACATATTTTACTACTATTTGCTGATTAGGACTATATTCCTGCGAGCTACAATTATAGCATTTACATGATGAAATTGTGTGATAACATGGAAACTCCAGCATCCTATATAGTTAGGTCATAATGAAGAGATTGAAAATGGTTTTCAACTAGATACTAGCTAGATACATTATTTAAAAAGTTGTAGTTCTATAGTTAAGGTTTGTTTTAAGAGAGCAAAAAATGTCCAGACCAGGACTAGAGATGGGCATTATTTAACGTATTAGGATAAATAACAATGTTATTGTTATGTAGTTCATTATTTAATAACAGATTAACGGAAACTCCCTGTTAAATTTATAACGCAATCCTTGCAACGTATTAAAAAACGAAGATTTGAAACAATCGTTTTTTAGAAATATACATTAAAATTATAATAAAAATAAAATTCCCGAAATTTGTTTTCTGTATTTGTAAAAAGAGTTTAAAATTGTGCTTAAAAAGAATCATATTTCAAACGCTTATAGCGAATCAGTGGATGCAATGAACCAGCCGATCCCCCCTTTGAGCGTGTTTTCCAGCTGTGCTTTTAGCCGTGTTTCAATCAGTTATGCGTACGGTTTTTAAAGCCTTCCTTTCTTCCACTCTAAGTTCTTTGCAACGCATATTTTATTATTCCTTTTTGCTGATTTTCTGTTATCATTTCAGTAATTTTATTCCAAGTATTGGTATGAAACAAAAGATCGTTTTACTCTTCAGAGATATAAAATCACGTATTGCAGTTAAAACTTAAAATAATTCCTATTTGTTGTGGAATAAATAGTTTTGTAGAACAAATTGAGTGGTATAGAATATTTTTCTACGAAATTGAAAAAGAGCTCTGGCGTTTTTTTTGTAATCGGAAGGAAAATGAGATTGATTCGAACGAACAATGGATATGGGGATAGAGGAATGGTTTTTGTAGTGTAATGGTGTGTTTTAATCAGATTCTTTGGAATGCGTTCGCTTGCCCAAGGCCGAGTGAAGGAGGGGGAGGAGGTGGATAGGGCAGTCAGAGGGGGCATGTGCCCCGGGCAACAGACAAAGGGGAGGGGATGGCGCTAAATGAATATTTTGTTTGTCTATTTTTTTCAAGTTTATGTTTTGCACGATATTGTTAAAATAGTTCTGTCTGGAATCTACAAATGATATAGGATTATAAGAATCCTGCCTGTTTAATACGGAATGTTTTTTCTATTCTTTTCGATTCCATTTTCAGGATTTTAATGAATCCATATTTGACAAAGCTGATTATGTTGTTCAGTACAGCATATTTAATGATTGTGCTTTTTATATGTCAGCTATTTGAAACTTATAAGTATTACCTCTGCAAATTTAGTTTGTGTAGGCGGGGGTAGGGGCAAAAATCATATTTATCCCAGGTCTAAAAAAAGACTAGTTTCAGGCCTTGCTTGGCAGATGGTAGTTTATTTGAAACTTATAAATATTACTTCTGCAAATTTAATTTGCGTAGGCGGGGGTAGGGGCAAAAATCATATTTATCCCGGGTCTAAAAAAAAGATTAGTTTCAGCCCTTGCTTGGCAGATGGTAGTTTATTTGGTTTTAAATATTCGAATTTTCGAAAGGAGATTTCTGATACTAGATTTATTTTCTAGTGAGGGAGGGGCGAATGATTTATTATTTTTTTCCCCTTTCCTTTTATTCCTTTTTTTTTTCCTTTGTCATTATTGCGTCTTAAAAAAAATGTGACATGAAAGCTTTTTTTTTATTTTCTTGTTTTTAATCTATTGAAAAAAGAAAAGAAAAGAAAAGAATGAAAGAAAAAAGAAAGTAACATTTTGAAATTTGTGAGGATACGAATAGACCGGGAGGTGGTAGCAAAGACGTTCATCTCATCAAGTTCTCGGATAAAATTCTAAGATTAGTTAAATCTCGATTCGTATATTAAAATGCAATCGGTCTGCCAAGTCATATCTTGGTGGAAAATACCGAAAACCTGATTTTAGCGATTCATTCGTAAGTTTACCATTATGTTTTTCTGCAACCAAAGTTATGAAAGCACGAAGGACTGGGACCAGGCAAACACAATGGTAAACCTACGAGTCAACCTTTTAAATCGGAATTTCAAGATATGACTTGGCAGACAGTTTTAATATACGAATCGCAATTTAACTAATTCTAGAATTTCATCCGTGAGCTCGATGAGGTGATTGTCTTTGCTGTCACTACCTGGTCAATTAGTTTTAATACAATTGTAATTAATTTGAAAAACATATTTGTGCGTAAGAAATGTATTTGCATGAATTGAATTTGATTAAAAGTGTATAGGTAATATTTTCGTATTCTTGCTATTCAATTTAAATATGCGTTGATGGATATGATTGCAATTTTGCCTTTTTTTAACAATCGGGCTGTGTCTATTGTTATAGAGGGTATCTCTTATTATTGTTTACCTATAGTTAATAACTATTAGTTTTAGAGGTGTGGTTTAAGTTACAAAAATCTTTTACATTTTGCTATGCATTATTTTAAAAATCGATTTATATTAAAATAATGCATTTTTAAAAGGTTAAGAAATTCCGAATTTTATACAATGTATCGGTTCCATCATAAGTTTCATTTAGAAAATGTTCCTCCATGTTCTAACAAATAAACAGTAAAAATTTGATTTTTATATGACCAAAATTTACTGAGTTATGATACTTTCAATTTTATGAATTTTCAATGTTTTAATCACAGCAATGGAAAATGTGTTTTTAATAAAAATAATAATAAGAAAAGAAAAAGAAACGCTAAAAATTTATGAGATTTATACTATCATAAAATAGATAAATTTTTGCTTTCCAAAATTAAAGTTTTTAACTACAAACGTACTCATGGTATTTGAAGAAGGGGGGGGGGGGGGGTATTCTGGCGCTATGATTTTTATTTAATAAAATGTTTATTACTGTTTTTTTTTTCTATCATTATTATTTTGTCAATATTGCGTCGTTAGAAAATACGAACTGTAATTGCTTTTGTAATTGTATTTTCCGGAAAAAAAAGAAGAAAAATAGCCTGGTGAGGACAGAGCCATTCGAAAAGGGATGGGAGGGGGGGGGAGGGGGGCGGTCCCGACGGACGCGGAAATTTATAGGTCGCCAATTTTATACTACCAACGTCATTTTTTGGCCTGTTACAAGTTTTGGGGAGGGGATTTTAAATACGTACTTGCACATACGAAATTTGTGGGATGAATGACATTTGATTAAAAATATACAAGTAAAGTGTCGTGCTCTTGTGGGATAAGCTTTGAATATGCGTTGACAGATATTGATTCGGGGATGCCAAAATTCGAACTTCAAATCAAGGTGTTAAAGAATGAAGATCAATTTTATTTATTTATTTACTTATTTATTTATTTATTTTAACAACTCGCATTGTTGAAACGGTGTTGCTTTTATGGAGGATATTTCTGATCGTTTAGAAAAAATTAATTTCTAAACCGTCAGTTTTGGAGTCATTGTAACAATTGCAAAAATGCTTTAAACTTTTTTCTGCATCATTTAAATATTAATTTACATTAAAACAATTATTTTTTAAATTGTTAAGAAACTACATATTTTATAGTGTTCAGTAAGTTTCCTATAACTTTTATTTAGAAAAAGTTTTTATCTGTTTTAACAAATAAATCAGCAAAAAAAAAAAAAAAAAAAAAAAGAAAAAAATGTTCTACGAGCAAAATTTACTGAGTTATGATACGTATAAATTTTCAACGAGGAAAAATGCATTTTTAGTGCAAGAAAACGATAATACGTGAAATGTAAAGTATCACGACTAACTAAGTTTTTGTCTTGCAAAAATTAAAATTTTAACTCTATGTTGATTATAAAGGCGCAGGTTTATCTGAACTAAAACAGCGTCTATACTTATGTATCAAAATTATTCAAGATACCTTAATTAACGGCCCTCTAATTAAAATGACTATTGACAGCATAGTCTCATCGAATAGCTATACGTTACAAAAATAACAGGTTGTTGAAACCTGTTACCCGTGAATGTGTGGAACGATGTAACCTGTTAACCAAAAATAACTATATTTCCCATCTCTAACCAGGACATGAACTTGAACACCATGACATGCCTTGCTAATGTGCAACCTACTAAGATCTCAAACAGTCCCTGGCTGACATAATTTGTTTGTATTTGTTGGACATAGTTGTGAACTGCAGCTAGTTTCAGTCATCTGAGCCACTTCAATATACCATAAAACTTCTATAATACCAAAATAAATAATTATACATACAATAGTGATTTATAAATATAAGTTTTCTGGTTTTTTTTCACCAAATTGCTTTTCATATGCCTGTTTATAATCATTTCACAGAACTTCATAATTCCTATGGTGGTTTAAATTGTTTATTTTATATAGGTGTTTAAATTTTTCTTGTCATTATAGATGTTTAAATACAGTTTATCATTTGGTCTTCCTGAATTTTAAATTTTGGTAAATATCTGTTACATTGGATTAATTTATTTATATTTTTTTATAGTAAAAATCATGCAGATCAATTTTGTTTTTCATAAATAATTCAATAATGATTCACAAGTTTCTATAGCATATTTAGGAAGTATAGTTTAGATCTCAAAAAAGTTTTATTACCAGATACCACAGGGCTCTTGCAATATGATAAGTTGCTTCAACCAAGTCAACTTGTCTCAAATCTTGTTCTTTATGTGACAGCAGATATTTGTCTAGGGATCCCAATGGAAACCATTCCATAACTAAAGCAGTAGGATTATGTAAAACCATACCAATAGTAGACACAATAGCGTCATGTTGCCAAAACAACACTTTATCACATTGAGAAAGAAATTCCTGCAAAAACAAAAGATGATACTATTTAGGAAAAAAACACCCCAAAACAAATAAAATAATTAAGAGTAGAACGTACTTTAAAAGAGAATTATTTGAGTTAAATTAACTAAAATCAACAAAGCACAAGCTTAAAATGAAGGGGAAAAAATAATATATATGCATATATATTTAGGGCGGGCAAAAAAAAACATAAAAACATCTATCATAATTCAGCAAAATTAATTTGCTCATTAAAAATGGAAAAATAATTGTAATAAAAAATGGTTTACAGGCTAGCATTGCTAAGCTTGAACAAACTTTAAAAGGTTCTTTCATATAATAATTAAAAGATGCTAATATGTAACTTATAGGTCAACTGCAATTTGAAAATAAAACTTGCAGAAGAAGTAAGAATTAGAAGAAGTAAAAACAGATTGATTACAGAAGAATCACTTATTAACAGAAGAAGTAAGAAAAATAGAAGATGTAATCAGGAAGAGATAATCACAAATATTCATAAAAATAAACAGGTATAGTAAGTATCAAATTCAATAATAATAACTATGATAATATAAACTAAATAACTAACTAAAAAAAACTGTAATAAAAATCAGTTTACAGGGCTAGAATTGCAAAGCTTGAACAATCTTCAAATGGTCTTTTTACATAAAATTTAAAAAGGTGCTAACATGTAACTTATAAGTAAACTGCAATTTGGAAATCGAACTTACAGTAAAAGATGTAATTGGGAAGGGAGATTGGTCAATATTTACAGAAATAAATTAAGGCTTAACAAGACTTTAACAACCACCTCTTCTCTCAGAGGGGGACTAAAAAGTCATGAAGTGGACATACTAATCTGCTTAATCATTACAAGATGTTCCTAACCAATGTATTTCATGGAAAAAACTATAATAACCTTTTAAAACAGTATCTACCACTATCCTATTATGTTATAATATCAATTATAAAAAAAAAAAATCAAAAGCTTGAAAGTTCCAGCAATATGGCAAATATAGGTGTGGTATCTTTATACCTATCTGTCGATATTAATGAAGTCATTAACAATATTGAAAGATTGAATGATAGAGATAGTGACAAGAATGTAAAAACACAAATAAACTGGCGGTCTATGTGATAAGATTATATTAGTGAATCTAAACCAGTTCAAATATACATATACATTTAGCATTATCTACTGCATTTATTATGTGAATATATATCATATATAGTTATTATTGGGGTAATACATTAATGAAAAATTGAATAATTTTAAATTAATTCAAAATTTATACATACAACACACATAGGTATATGTAAAACAATTTAAATTTAATATTAGAATAATATAATTTTAAGTGAATCTTCTGGATTTGTTTACAACAATTTTTAATTCTTATTTTAAATGTCTTTAATTCTTACCTAGGAAACATAATAAAATTAATAAAAATGTGTAAATCTATGAAGAAAAATAAATAAACATATGCACATTAGAGATCTACCCAAGTTTGGGCTTGATCTAAAACCTATACCTATCAAAGTGAAGCCAAAATTTCTGGGACAAAGAAAAATTTTAAGACAATTTTTTTAACAGTCTAAAGAGAAAAACAAGCTGAATGTAGATTCTGCCATTGCAGAATTCAGTTTCGCCTCCGATTAGGAAAAAAAAATCGATAGAGGTTTTTTAGAAGGGCGACCCCGTTTAGATTGCAATGAACTAACTTCCTTTTTCTTGCGTTTATCAATATAATAGCAAACAGAACGGCGTGAAATACCAGATTGAATAGCAATTTCTCTCTCAGACATTGGAATTGCAGAATAATAAAGAGATACAATTTGACGTGCTACTTCTTCATTGACTAGATTCATCAAAAACAGATTTTTTCTTTAGTTTAAATGCCTTTTTATAGACTCTGAGTAAAAGGAAATGCAATTTAACAATAAAATGAGTGGAATCCCGTCGAAATCGACGAATGAAATATTTAAAAGACTGGATCGATTTGGTTTTAAAAAAAGCAAAAGTAACATTATTGAATCAATATATAATAAATATATTTACAAACTGAATGTCAAGTTTGACAGTTACAATTTTGCATGCAAATATTCGCACATCTTCAGTTAAAATTATAATCTGAGTGCCGGTGAAATCCAGAAATTTTATTTTATATGCACTCACAGAAAAATAAGTTATATTAAAAAAAAAAAAAAAAAAAAAAAAAAACTAATTTCTTTTTTACTGTGACATTATTTTCATTAACTGAAGTCATCTGAAAGTAAAATCTCAATCTCAGTGTCCATAATGAAAAGAAATATTGAAATGTAATATCTGGTACTACTAGGTTATCCCGTCAACCAGAAAATTATTGCCAAACTATAAGATTAAATGCCAATAATGGATGATCGTGAATGTCACATTCAATGACATTAAATACGATTCGCGTGTTTAAAATGTCATTAAGTGATTTTTATTTTGACTTTTTATTAATATTTTTATTAATATTCTACTAATTATTTGTTTTTCGTTATTTAAAATAAAAATTATGTCAATATGTATAATTTGGCTATTAGTTTGGCGATTTGCATAATTTGGCGAAATTGGTCGACAGGATAACAGAGTAGTACCTAATATCATTATGAGTAAAAATGCGATGTTTTAAATAGTGACGTCATTTTCTCTTCAATTTTTTTTTTAAAGTTACTGTTATTAGTAATATGAAAAAGGCATCCGTAATAATATTGTAATTCCCATTTATCTGGTTGCTGAATGGCATCATTTTCCTCATTTGAAATTTTTCTTATTTTGCTTTAGACATTAATTTTTATCATAAATTATTTTCTGTTATTTTATTTACATTATTAATATTATTT
Source organism: Maratus speculifer (assembly GCA_964019185.1). Classification (NCBI taxonomy): domain Eukaryota; kingdom Metazoa; phylum Arthropoda; class Arachnida; order Araneae; family Salticidae; genus Maratus; species Maratus speculifer. The sequence goes on from OZ025291.1 coordinate 359,622,087, forward strand.
CTCAGTAAATAAATTTTTTTACCTCAGTTAGTGCATAATTATACGCAATCATTTTGGAAAATAAATTTTTATTATCAAGAGAAAAGCTAAACTCTGTTGCCACCATTTTGAAGAAATATCGTAAAAAGCATTTAAAATTAAAAATAAAATATAAAAATGAAAAAAATTAAAAAATAACTAAAATGGGCACAACTACAAATAAATAGCTTTCATTAAAAAAAATAATTATCAAAATCGGTTGAGTAGAAAATTCAGGGCCGATGACACGACATTTTTTAGTTTGTTTGAAAGAAATAGCATCAGAGGCTAATAAACAGGCCAGAAAAGAAATAAAATAGAATATGGACCCAGCTTTTTTACTTCTGTCCCGGTCTGGCATGGCCAGATATAAAATTTTAAAAGTATCAAAATAAACCAATAAAATACTAACAAACTTCAATTAACATAACCAGGCCGAGGATAACTACAAATATGCTTCACTATATGATGCTAGATTGACAATATTTATACAGGAAACATGACCAGCAGAGAGATTAGCATTGGACAGTTATATTCTGTCTGAAGCAAGACTTGAATTCTTTAGTAGATTCAGGTTGGGCTGGTAGTAGACTTAAGAGGTTACACCAATCAAGCAGAAACAGCAATTTGTTAATGATGATCCAATGGGAGAAATTTGAGATTTCTTGTTTGAATTTAATTTATATATATACTAGCAGGCTATGCCCGCTGCGCTGGTCAATATTTCAAAATCAACCGTGGATGAAACGAACTGGTGAATTTAAATTTGTATTTTAAATAATTTGGACCTCCAGCAGCACCTTGCTCATTGCTGAAAACGATTTAGACACCATTGTGATATTAAATTATCTTAAACGTTGCGCAAAAACCAGCTATTTAGAAATAACTATTTTAGTTTATTACTAACAGTGCACCCCCCCCCCCCATTTGGAAGCGAAATGAGACCATTATGGCAACATGATTTAAAATTTTCCCTTATCTGAAGAAATATTAATTATTACAGTCGTTACCATGGTACAACTTCTGAAAAATTTCTTCACAACTTTTCATTATGTGAAGCCAGAACCCAAATCTACTCCCACCTAAAAAGTTTATATATGTATTAAATTTTGTCCGCGCGATAAAAGGCACAATTATGCAAGAATCAGCTTCAAACTCGTCAAGTACATTGAGATGGTTAATATATCAGTGGGAATTGCAAATGAGCAAAATCGGCCCAAGGGGGTGGTAATTGGGAAGGGATCAAAAATTTGAATACCATCTTAACATATGCTTTCACAAAACCAGCTCTTACAAAACAATAGCAGGAAAAAAATAAACATTTTTCGTTACAGCAAGTTGCCAACGATAAAAGAAAACACACATTAAAATTATCACTAAAACAATTACTTTATTATTGCAAAATTTCCTCCTGAAAAATGAAAACAAAACTATTTGCTCTTTCGTATTTAAGCATTTTCTCTTTAGTTATTTAAGATAAAATTATGTAAATTTGTATAATTTGGCGAAATTGGTTGACGTGATAATCAAGTAGTAGCCAATTTACACTTTTCGTATTTCACAAAAGATTCCTACACAGACATCATATACGCAATAGGTTTAGCACGGTTATCTTGCAACTACAATGTGGCAAAATCCTCGTTTTAGAATACCAAAGAAATTTATGTATATTTTATTATTTTCTATCATTTTAAGCAGCAATTAACAATAAATAAAAAGTAACTGTAGAACAAAACAACAAATATCATTTCAAAAAAGAAAAAAAAGAAGGTAAATAAACAATTTATCATCAGATAAACAACTATAGCTGGGTTACCATATGAGGCAAATAATGCCATTTTGGCGCCAGTGAGATACCTCGATGAGTATATGACCAAATCCGTGATAAAATTTTTATTTGGAAAAAAACTTTAATTGGTATTTATACTGCATTTTCCCTACTTATGTATAAGAAAAAACTGACACAGATGTCATGTATGCACCACATTGGCGCAATTTTTTTCTGGCGCCAATTTGGAGAACTTGGTTTTTAATTACCAATTTCATAAATATTTTTTAATTATTTTGTATTATTTGAAAGAAAAATAATAAATAAAACAGTTTAATTAATAGCTATAGAACAAAATGATTTATATTATTTTAAAAAACAAAATGAAAATTAATAAATAGTTTATTAATAAATAAACAGCCATAGTCGGTTTACCATGTGTGGCATAAAAAACCCATTTTGTTGCAATCGTGCGAATGTGGTGCGTATATGACATCTGTGCCAAAACTTTAAAAAGTTGCAATTAAATTATTTTACAGCTTGGATGAGGAAGACATTTATACTAAAATTTAAACATTATACGAATTTTTTTTTTTGCTATAACTGCTATTTATATATTTACAATTAAACATAAAAAAAAATATCCTAAAAATGCTCTCACACATTTAAAAGAGAGTGAGAGAATTTAGTAATTGTGAACATCGCTCCAGCTTATGCCTTCTTGGTATAAAATCGCATTTTTTGATGACAAAAGTAAATTCAAACACCCAAATAAACAAATAACATATTATTAACAGATAAAACCATTTTTAAAAGTAATTCTGCTATTTTGTCCTGTAAGACACATAATGGTAGAATTAGATTTTAAAAATATATATATTTTTTTTTAAATAGAAGAATGTTATTTACGTTTTATCTAATACAATATTTAAAATACATTTTTGTTAGCCTGCGCGAAAAAGAATAGCGAAAGCATTACAAATATTTTTTTCATTTTCAAGATAAATATATTTTTATAATATTACGCCTCATTTAAGCGGTCTTTCTTTATTATTATTAATATTATCAGTAGTTATTTTCTGCTATTATTTGCAAGATATTTGTAATATTTCTAATAGATATAGCCATTTTAATTCTTTTAGCAATTATAATTTTCGCCAAAAACAGCTACTGGCAACCCTTTTGTCAAAAATAACCGAAAAATATGAAATTTACTACGAAAAATCAGAGTTATCCCTGTAAATTTGAATCATAAACCTTTGGAAAAATATTTACTATCGAATGATACAATCGGCAAAAAAATCCATCCGGTAGTTTTTGAAAACACTCGTTTGGAAGTTTCAGAACTTCTGCTTTATAATATATATGATATAATTTTTACAATGTATAGTTGAATGTGAGCTCTACAGAAACTATTTTGTATTTTTTTTTTTTTTTTTTTTTTTTTGTTCTTATGAAAAAAAAAAAAAAAAAAAAAAAAAAAAAAAAAAAATCTGCAAACTAAATTGAAAATGTAAAAAACAGCCTTTGTAGAGATTGCCATGAACTAAGCAATGCAGAAAGGAAAAAAATAATAACAAATATTGAATTGCAAATGAGATATGTTAAAAAATTTCTTCCATTGGATTAATGTTAGTGAATGGGCTTTTTGTGCGATACAAATAGTTTTGTCATGCAAACAATTTGTTTTCTAAACAGAAAGAAAAAAAAAGTAATAATGTGTTTTTGATAATGAAAAATTTGAAAACCTTAACAAATAACCAAAAAACCTTAACAAATTACAGAGCGATATTTAAAAAAAATCTAATTGCTATAATCAATCGATATTGCACTAAATAAAATGAATCAGAATAACTATATCACTTCTGTTAGTGTATGCATGCTTGGAAAACTATTGCAAAAAAAGCTAGATGAATATAAAGGTAAGAACAAAATCTAACAAATAGGAATAAAGACTTTAACACAGCATTAAACACTAACAATACTTAGGAATATTGAAACACTTTAGATTGAAATCCAGCTTTTCATTAATCATTAAAGAAATTTTAAATGAAAATTTTTATAGAAACTGCAGCTAAAAATCTTACTTGTAAGTGTGTAACTTTAGTTTCTTTTCGTAACATTTTAACAGCTACAGCTCGAAATTCGGTGCAGGATCTTCTAAGCTGAGCATGAGAAACAATTGTTATTTGACCAAACATGTCAATTTTATTTTTTGAAAATATGACAGCATCTCTAGGAATACACTGAGCAGCACAGCTACAATCTCCCCTAGTCACCATAGAACTGCCGTCTTGATTCTCTTTTCGGCATAAAAGTAGGTCTGTTTTATCTGTATTAAACAAACAATAATAATAAGCTATTGAATTAAAATATTTTATATAAAACACATGAACAAAGAAAATTTACAAGACAAGAGTAAACACATGAAATATCATAGCTGTAATTAACTGCAGCTATATCAAATTACAAATAACGTACTAAAGTTTCATTGAAATAAAAAAGGTCAAATGATCTCAAATAAATTATCTATTAAATTTAAAAATATTTCTTAAAAGAACCCCTAGTTTTATTTCTCAAGTTATATATTACATTATATTTGTGGATAGATTTAAATGTACCTTAATAACTTGAACAATTATTTATATGAAACTAAACAAGCCATGTGAAAACTTGAAGAACACGAGATAGTTTTAGCAATTTCTAAAATAATAATAATAGTAAAAAAGAAATAAAAATAAGTTTTAGATACTGAATACTACACAAAATTTATTAAAATAAATAGTTACATAAACTACTGTAAATTGGAATTATTTGGACACTAAAGTGCTAATTAACCAAAAGAAAAAAAAAAAAACTTTCAAATCAGTCCTGCATTTGATGTATTGGGGGTATTAATGTGATTCATGAATACTCCACAGCACTAATATACAACACAGTAAGCCCAAGACTGATTTAACATAAATTTTTTAATTAACGTATTGCACATTAAATTTGATGAAATTCTATCCCACAGATGTTGAGATATAGCTTTGACAGAAATTGTGAAAAACACAATAAAATAATGATCTCTTTTGGCTGATATTTATTAAAAACCTATTCCGCCACAATTAAAATCAAGATTTGAAAATGAAGCTTGATAAAGCCATACATTAAATCTTGAGACAACACATTCTAATAATTGTGAAAATCACAAAAAAGCAGTATTACCTGAACAATTATTTACACCAAAATGTAATCCGCACCAACTTATGCCAAGGTCTAACTGAATATTCAGTTTTATGAAATTCTGAGCATTAATTCTCAAAATATAGTTATTTCGAAAATCATGAAAAGTATAACATAGCAGTTCTACTTGTGTACATTAAAACTTATCAAGTAACTACAGTAGACTCTCTCAAATCCGCACAGCTTGGGACCAGAGATTTTGTGGATTTTAGAATTTTGTGGATTTCTGGTCATTGCTTTGTTTACATTTTTAAACAATAATTTGAATGTAATTAACAATGCAATCGGAACTATAATGAATGCTTGACACTATAATAAAATATTAAAATAAGTAATAAACTAAAATATTAAAAATTTAGATAATTTTTAAAATGATTAAAATATTAATAGCTAAGGTCAAGTTAGTAATCAAAATGTATGATTAAACATTCATTATAAAGATGAAATGTATTTTTCCAAACTAAAAAAGTCAAATTTAGTCCCAGTATCTGAACTGAAGGTTTCATTGTTTACATCCCTAAAATATGTGCAGATTTTAGAGAGTTGTGGATTTTAGAGTTGCATATTTGAGGGAGTCTACTGTATTTATATAAAGGTCTAAATGAATCTGAAGTTTGATGAAAGTTCATTACATCTTGGAATAGAGCAGTTACAATACTTGTGGCATATATAAACAGACATACATTTTTCAAATTTTCTTCTTATTTATGTAGAAAAAATAAAAATAAATGCATTTTGAAGTTCTGAATAGAATAATTCTTTTTTAGATAAAAAAATGTGCAATTATTGTAAAACAGAAATTAGCTCTGCTCTTGTGGTGTATGTATATACACTGAACTACACAAATATTCATTGAAAATCCCAGTATCATGTTAAGAAAAACTTCATTTAAATAAAATTTGTTAAATAAATGACAGACTGAATGGGAGATAAAACTAGTTATCAAGCAATTTTTATTTTTAACTAACTGCATGTGCTTTTAAAACAATAATAAACTCGAAGCCACTTAAAAAGATCTAAAAATTCAGAAAATAAGGAGTATCACAACAATTAACTGATGTTTTAACAAAAAATATAACATATATGGGGTGGGAAGGGAAAATTCATTTAAAAAGGATAGAATTTACAAAAAATTCCTTACCATATTCAGAAGGAGGAATGCATCTTGATAAGTTCATGTGAATCTTTTGGGGAAGATGAGCTATTAATTGAGGAATAGAATAAAAAGCATCCACTGATTCATCTTCTATTTTGTAACAGTCATTATCATCTTTTATAATCTTGAGTGTATGAATTTTGTCCATTCCTTGGACACTTGGATTAAGAAGAATATCAACATAATATTCATCATATTCTACCTCACTTTCGCGCAGAAGATAACATCCCATTTCATTATTGCTTTTCTTTTCCAGTTTCTGATATGCATAAGTTTTCCTGCATTGAAAGAAATAATATGAATGCAAAAACACAGGAATACTTTAAGTAGTAATAAATAAGAATTTTCTGTTGTACAATCAAATTTGAAACATTAAACAATAAGTTGTTACTCAATATACACTTTATTGAGAGATTTTAAACAAAGATGTCAAAATTAAAACCAAAATTATATAAAAATAAAAATTTGATGTCTTGGTTTACCTTTAAAACCATGACAAGGTGTTAATTTTTTAACATATAAATCAGCAAGAAATTCTTTTCACATCACATTCTCAAAGCTAAATCCAAACCGAAAAAATCATGAAGTAACACAAAATTTATTAAAAAATTTTAAATATCCTCAGTAATCTCATCCAAAAACAAACTGAAATAATATCACTAAAAATTTAGGCAGAAAAATCAAGGCCCTTTCAAAATACTGACTTGAAAATCTGAAATGCAAAATGAAATGTCATCATTACATACATTCAATGACTTCTTAAAAAAAATCTTAAAAGATTCCAGAATAATTGCTTTAGCCTTTTTGGAATCAACATTTGTACTGTGAATGTTGTACATCGATCTACAGTAAATTTTATTCAGCTTTTACCATTTATTTTTAAAAAGCTATTTTTACTTATATAATCACCAATATGCTTTAATTAAATTAGGGAAATTTTACTTTCTTTATTACTAGTACAGAAAGAAAATTCTGTATGCATCTTTTGAAGATACATATATGCACCATCTTTTGAAGATACATAAATGATTATAAATCGGTTAAGCGCAGTTGGAAGTCAAATTCGTGAAAAAAGACATTTTGTTTTTTCTTTTTCAAATGATATATTACTTTTGTTTCTACAGTAACAAGAAGCTACAAAACTGAAGTAATTTAGTTTGTTTACGTGATAAACATTGCATATGCAGACCTGCCATCCTTTGAAAATGAGAAATTGTAACACACAATATTAAAATTAATCAGGAGGTTGGTTGGTCAGTTATTCTTTTGTGTTTCACAGCCATTTTTTAAATTCGCAAAAAGGAATAAGGTTTCAGTCTTTCAACTCAAAATAGTGATCTTTTTCCTCTGAAATTTTACATAAATCTTTACGAGTTTTTTCTAGTTTTTTTTTTAAATTTAATTTAATTATTATTATTATTATTTAACATTTGCAAAAGGAGCCTGATTCCAATTATTTCGCCCAAAGCAGTAAATTGCAGGGTTTGCCCGAGTGGGCCCAGCCCGAAAAAACCCGCCAGGGTTTTTTCGGGCAGGCCCACTTGAAAAAACCTATTTGTGGGTTTTTTCAAATTTTTTTGTTTTTTCACAACTGTACAATTATTTAATCTAAGATATGAGAATGTAAAGATATATGCTAATTTAAATATATTTCAAAAGAACCAGATTTAAAGGAATTTCTAAACATTGGTAAAATGACCAAAAGAAAACAGAAATTAGCTTATAAAGAAGGAAGATTTTCATGCCTGTATTTTAAAATGCATCCAAGTGCATGCTTTAAATCTTAATGTATAACCTAAATGTGGCATTTGAAACTTGAACCCCATTTTGATTGCTTGCATTGTTATAGCTTTATGATTAATCATTCTATTTATTATCATGTTTCAATGTTTAATGAAAGTGTTATACAATAATTTTCAGCACAATGACAGATTATAACAAAGAGTGAAAGAGATAAGTTTTCTCATGAATTTTGTCAGTTTTTCTTTTCTTTACATTCAGCAAAAACTATTTCTATTTCAATCGAACAATACTTTTCTACATTTGATCTGGTTTGGAATAAATTACATAATCATTTAGGAGTTATTAAGCAGCAAAGCTAGTAAAAGTGTATTTCCATTTGTGATCTAAATTTACAAATGTCATTGACACTGACTTCTATGACAATCTAATTTAACATTTAATACTGTTGCAATATATATAGTAAATTTTGCTAAAATTTTCAAAAATATTATTATAAATTCCCTTAAAAAAATTCTACTGATTTTTGAATTGAATTGAATGAAAGAAACTATATAAATTTAGTATGTTTAATTTAAGGCAGAATTTTTGTGATCCCCAACTCAAAAGGCTTTTTTAGGTGCGTTCGTAGTTATATAATACGTAGCACCTATAGTGGTCGTTCAGTCCGTCCGTCTGTCCGCATATAACAACACAAAAACCACCCAACCGAATCGTTTGAAATTTAAAATACATAACTATTACATAATTTTGTCGAGTCATTTCGAATTTTATGAAACTTGGATGCATAGATCAATTACAGGGGCAATCAAAAGTATACCATTACATTACGGTCAATGGGGAAAAAAGTTTCAAATGCATTTTAATCGTTTGAAATTTAAAATACGCAATTATTACATAATTCTGTCGAGTTATTTCAAATATTTTGATAATCGTGTGCATAGATCAATTACAGGGTAAATCAAAAGTATTCAATTACATTATGGTCAATTAGGAAAAAGTTTCAAATATATTCTATACGTTTGAAATTTAAAATACATAATTATTACATAATTTTGTCGAGTTATTTCAAATTTTATGAAAATCGGATGCAAAGATCAATTACAGGGACAATCAAAAGTATTCCGTTACATTACGGTCAATGGGAAAAAATGTTTCAAATGCATTTTAATCGTGTTACACTCATGCGAACTTAACAAAATTTATATGCAACTATAAAGTACATATTATAATATACATCATACATAATTTGTTTTGCAAAGAACATTTGTTATTGATTTACAAGGCCACACAAAAGTATTCCATTACATAATGGTATAGGGAGAACATTGTTTGATGAGCGTTTTAATTGTAATTCACTATTTACAATTTTATGAAATTGATATATGAAAGTAATATTTTTAAAACTTCGTTATCGTACGAACGCACCTAATTTGCTACGCTTCACGTGCAACTTCCAACTTGTTTTTTAATGAAAACCCCCATTTGGGTTTTTTTCAAAATTTCAACTTTAAATTACATAAGGTAATATATTTTGTAATATCAGTAAAATTAACACTTGCTCCAAGAAAGAAAAAAAAAAAAAAAAAAAAGAAAAGAAAAGTCCTTATTCTCCCAATGACAATTTTTAAAACAAGTAATTGTAACTTAATTTTCTATAAGTATGTGTAGCTATCACAAACACTAAAACTAATTTTTGTCTATTAAAAAATAAATAAATGAAAAAATAAAAATTCAATTTTTTTTAGCACAATAATAAATATAATGTTGTTTTAAACTGATTTCTGATTGAAGGGAATGAAAGGAATAGTATGAATTATTAGTCTGTTTAACTTATGTAAGATTTATATAAAGAAATTCAGTTGTACTTGGTGTAATGTATCATTTTTACAGTAATCTAGTCCCATGAGATACAAAATAATCTTTTTAAATATACTTTATTATTTTTTCTTTTTATATATTTATTTTTATTGTTAATTCATAGTTAACGTAAAATTATACCCTTGTTTTAACTGATAAATGAAAAATTTAGGTATTATGTATATATAAATTAGAAATTTGAAGAGTTATCTAAAAAATTTTAATAAAACCCGAAAAAGCCTGGATTTTTTTTTTAGAAAACCCTGAAAAAACCCAGGTTTTAGACTACTGGACCCAACGGGATGGGCTTTTTTTTTTTTTTTTTAAATGGGTTTTTTCAAACTCTGGTAAATTGTGACAATTTTTTGATATTTTTTCCCGGGATCATTTCACAATATTAATATTTTTTCTCCAAAATCTCAATTCTATGTTGAAATCTTTAGCTACAGTTTATCAAAACCAATTGACAAAATTCACAACAGTTTTGCATGACTGATGGAGCAAAATTTTAGATATCTTTTTTGGACCAATTAAAATTTACTACTTGTTTACACAACTCCGTTTCACAAAATTGCAATATTTTGCAGTTATAAATAAAATATTGCAGAAATTGCAATATTTTTTTCTCAATAGTTTATCAAAAAAACATGATTTTTTTATGCAATCTTTTGATGAAATTCATACTTTCTTTCTGAACTTTTAACAAAAGAGTGATATCATTCAGTGATCAATTGAAGCTAATCACTGTTTGTTTTGAAATATACTCACAGAAGTATCATAGGTCTGCAAAACAGTTTGCCCCCCCCCCCCCCCCAGATGGAAATACTGCACAGCATTTTTCACTATGCAGGACTTTCCTTTTCTGTGTGCAAATCACGCAATTCTAGAACTGCAATTTCAAACCTTGGACTTCAAGAAGCTATTAAAATGGCACCACTATTTCTAAAGAATGGAATTCTAGCAAATATGTTTACAGAAGCACAATTTACTTATGGTTAATACCCATTAAGAGGATTTTATGTTAAGAAGTTTGTTTTGCAGCTTCAATTTTTGCCCCACATGAAAAATTTTTTGGGTCCGAATTTTTAGACTAATAACCAAATTTTTTTTAACTTTCAGAGCTGAATACTTTAAGATTTTGGAAATTTTGGCAATAGAATTGCTTCTGAAAAAATACTCTACATGGGCTAAAAATCATGAGGGGAAAAAATGCATGTGTTTTTTGAAAAAAAAATCATAGTTAAGGCCAATTTTTGTAGCAACATAGTTTATAGGTCCAAATAGTAGTAACTAAGATTTTTTTTTTTCTTTTGTAGCATTTGGCAGTTCTACATATGTAAACTTTAAACTTAATTTTTTCAAAATATTTTTTTGAACACCAATATACGTTTTTACAATTTACTACGTATAGTTTATAATCTTGCCAGAATATTTTACACATATCCCTGATCAATCTGAAGTGAATTTTTGTTACAAACATTTACACAAAATTTTTATAAAAATTTCTTTGAAAAATTCAAGATTTTTGTTATTTAAAAGTGGTTTGTATTCCGAGATTAAAAAAAAAAAAAAAAAAAAAAAAAAAAAAAAGATAACTAAAGAATATCTGTTTAACAAAAGCTCATGCATCGTATAACTTTTACTTTTCTGATTTTAATTTTAGATCTTTGTTTAAAATTACGGAATAAAGTTTATCTTGGGTAGTAATTTTATGTTTTACTTTTAAATCTAAGTAATCATTAATTCTTTAAGTGCCATGGGTATATATATATATATATACGCCTGTAGAAAACGCTTTATGCATCTATTATAGAAATGGCCAATTCCAATGATAGCTAGGGAATTTTCATCACCTGAGCTGTTATATGTATAACAAAATAGCATATGCATTTTCTTACTGTTATTTTAGAAAATTAATATACTCCTTCATTATTTGCAGAAATATGCAATTTAAGTAAGACATTGGAGACCGCATAAGATTTTGTTAGCAGTTAAATTATAAAAATGATCTTTTTTTTTATTATTTCTTTTTTATTTATTTTTATAAGTTTCTTATTTAATCTTTGTACATGTACAACTTTAAACATGTTTTCATTGGTTTCAAATAATAATTTTCAAAGTGCAATCCTACAATTTCTTCAATTAAATAAGCTAAAGGTTAATATTAAAACATACTGTCAGTAAATTTCTTACAAAAAAGCCTGATTGAACTTTTTTGAAAATATCACATAACACGAAGAAAAAAGACAAAAGAATTTTCTTCCCTTGATATTTCAAAAAATATGTGAGCATGAGGATTAATCTTTAAGTTTATTAAATATCATTACAATTTTGAACCAGTTATTTTTTATTAAAAAATGCTATGTAAAAATGATAGTAACAATAAAAGTCATACACAACAGGTCCACATAAGGTCCACGCACATAGCACTAACTTCTTGCGCTATCTTTGATCTTTCGTGTCGGCACTTTGATGTATAAAGTGCTTTTTTAGTGAACTTTTTTGAACTTCAAGGGAGAAATCCAACTCGAAATCAGTTGACAGCTTTACGACTGAAGATAAGGGCGAGATAAACTTTCCCTTCCTTTGTCAATTCGGTAGGGTCAGTCCCTCAAAAATCATTTAAAGAGATTTTACCCTTGTTTTGTTCGGAAACAAAGATTGATTGGTTGTTCTTTTAATGTAATAAAAACTAGCGCTGTTCGCTCCCAGCCTTAAGGATGTATTCGAAAAAATATTTTCCCATCCTCAACAGCTCAAAATTTTCTGATACATTTTCAGACTTATTTTCAAAAGTAGAAGTATGAAACTTGCTGAGGTGGTTTTAAAGAGATGTATTAGATGCTATGTGATTTCATTTTTTGCTCAATTCATTGGAATTTAATTTATAAACAATTACTTTCCGAGTATAACCATTTTTTTCATTCCCACATCTCTTGCTTCAGAAAATTTGGTTCAAATTGCCTACTTTGAGAGCATTTTTTTGCAAAATTCTCTGCATTTATTTAAAAATTGCCAAACGCAGCACAATTTGCGCTTTCCAAATAAGAGGATTTGTAAGTTTGATACATTTCAGAATAATACTGAGTTTAAAAAAAAAAAAAAAAAAAAAAAAAAGCAGTTTGGATTGGAATGCACTCTTAATCTTTAAATCTGTTAAATATTATTATAAACATAAATCAGGTTTTTTTTTTTTTTTTTGGTAATAAAATTATGCTACATAATTATGATGATAATAGTAAAAGTCATACCCAACAGGTCCGTGGCATTTCATAGATCTTAGTAACAACAAAGATGGAGTTGATAAGTCTTTGCATAAATTGAAAGTCCATTTTTCTGATAACCTATAGTATCCATCCAATAGGGAGACAAAGGAATGCATAATAGGCTTGTTTTTGAATATCAAATACTGCAAGAAAAAGAAAAGAAGTTAAATGAAATACATAATAAAGAATACTGCCCAGTTAAACTGAAGGCATTGAGCTCACAGGCTACAAATACTAATTGCACATTAAAGCTTTATATTTTCAAGGGTTAATTCCGTTCGAAAAAAAAAATTAAGAAGGGGAAACAGCTCTCCCCTTTTCTCTTTTTTTATACTTAATCATTGAACCTCCTATACTATCAAAGACATGCTTTATCATATAAAAAATCTATATCCAAAATTCAGAGCAAATTAGATAATTCTTAATAAAAACCCATTTAGCATTTATATAATTTAAAAAGAGTTATGCCCCTCTTTTATACTTAACCATTAAACTTCCAAAACTATTCAGAGATTTGAACGAAACCTGAAAATTCTGCTTGAAAAACCCATTTATATAAATTAAGGGGGGGGGGGGGACATTAGAACCCCTGTTCCCCTTATTTATACTTATTCAATGAACACCTAATAACAGTCACGGAATCGCCTCATCAGAATGATCCTAATCTAAATTTTGAACGAAAATTAATTCTGCATGAAAATCCCATTTATATCAACTAAAGGGGGGGGGGGGGCATTAGAGCCCCTGTTCCCCCTATTTATACTTATTCAATGAACACCTAATAACAGTCACGGAATCGCCTCATCAGAATGATCCTAATCTAAATTTTGAACGAAAACTTAATTCTGCATGAAAATCCCATTTATATCAACTAACGGGGGGGGGGGGGGGCATTAGAACCCCTGTTCCCCCTATTTATACTTATTCAATGAACAACTAATAACAGTCACGGAATCGCCTCATCAGAATGATCCTAATCTAAATTTTGAACGAAAACTTAATTCTGCATGAAAATCCCATTTATATCAACTAACGGGGGGGGGGGGGGGGGGGGGCATTAGAACCCCTGTTCCCCCTATTTATACTTATTCAATGAACACCTAATAACAGTCACGGAATCGCCTCATCAGAATGATCCTAATCTAAATTTTGAAAACTTAATTCTGCATGAAAATCCCATCTATATCAACTAACGGGGGGCATGAGCCCCCCGTTCCCCCTCTTATACATATCGAATGAACTCCAAAAACTAATCAGGGAAGCGCCTTCTCAGGATATACCTACATACAAAATTTCAAGTGGATCGGATATTTTTATCATGAGTTATCGCGTTACGTACGAACATACATACAGAACGGACGGGCACATAAGCTCTCAGGCTATGATAGCCTGTGAGCTAAAAAAGCATGTATGTAAATATATATGGGTCATTTTCAAAAAACTTGTACATTTGGGAAATTTTTCACCAAAAAAATTTTTTTTTTAATGCAACTTATAAAAATATTAGATGATACTAAAACATTTCTTGTACATAAAACTGAAGACAGCAGTTCACTTTTTGATTTGGAAGGTCAAATAAAAAATAAAGTATGAACTTGCAACAGTAAAATGTTCCCCTCTGTTACCAACAGTCAAAAATTTTTATTTAAAAAAATAAAACACCTAAAACAGTAAATATCACATTTCCTTTAATTACATGATTGCTACTTTCAGAAAATTCTAACTGTTGTTTTGTAATGATTATTTTTATTTTTGTAAAATACAAAGGATTTCCTCTCTGTTACTTTTTTGGAAAAATCATAAGTTTTAATTAAATAAGTTACACAATTAATTATTCAAAATGATGATTGATAAATTTTTTAGTGAAATAAACCAACTTAAATTGACGGTAACAGAGTGGAAAAAAAAGTAACCGAAGGGAACGCTGATTGATAGTGGAGTGATATTTGATGTGGCATATTTTTTTTATAAGTTTATATCATGTATTGTCAGGGTGACCACAGAAATATAATTTTCAAATTCCCTGATATTTTCCTGACTTTTCCCTGATGTATTTAAAATTTTCCAGGATATGACGTGATGTTAAAGTTAGTTTCAAAAGAATGATGCAAATTATTAGAAGTAAAATAATTTTTATACTTTATGGAAATACTTCACTCATATTTGGCGATTAGTACTTTATATGACTAAGTATATTTCAAAAATCATAAAAATATGTAATTAGTAAAAAAGAAGCATAAGTCTTTGAAAATACATGAAATATCACTGAGAGGAAGGCAAGATGGTTTACGGCCTTAGCAAATAAATAAACTATTTTGTTTATAAAATGATCTAATAGCAATTGGCAAGAAGGTTTAATTTATAATAATTTAAAAACATAATTCATAACATTCACTGATGCAAATTTAAATGTACAATTTATCTTTGACATTTATTACAAAAGAAAAATTAATAAAATACTTACTAAGTCATTAAGACATTTCTTCTTTCTAAATTTCAAAACTGGAGTCCTACTTCAACTTATGTACAATGGTTTTAAATGATAAACTTAAGTCCTAGGTTCTTGAGAATAAAAACTTCAAATTATAAATAAGATTTAAATAAAAAAAAAAAAAAAAACTGAGTTCTAGTCTCTTTGAGAACAGTTTCAAGTTTATAAATATTAAAAAGAAAAAAAAAAAAAAAAAAAAAAAAAAAACAAGACTGCTGGCTTTTGAAGAAAGTCCAAGTTATGAGTAAGATTCAAAATAGTTGTTCAAAAGGTTCTTTTTTTTCAAAACAGCTCCAGAGTTTCAGTCTTATATAAAATTATGTACCAAAAATAATGTTTTAAATATTGCCTTTTTTCAACGACTTTTTTTTTTCTGTTAGTAAATTTACTTCTTTAGTTGCAGTTTCTTTTATTTCAGAAATTTTCTTTTCTAACTCCTTTGCTGCTATTGCTAATTTTCTTTTTTTAGTTTCCTCAGTCTCCTTTTCACTTTCCTCCCGTTTTCTTTTTTTTTTTGTGGCTTCTGTTAACCGTGCTCTAGCATTTTTGTAGTACTGCATCAGAGACTTTGTTACTTCATATTTCCCAATATCATTACAGTCATGAAAATTATCATATAATCATTCGCTGTGCCATTAACGTTTCTTCAGCTAAGTTCTCAATAAGGCATTCCTTGTTTACTGAGAATCCTCGCTCAACATTTGCCTCACCTTCCTAGCATTTTCATCTGCAGCGACTGCTGGATCAAAGCATGTCAATGCTTTAGTGAGCGGAAAAGAAAGTGGTGATCTTGATATAAGTTTGGAAGTTAAAGTCTTAAAACATTCAAGACACTGACGTCGAAACTGTGTAACAGCACCATCTGAAATTTTGTTTACTTTATTGCGTTTTCGTAAGGCACTGCGTGTTCCGTAACCCAAATCAATTTCAGCTACTGTCAAAATATTATTAGCATCATTTAAATCAATCTGTGCCACTGATTTTGCTTTCTTTAAAACATCTTTTTTGACAAATCTACTTATTACAGACGTCAGAATGTTCTGACGTCTGTAATAAGTAGAGTGTTCAGTTAACAGTGATGTATATAAAAATGGTACTAGTGGCTTATCAGTTTGGTACTCTTTTATACATCATCGTAAAGATCGTATACAATTTGTATACGATCTTAATGTTTCAAACATATCCAGCAAGAATTTAAGATTTTTACAAAAATTACTATTGGAAAATAGTAGTATTTGGCGGGGCATTCTCTTTTGTAAATTTATATCATGTGCTATGACAAACGGAATGCTTAGTTTTAAAAAAATCTCATCATATATTAGTCGAGGAAGTGGTGCTTTAAAGCAAGAATTTAAGATTTTTGAAAAAAAAAAAAAAAATTAAAAATTAGTGGGATTAGATCAGGCAATTTTTTTATATAACTTTTTATTATGTGTTATAAGGAAGTTTCAATGTTTCCAACAGATCATGGCAGAATTTAAGATGTTTGCAAAAAAACTACTATTCGAAAATACTGGTATTTCACATGGCATTGTTTTTATAAATTTTTATCATATGTTATAATCTGTGTTTCAATTTATAACAGCTCACCTTAGATTTTCAAATTTTAACAAATTCGCGTGCCAACTCTATGACGCTTTAACCCAAGAAATTTTTACAAAAATTACTATTTAAAAGTAGTAGTATTTGACGTGGTGTATCTTTTTTATAAATTCTTTTCTACTTAAATAATTATCTTTTCTTCTTTAATACATTTTTATGATGTGTTATAAGATATCCTAAAATTTGAAACAGACCAAGCAAGAATTAAAAGCTTTTGCAAAAACTAATATTAAAAAATAATGGTATTTCACGCTGCATTATTTTTTCATAAATAAGTAGTATTGATTCATAAATACAAATGACTACAATTAAAGAAGCACTTCGTTTGCGAAAATTAAAGCCTAATGTTTGTGGCAACTAGCTCACCACAAAAACTACTATTTTATATTTAAAAAGAAAAATGCATATTTTTAATTCTGTTCTAAGAACATGAAACGAGAATGTGCAGCCTTCAAGAACAATGTTTAAATAAACTTTTTTTTTTTTTTTTTTTTTAGTAGTAGTTTCTTACTCTGTTACACTTTGTTCCACTCTGTTACCATAAGCATGGTAACAGAGAGAGAAAAAACTACAAATAATTTTATCAGCACAAAGTGAATTAAAAACAAGAAAAACTAAGCCTATTTATTTAAAAAGCACCATTTGATCTTATGGTTAAAATTTTATAAAAGTATTAAAAAAAATAAATTTCACATAAATAAGCTGGTAACAGAGGGGAAACTGAATAAAACATCCTTATCTTGTAAATGCTTTAGTTGAACACCACGGTGAAAATAACTTAATTTAAAAAATGGTGGCCTCATCTAAAAATAGACTGTTCAAAGAACTGCAGAACCTTGTGTTGAACACTTAGTAGTAATAATTTATTACAATAAATATGTTAACAGGAGGAAAAAAACTGGGGACAACAATAAATTGTTCCATTTTTTATAAAAGAACAAGTTTTTAAAAATATATTATATGGTCTATGCTACAGATAAGACATACAACAATTGTCACAACTGAAAAAATTAACACTTTTGACAATTGATTTATAATTTTATAGCAGTTGAAAAAGTAAAAAGGGAAGAGGGGACATAGCATTTTAGCTATAGCTGACACATTGAAACCATAACTACACTAATATTATTTTTAATTTCTGATAATATTTAGCCCACATTTACTCTAAACAGTCAGACAAGTAATGTAAATGCTTAAATTTTATTTTTAAAACTTTATTTTAGTTATTAAAAATTCTTAAAGTTGGGGGACATAGAATGTACAAGTTTTTTGAAAATGACCCATATATTCCATTTTCTACATACAAACATATATGGATATATACATACAGAGATATTTTTCTGGAAATAGTATGATTTAAATATCTGATGGCTGCTGAATATATTTAAACATTTTATAAAATAAAATAAACCAGGGTACAAAGGGGTTAATTGTCTGTTGGACATTTTTTCAATAAAAGCAATCTCAGTAGAATTCAAACAAATTCTATAGATTTAAGTAAAATTCAACTATGATAATAATAAAAAAACAGCAACAGGGATATTAAAAAAACTAGGTTGCTTTAACTTATATGGTATCAGCAGATATAATCCAACTGTTTCAGTAGAATTGAGCAGTTCTAGTATGTACAAAAGTGTGGTTGGATCTTTTTTGGAAAACTTTGTTCCCACTGATATTAAAAACAAACTTACATTTTTGTTATGTCTGTTTATGATTTATTGAGTGTGTTACACTCTTCCTTCCTTCCATAGTTCATAAAACTTTGAAGAAATTTCCTTATTTTAATATGCTGCTACCACCTGATATAAATCAGGCATTTTGTGAGAAAGAGTGTCAAAAAGAATATTAGCTCATCCAATTAAAATTAACTAACAAATTATTTACATATAACAAAACAATATTTACAATTAAGACATCGGATTAGATGATACAGTCCGACATTAAGTTAAATATACAGCAAATACCTTCTGAATACTGGGTTACTTATTAAAATATCTAAATCCCTATCATACTACGTTCATTAAAATAGATTTATTGGAGATCACTCCATTACGCTGGCTCTATACTCACAATCTTATACATTCTCAGTCTGAAAACTCTACTTAGGCAAATCAACCTCTTCATATTGAGGTCCAAGTCAGACTGATTTCTCTCCGCTATCCAATTCATCTCCAAAACAGCTTATCAGAAGGTTTCCCTCTGCTAGCATGGGCCATATCTCTTCATCACCTCAATCTGTCATTTCTCCATAACATCTATTATTTTGCTATATAGCTGGTGGGGTTCTTTTGTCTGCCTTATCTCAGGTGTTATTTTGAATGACAAGAGAAACCGCACTCTATTGATACAATACATTCATTAAACAAATACGATCTAACTCAAACTACAATTTTTTACAAAAAAATCGTGCATTAGTTCTTAAGAAAGAGCTATTGCAGGAATCAGGAAAATTCAATAGTAACGCCACTTGTTGGGCTACTGACAGCAAAACATAAACAGAACTAGTTCATGTAATGGATTTACTGAATTTGAATTTTGATGAAAATCTATGTATTAATTCTTGAGAGAGAGCTATTGCGGAAATCATTAAGAATGCAGCATAGCAGCACCACCTGTTAAGCAATTTACACCAAAATGTGCACAACATCAATTCATGTGGACTAATTGATTCTGAAGTTTGGTTGAAATCTGTGCATTAGTTATAAAGATAAAGCTGTAATGTAAATTGTAAAAAATACAGCATAGCAGAGTCACCTGTTGAGCGATTTACACCAAAAACTAATCAGCATCACTCTATATTAGAGACTGCTGAATATAAATTTTTATGAAATTCTGTACATTTCTTGAAATAGAGCTATTTCAAAAATCATGAAAAATGCAACTTAGCAGCACCACCTGTTGAGCAATTTACATCAAAAACTAATCAGCATCAATCTATATTAGGGACTACCTGAATATAAATTTTTATGAAATTCTATGCATTAGTTATTGAGATATAACTGTTGCATAAATCATAAAAAATGCATCGTAGCAGCACCACCTGTTGAGTGATTTACACCAAAAACTAATCAGCATCAATTTACATTTGGCACTGCCTGAATATAAATTTTTATGAAATTCTGTATATTAGTTCTTGAGATAGAGCGACCACAAAACTTATGTCACATACAGACGGCAGAGTCTCAAACAGATATTCTATAAATACATGTTTTCTGAAATATCTTACTCTTAAAATGTGTAAATTCATCAAAAACTGGAATTCAAAAATTTTCACGAATCTAATATTTTTTCTTTTAATTAGAAGAAAGTAAAAATATATTCGGACATTAAAAATTGGTTGTCATGAATATGGTAACATTTATTCATTAAAAGGTTAATTGAGAATATTTTATATTTTCGGACATCAAAATAGTATAATTAACGAAATTGTAAGAAAGTTAGTTTTAAATCAATTATTCAAGAGGAATATTTTTAATTATAAGATGGAAAAAAAAAAAAAAAAGCTATTGAAAGTATATGCAATTTAAATCTGTAAAATTTTGTTCTGTTTAGAGTTAAAACATTGTTGTTACTACAATGAAAATTACAATTTACTATTATTATAATTTAAATTTTTATTTTCCATTGTAAAATGTAAAAATATTTATATATCAATAGTACATAAATAAGAGTTGTATTTTTAACTTAAATGGTAATTTTACTTGTTTCGTAATAGAACATTAATCACAATAAACATTTTAATAGTAATTTTAATTCTAATTTTTATTGCAATTTTTTTAATAGCAATATTAATACTTGAAGCTAAAGCAAAATTTCTTGTTTTAATTAGCTTTATAATCAATTAATAATTAATTTTTAACAGTTTTCTAGCAGAAAATATTCCCATTTAATAATACTTATTCTCTGAATTGAAATGAACTTTCTTATGTTTCAATTACTTACACTATTTTTGCCTCTTGCAAATTTTTTTTATGCTATCTAAAGATCAAATGATATCATGATGTACTCGACAAATTACCAAATCATCATAAACTAATATGCTAAAGTTTCAAAACTGATTCTACAGTAGTATAGACATGGTGGTCAAGGGGACTTTCCTATAGATCCAGGAGAGTGTGTTGGCCTGAATGGAAATTAATAAAGTTAGGATGTTCTGTTAAGGTTTTGGCGGGGAATTATTTAGTGTCTGGGAAAAATATATGTGTACATAAAAATTATAGTACTAAATAAATTAAATCCAAATCTTAAACCTAATACTACTATTGTTAAATTCGATAATAAAATTACAATAGATTTGAAAGATGCTGAAGATATCATATTTTTTTTTTACAGAAAACAACTGAGAAGAAAACAAAACTTTCAAAAATTAAATAAGAGAATTTCAAATTCTCAATTTTATTACCTGAGGAACACCATTCTGCCGGCTTATTTCAACAGTTGTTTCATCATTTCTCATACTAATGTAGCAAAGTTCTTCAATACAGCAAACATGAGCCCACGACTAAATTAAAAGGAAAAAAATAAAAATTATGTGTTTATATATAAATGTTCAGGGCAATTAATATCATTTAATTCTTGTTAAAAATCTAAATGCAAATTTAAAAGGTATGCAACAGAACTGCATACTTAAAACACTAAAATATTCAGAATATAAAAGACTACTGTAAGTAATGAAACCTTTGTGATTTCTTTGACTATTAATCTCTGAAATTTGACTTATACAAAATTATCATTTTTAATAAATAAAAAAATATATATTTGAATATATAACTGGTATTTTTCATTTAAAAATGCTTTTTTCTGTTCTTAGTACGTAATCTTGAAAATTATATTAAAAATTTAAAAAAAAAAACCATCCAATTTTGAATTTAAAAAATACTTTTCACTGATGTTCTATAACATGGGAAGCCTAAGTTGGATCTTCCAGCATATAAAATTTGATTTTTGCTCTGACAATTTATAACTTAAATTTTACTTAACAGATTTTGACTGTTAGGTAACTTTTCAAAGGTGGTTTTAGTCAGTGCTGCAGCCGAAAAAGAATCAGAGGGTTATATGCTATAGGCAGAAAGATATACGTTAGAATCATGAAAGTTCATGGCTAGAGTATATGTTATAACTTTCAGAAACAGAGGGTATATGGAGCATCTTAAAAAATTCCAGAAAATATACAACATATGATCTCCGTATACTCTCCTTATACACCCTTAGTTTTAATATATAACACACTGTTGGATGGTGCTTAGTTATAGAACTATTTGTAAAAGATCTTAAAAGTATAATCAGGTGAATATGATTATAAAGGAAAAAATGTGCCCTTTACTGTCTTTTACATTCAAAAAGCCTTTTTATAAAGTTTTACTTAACCCTTAAAGTGTCATCCTAAAGTGTTTGGCAAGTAATATTCTGTTCACTAAGCTTCAGGTTTCACTGTAATATAAATAATTTTTAAGATAATATAATTCTATAGATTTAATGAATTTTCAATACATTGAAGACAGATTAATACTCTTAAGGATTGCATTCATATTTGCACTTAATTTTTGTTTCATAATGTCGAAAGAATAATTTTTTTTAGCATTTAAAAGAAAATAGCAGAGTTTCCCCCAGGTTTAAAAAAGGGCAGGGCGCTACTGTTCTGAAAAGGGCACTTTTTACATTTTTGAGGGCACTTTTCCATTTTTAAGGGCCTTTTTATAGAGTTGAATCTAGAATCTCTAGATATCTAATCTAGATAGTTGAGCATAGCAGAATGAGTTCTTATTGCCCTTATCTAGAATTTAAAGAAAGAAAACACAGGAACATTTCTGAAAATTCAATGTTGAAAAAATTTAAAAGTGATATTAAAAAAAAAAAAATCAAGGTTTTTTTTTTTTTTTTTTTTTTTTTTTTTTTTTTTACAGTAAAATATATATATATATATTTTAAGAATTTAAACCCCCCTCCCCAAAATGTACTTTTTCTCAAATTTCCCCTCAAAACTAAACTGTATAACGCATCTTGCGTCACCAAACCTCTCTCTGGGCACCTCTGGGATACATAAATTTAATTCCAAACTTACAAACGGCACCAATAATATTTTAATAAAATTTTGCTTTAACAGTGAAAGCTTAAATTAAGAGATTCTTAATTTCTCAAAAAGTTGAATCTAGTTCAAAAAGTCGTGAAAAAACAGAAATTTTATCAAAAAAAAAAAAAAAAAAAAAAAAAAAAAAAAAAGAAAGAAAGAAAGAAAAAAAGGTAAATTTTGTTAAAATATCGCGAAAAAACGGCAAATATTGTTAAAAGATCACGAAAAAATGGCAAATTTTATTAAAAGATTGCAAAAACAGCAGTTTTTGTTAAAAGATCGCAAAAAACGGCATATTTTGCTAAAAAAAAATCGCGAAATTTCATGAAAATATCGAGAAAAAACGGAACTTTTCACAGAATTTAGCAATTTTTTGCGTAATTTACGCACTATAGTGCATTCGGATCATCGCTGGAGAGCTGTGTTTTTTCAAATGTGGGGCAAGAAGGGCGCTATTTTTTTGAATGAATGACAAGAGGGGCGCTAGTTTTTGGTTGTGGGGCAAGAGGGGCGCTATTTTTTAAACTAAAGGGCAAGAGGGGCGGAGCGCCCCCCTGAAACCCTCTGGGGGAAACTCTGAAATAGAGAGAAAAAAAACCACTACAATTTTACCCTTTTGCAAGACTGTAAGAGGGTTAATGGATTTTACCAAACTTGCACTGTTATTTTATCATATAGTTATCTGTAATTTATCAGATAACACTTTACTCACATCAATAATCAAATCAACCATATTATGAAAGATTGGCCAATGATAAAAGATGAATTTAAACATATTTATAATCGTCTAACTTTTTTGGAAAATCTCCAGAAACAATGTTTCAATGATACTGTTTGAGATAGCAAAAACTAAAAAAATGAAACATGAATTAATTATTTGATGCAAAATATAAAAGATTCTTGAAGGAAATTTAAACATACGTTGTTTTTTTCTGTTCCAAAAGTATATTGTACATTAAGAGTTAGTTTCTAGGCAGATCATTTTCATGAGAAAAGCACTCAATATAAAAAATGCAATTTACAGGGCTCCCAACACATTTTAGTTCTCAAAAAGGGAGAAAGTGAACCATTTGTCTGTTGAAAACCTGAATTAAAAAATTTCATGAATCTAATACTTTTTTCTTGTAAAGATAGAAAGAAAGATGTTTCGCTTTTAACGTTTTTGCAGACAGGAAATGAAATTGGACAGCTTTTTTTTTTAGCCGGATTGTTGCACTAGCCCTGCATAACAGTACATAAAAATTTCAGCTTTTTCTTCAATGAAAAGAATACGTTTAAGCTAAAGAAACATGTTATGATAATTTGGATGTTTAAATATGTAATGCAGTATTTTTTTTATTTATAAATTGACATCTTTAAACAATTTTAAAATGGTATGAAAAATAAATAATGAGAATGCAAAATATATTTCTAATTCTTGACACAAAGTTTTCTGTAGAATATACCTTCTTATTTGAAAGAAACTGCATTCCAATAATTAACTAGTCAGATGTGGCAATCCCAAAACTTTTACCTATCTCATATATTTTAGTAATTCCTGAAAAATGATACTTAGCAGAACCACTGATTAGATGGTTTACACCAAAATCTAGTCAGCAACAATTTATATCAATTTCTCACAGAATCTGAAATTTGATGAGAATCTGCACATTAGTTTCTGAGGTGAAACTATTGCAAAATATTAAAAAATTCTGCATAAAAGTGTCACCTTGAAGAGTGATGTACACTGAAAACTAATCAGGATCAATTTTAATCAAGTAATAACTGAATCTGAAGTTCGATGAAAATCCATACATTTGTTCTGGAGATACAACTATTAGGATATCGTGTAAAATGTTGCATAGCAGAGCCACCTGTTGGATGATTTAAATGAAAAAATAAGCAACACTAATCTACATCAGGGAGTAACGAATTCAGAAGTTTGATGAAATTTCATGTATTAGTTTTTGAGATAAACCTACTGCGATACTCATAAATAATGCAGCATGGCAGTGCCACCTGTTAAGCAATTTACATCTAATGATAATCAACAACAAATTATATTAAGGGCTAAGAGAATCTGAAGTTTTATAAAAATCTGTGCATTAGTTCTTGAGATAGAGCTATTAATGAAATTGTGAATAATGCAGCATAATAGTGTCACTTGCTGAGCGATAAACTAATCAGCTCTAGTTTATATCAAGGTCTAAGTGAATCTAAAGTTTTGTGCATTATCTGTGCATTAGTTTTTGAGATACAGTGCCCACAGAATTTTTGACACATACAGACATTTTCTAAGAACCATCAAATCGTGTTCAGGATCTTCTAAAATGTATAAATCCATCAAAAACTGGAAGTCAAAATTATTTCATGAATTCAATATTTTCTTTTTGTAAAGATAGAAAAAAGTAAAAATATGTTAAAAGACATTTTACTCCAACCATTTTCTTCAATATGATTCAGAGTTGTGAACTTTAAATTAATTTTTATTAGTTTTAATTGTCTCTATTTCCCCAAAATTCAACGATTCTTTCCATTCAAAAAAGGTTTTTTTTTTTTGGGGGGGGGGGGGGGGATAAGCATGCCAAGGCCCGTTTATTGAAGACTGGTCAAGCAATAGCTTAATATAGTAATTTTCGTGTTCTGAAATTTTTTAATTTTTAAGAATTTTAATGAGATTTTTAAAATTTGCCTGTATTTTATGGTGATTTTTAACATTTAGATTCAGGAAAGAATTTCAGTTACAACGCTTTTTTTTAAATTTTTATACCCATTATAATGCTTTTTTTTACACCCACTTTAATAAATTTTGTCATCTTGTATTTTTAAGCTTTTAGTGATTTTCAGAGTTTTTTTTTTTATTTTGCGGCAATTTTTTTTAGACGCAGAAAAGGGGACTTGAGGGGACCAAAATACAAAAAAGGGGACTAAAGGGGACCTTTTTTTTTTAAAGGGGATTTTTTGGGGAAAAAGAGGACCATTTGGGAGCCCTGAATTTATAATAACTGCATCAGAAATTAAATAATTTTTGTAGCCCTTTGTTTCTTTAAAACACATAGTTTATAAAATGATTTTACATAAAATTCTTCAAGATAGCTTAAAAATAAGTTTATTAAAAGTTTACACAAAGTAACAAAATTATTGTGGGGTGGATGCTGAACTAAAATTGTGGGTCCAAAAATGTGAGCTTAGGGAAAATCCAGTCTTGGGTACATCTTACACTAACAGATAGAGTTTTTCCTAAACAATTTCAGTGTATACTTCTCAACTTAGAGTTAATAAAAAAAAGGGGTCCTTACTGTTTTTTACATTTAAAAATTTGCTTAGATAGCAAAAAAGAACTCACTGAGTCTAAAAAAAGTTCCTTGACTTTAATATTAAGTTGCCTTTAAAAAAATTGCCCATAAGACTGCAAAGAAGATAAGAGTTCTAAAAAGCGCACTTAGGAGTTTTAAAAGTACCCTTTTCCATCCAACAGCACCCTATGCCTGTCCTCTTTTAAACCTGGGGAAACTCTGAAACAGAACATATCCTGAATTAGCTATGGGCCACAAAAACTGAAAAATGTAAATGACAGCCAGTAGTCAGTTGGTCATAAAAAAAACTGAAGTGACTACTGGCAATGCAACTATATGGGGGAAAAAGAATCCACAAAACAATCACGAGGCAGCAACACATGCTGCCTCGTAAACAAATACAACTATTCTGATGAGTATAAATAAATATTTTTTTTAAGTGGAAACTATCTCTGTTGATTGTGAAATTGCATGGCGATATATTAAAAAGAAGACTTTTCGTTACCTAATAACGTCTATAAAACACAACTCTAGCTACCAGAAAGCAAACATTCAATAACAAGATATTGATTGAATTTTTAAAAATTGTCTTTTTAAATTTTGTGTATTAAACAAAAAAATAAATGTTAAAAAATAAATTTTTTAAGTCCATTTAAATTTTACAAAAATAGTAATGATAAAAAAAGCAGCACATCAATATTAGATGCCAACTTTTTGATGCAAAAACCAAATTTTAACAACTAGATTAGATAAGCAGACAACATGTTTTTAAATTTTGTTGTAAGTTATCATGGGATTTTATGATCTGTGAAGGAAAAAATCTGTTTTGCTTGATTTTCCTTAAATGGAGGAAGGGGGCAGGGAAGGATATTTCAGATTCAAAATATGCGTTTTTCTTTCTTGCATTTTCTAAATGCCTGACATTTCATAAATATTATCTCAATGCCACTTCTAAAAATTTAAACACATACACAAGTTATAGCAATTATCACCTAATAATGCACAAATGTGAATAGTATTTTTTGCAAAATTAAGTGTAATTTTGTCAAAACAATGCTTTTTAGCTCTGTATCCAAAATATCTCACCAATAGATGAACTGATTTCTTTAATTATTATTTTAAATGAAAGATTATATAGCCTCCAGTCCCAGACTTTTTTTTTTTTTAATTGAATTGTTAAATCATTTGTTTTTATACATAAAACAAAATAAGGTTTTTCTTTTTGTTCAAAGCTGACACATTAAGTTTAACAATCATAATTTTGCTAAAGGAAAAAAAAAAAAAAATAAATAAATAAATAAATGCTGATTAATGGCCAGAAAATTTCATGCCTATTTTAATGAGTTTTTTGTTCTATTTATTTTAGATAAAACCACAGAAAGAAAATTTGCATATTATGGAACACTTAAAATTCTGCACAGTGTCAAGGACAAACAAATTAAAAAGGTGAATAAATAATTGTGAATAAAAAGGGTTAATAACAATTATGTTTTCTGAATGTTCATTTTTTTTCTTTAATACATGCAAAAATTGACAATTTTCATTTTTGTTTCTAGAACAACTAAAAAAAAACAAAGAAAAAAATATCCATTTTTCAAACTAGAAACTCATATAACATCTTGAAGCGATTGGCGCCAATTGGTTTTGATCTGAGGACCTCGTGATCAGGAAGTGAGTGCGTTAACCGTTGAGCAAAAAGCCAAGCCAGTTACTCGCAGGTAATAACTCGCTTTATATTGATCGAGATCGTTACAATCTTAAATAATAATAACAAAAATACATAAAATTTCATTAAAAAATAAAACCATATAAACTGTTTTGAATTAAGGATTTTGTTTCTGATATTAACTGCGAGAAATTACAATAAGAAAACATAACTTACATTTTTACTGTTTTCTACTCTCATACGAAGGCCTGGATATTCTGGATGAGAAGGATTAACAACTAATGATACTTTGTAAATTTTACCGCCTTCATCAACTTGAACAGAATAATGCTCAGAACCATAGTCTGGAACTAGTTCAAGTAACTGCTGTAAATACTTTTCCTGAAATAAACATAAAAGTTGTATTACATAGTTTTCTCATATGTGCTAAATCAGAAGCAAATATAAATAGACATTTAGGGATCTTTAGTATGAACAACTATTTGAATCATTTTTTATATATAACTTTCAAAACTTACAAGCAAAATACTAATTATATTTTCAACCAGAGAAAATTTTGTACTCGCATATTATCCAAGCCAGGTAGATAGATAATCATAAATCATTGTCATCGCCAATTTTGTTTATCATTGTCAATTTCCAATAGTGTTCAAAATGGTAATTTAATGTATACAGTATCCGCTGCTTAATAAAATCAGCCTCTTAATCTGATTAAAATCTAAAGACTGGTATCAAATCAATACAAACTTCTGTTAAAACTGCCATTTTATAAAATCAACATCGCCAGTTAATAAACTTTAAGACATTCTTCAACAGTAAAATGTAAGAGATATGTGCAAGCAAATATATTTATTGAAAAACCTTATTACTAGTGATACATCAGTAATACCTTGATTTATTTCAGAATTAAATTTTGTATAGATATCATTTGGGGTTGAGGGGGGCATATTTGAACTGGTGGCACCTTTGAACACTCTAAATATTTTCCTTCAAATATTTTTTTTTTTTATTTCTATGGCAATTTATTAATCGCCTCAGTGCAATAAGTATACAAAGCTGCACTATTTTATATGCACAATACTCTCTAAGCAAGATATGTATTTTTCTCCCTCTTGAATCTAAACTAAAGAAAATAAAGTTGTAAGAGTTTTGTTGTCAATTTTGTAGCTGTAAAATTTTGATTTATTGTTCAACACAAAGATGTAGTCTTTAGTTTATAAGCTTTGTTTTATTCAAATTTTTCAGCTGAATTGGGTAAACAGCTATAATGCTGAACTCCATGTGATGGAGCACCATTGAACAAACAAGCTGGGGTATCATTGAACATCTAAAACTATGAAATAAAGAGTTATTTAGTGTACCTAAATATTACTATTTTTGGATTAATTAATCCCAAAGTTTAGGGTCCAAAATTTGAAATGATTATAAAAAACGGAAAAATTGGTAGATTCGTTTGAGGTTTTCACGAAAACTATTCTTTATGTCAGTATTGTCTTGAAAATAAGTTATAAAGATAAATTTCCAAAAATGCCGATAGAGGGCGCTTTAGACTTTGGAGTAATGAACAACAATTTTTTACCGTTATTTTTTGCATCTCATTAAATTTTTTTAGAAGTTTAGACATAAACTTAAACTTTTAGCTCAAAATCTCTGGTTAAGTAGCGCAAACTGAACTGTGTTCAATGGGAGTGGGTAGGTTCAAATTTCAAATGATTTTTAAAAAAGGAAAAATTGGTTTATTCGTTTGCGGTTTTCACTAAAACTACTCTTTAAATCAGTATTGTCTTGAAAATAAGTTATAAAGATAAATTTCCAAAAATGCTGATAGAGGGCGCTTTAGACTTTGGAGTAACGTACAACTATTTTTTCCGTCATTTTTTGCATCTCATTAAATTTTTTTAGAAGCTTAGACATAAACTTAAAATTTGTGCTGAAAATCTGAATCGTTGAGAGTGGTTAAGTAGCGCAAACTGAACTGTGTTCAATGGGGATTGTTGTTGATCTTAAACTTTGATGGCGCCTATCTCTTTCGGAAGACGTTTGGGACCCTTAGTTTCCCATTTAATATTATTTGTCTTTATGTGTTCTATCACTCCTTAAAGTTTTGCCCAGTAGTTTAGATACACCCTGTAGATCTATTCTGAGGGGGTCGGGTTATGAGCTGTGTTGATTTGACACAGAATGACCCGATGAAGAAATCTATTGTTTTTATTATGTAATACTTAAAACACACACACACACACAAGAAAAAAAAAAAAAAAAAAAAAAAAAATTAAAGAAATATATTGATTTTTAAAAAAATTGTTCAAACATAAACATGCCCCTCTTTCCCCTATGCACTGGGGTACATAACTGGCATCAATATGATGTTATTTTCGATGATATGGTAATCTGACTATTATTTATTTATTAATAAATTGTTTTGTTCTAAAGTTATTAATTAAATTGTCTTTTAATTACAGTTAAATAATGTGTGCTGTTCTTTTTAAAATAGAAAATAAATTTTAAAATATATAGCTAACTGATACCCAAACATGAGTTTTTGCTGAATTGGCATAAAAAAATATCATGCCAATTCAGTGCATGTATGACATCTGTGCCTTAAATTTACATTTCATTCATAAAAAAACAGGATTTTAGTTGTATTATCGAGAGTTACATTTTCAAATACACACAGAAAGATTTAAAACTGAAAAATTCTGCAATTTTGTCCCTACATCTGAACTGAAAGCTTCATTGTTTACATCTGTGCTGATAGGCGGACTTTAGGCATTTGTGGATGTTAGTATTAGAGATTTGAGGGAGTCTACTGTATTTTTAAAGTAGCCACAGATGACTTTTTTGCTATCATTTTTCTTAAAACTATTTTTAACTAATACTCTTTGTAGTAAATATCTATTACAAATACATCAATAAAAGTATGGTACATAAAAATGGTATGAAAATTAGTAAAAAGAAAATAAAATAGCAATCTGGAACAATCTTGTATAAAGAGGAAGAAAATATTTTATTTATTAAAAGCAATAAAACAACATTCTTTACTAAAGGCCCTAAAGCTGAATATGCTTAAAAGTGCAATGTACATTGCAGAACATTTCAAATAATCATTTAAGAAATTCACTATTCAATTGAAGAAAAAAAAAAAATTGATCATAAATCGGAAATTTGGACATAAAATGCATTGCAAATTTTGAAAAATGGTCACAAAAAAAATTCCAATTTTGCCTGAGGATCGCAGGGAAAATGAAAATTTTAACAGGAGTGCAAAAAAATTGAGAAATTTTCATTTTGTGAAATGATCACAAAAAAAAAATGCAAATTTTGTCACAAGATCGAAAAAAAAAAAAAAAATTCAACAAAGGATTGCGATAAAACAGCAAATTTCATCAAAAGACCAAGAAAAAATGGCAAAATTCCACTAAAGGATCACAATAGCACTACAAATTTTGTTGAAACATCGCAAAAAAAAAAAAAAAAAAAATGGCAAATTTCACCAAAAAGTACTGAAAAATCAGAAAATTTCATTAAAAAATCACAAAAAATGGCAAATTTCACCAAAAGATTGTGAAAAAAAAAGCAAATTTTCTCGAAAGCTTGAAAAAAAAAAAAAATGTCAAAAAAGTGTAAAAAACACCACAAAGAGTTGCAAAATAACTTAACTAGTACTGAGTGTAGATTTCTTTTCTCCACAGTGGTGAAAGAAATCCATGATTTTTTAAAATCTAACACTTGAGGAATCTGGAACATTAGCAAATCAATTGTTGGCAAATAAAAAAACATGAAATTCGTGGATGAGTTGCAAGAAAAAACTAACATTTTCGGCAATCGGTCTAAAAAAAATATTGCAAAATTTGCTTATCTATTGTAGTTAAAAAACCTGAAATTCTTTAGTGAATTGTGGAAAACATCTCAATCTTTCAGTCACAGGGGAAAAATTGAATGATTGGGTCACAGTTAAAAAATAAGAATTCGCCAGTTGACAGAGGGAGAAAATCTGAAATATTAGAAAAATTGTCATTCGATTGTTGAAAAATTCCATGAAATTCATCAATCAATAAGAGTAAAATTGCAAAATTTGCTAATAGTTTCTTTCATGTTTGCATGTCAGGATTTTACAACACGTCTTTTGCATTTTTATAAAAGATGCAATTACACTTCTTCATATATTAAAAAAAATTCCTTGTGTTTTTCTTTTTCTTTCCCAGCAGAACATTTTTGATCAGGCGAATTTTGTCACAGAACATTGCTAAGGATTCTGCTTTGGAGACAACATGGATTAATGGATATCCTTGACTAAGTCAATGTTGCATATATACAGACCAAATTACATTTAAGAAATATGAATTAAAAAGCATGACCAATGAATAAGTGACTAAGTTTTCTCAGAAAATAATACTAGAATGTCCAGAAATTTTGTTCTAGCTTTATGAAAATATTTTTTAAACACCAGAAATGTTTAAAAATCTAACTTATTTTTGTGTGGTTTATATATTTAGTTATTTTATGAAGAAACTTTTGATTAAAATCATCATTTAATTACTTGGTAACAGCTGAACTGACGCTTGCTGGATACTCCAGTGCTAAATTAAGTATTTAAAACTTGAAACTTACTCAAGAAACCTAAAATTATACTGCATTGAACACAACTTTTAAGGATTGTCTGTCCACTTATTAGTATATATCAATATTATATTAATTTTTAACACAATTAATATACATCAATAGTATATCAATAGTTTGAAAGATTACATGATAATGGATAATCAATATATGAACCAGAAATTAATTGCTTTTTAATAATATAATAGAAGTTAAATAAGACAACAGAGATTATGGATATGAACTTAATTCAATGATATTTCACCCCTCAAATGTTAAAAATAATTTTCATAATTTACTACACAACAAAATACTTTCTTTGTTAAAATGACTGCACAGATATATTTGAAAAAAAAAAAAAAAAAAAAAAAAATTATAATAATATTTTATACAACAAATATTTTATTTTATAACCTTTCAATTATTTTTTAATCCTTTATCTACCGAATTATTTATCAAGAAATTGCTTCAATTCAATAATTATCTTTTTTAATATCTGAAGACATACTGGAATTTTTAAATAATAATAAAGTGAAATTTCAGTATGTTTTTTCATTAAAACTAATTAAATAATATCAGTATGTATAATTTTGTTTCTGAAAAATTTACAAAAATAATTAGATTATTCTCCCAAAATTATTCTTATGAAAATATCGCAAATCTTACAAAAGCAATGTTTTAAATTATAATACGATCTACTCTATAAACAGAAATGTTTTTGCAACTGAATATGTTTCATATAACTTTGTTTAAAGAAATAAAAGAGATATACCTATGAAGATGATTAAGAAAATTATCACTTTAAAAAAAATATTAAGCTTTGACTGTTTCTCTATTCTATCTAAATTTGATCAAGCAGAGTACCTTTTCAGGAAAGAAAAAATACTTTTGTTAATAGATGAATAAATAAGTTTTATATAAAATTTTCTTCGTTGGTAATTAAAAGTACCGTCAGTCCATAAAGGGTTAAACACATCACTGGTAGATAGAAATGTGCATAATATATGATAAACTCTTAGTAGAATAAGTGGAAATAAGACTGTTTAAATTCAATATCGTTTTCATTCAATAAATTCAAGAGTGTTTTGAGCATCTTTATACTGAACAAAACTTAATTTAAAAAATATGACTAAATGTAGCCTTTTTAGATTTCAGAATAGCCTTAACCCTTTCCAGCACACTGTGCCCAGTCCGGGATACATAAATTTAATTCCAAACTTACAAACGGCACCAATAATATTTCAATAAAATTTTGCTTTAACAGTGAAAGCTTAAATTAAGAGATTCTTAATTTCTCAAAAAGTTGTTTCTAAATTCCAGTATCAGTTGATAATTTCTCATTTTACTAACAGAATTTGTCCATGCCGGAAAGGGCTAAAGGAACAAAAATGAAATTTGGGAAAGACTTGAAAAAATAATGTGTAAAGATCTTTTAAGAGTAAAAATTATCATTTGTGTATGCATTCTAATGTTTTCAGTGAAAAGGGGAAAAAATATGCATTAGTAAATTTGTATTTCTAATTACAGTAGAACCCCCCGATAATCCGGATTGGTTTTTTCATTTCAGTTTTTTAAGTTTGAGAAGTAGGGATGCACCGAATAGAGATTTTAGCCGAATACCGAATACTCGGCCGACAGGTGAACCGAATACCGAATATTCGGCCAGCCGAATAATTAACTATTCGGCCGAATACCGAATATTCCGCTTTCCAAATACTTTTTATATTTCAAAATTTAAAGGTATTAAAATGTTACTTTTTAAAACAGTTTTACATAATATTTAATAAAAGGAACTTACATTTTGATAAACAAGAGCTTTTTATAAGGGCATTTAGTACTGAAAAAAATCTGGCTTGAGTTACTTAAGAAGCGCAATTATGAAACTTTAATAAAATTTTCTATGAATCAAAACAAACATTTTAAAATCAAATAATGAAAAAATGGCCGAAGAAAAATTTTACAGTCTGATAATTGTTTTTTTTAAATAACTCAAAGCAGATTTTTTTCGATATAAAGTACAAATACTTTCAACTTAATTCTGAATAAAGGTATGTTTGGCTCATAGTTCTTTTCTTATGAATGGTGGTATTTTCCACCCTTCCCATCATATCATATTTTACAGAAATCAAAGCATGTGAGTTGAAAATATGTTATCTTATTTATTGTTAATGTAATAAATGAACACACAAGTTTTTACCTAGAATGAGATGAAATACAATGCACTTATGACTCAATAAGTTGATTATGATTATGATTTCATGAACAAAAATTGTCTAATTACTAATCTCAAAATCTATGCTATTACTAATCTTAAAAGTTTTTTCTTTTCTTTTAAAGGACTTTTATTTGGGGAAAAACAAGAAACAGATTATTTATTAAACAAAATTTAGAAACTTGTATCAGCACATAATTTATTCCCAAGGAGAATCCTAATAAATCACCATTTTAATTTTTCTCATGGTTAATTTTCTTAAGTTATACTTTACAAACAGCAAATAAATAATGTAAAAACATTATATTTTATTTTAAAAAGTTTTTCTAATTATTTTAAATATAAATTAAAAAATTGACAGTTAAAAGTAGAAATAGTGAAAAGTTTTTAAAAGGTTTCATTAAGTATTGGATTCAGCCGAATACTTTGATATTTGGCCATACTGAATATTCGGCAGGCCGAATAGTTTTATATTCGGCCAAGCCGAATATTCGGCTCAACCGAATAGTTTAATATTCGGCCTAACCGAATATTCGGTAACATGGCCGAATACCGAATAGATACCAAATATTCGGTGCATCCCTATTGAGAAGCGATTGGTGAAAAAGTTTTCAGAATACGGCGATGCAACAAGTTAATGTTATAGAAATTAGCCAATTGCTTCTCAAACTTGAAAAAAAAAAAAAAAAAAAATGAAAAAAACGATCTGGATTATTGGGGTTCTACTGTATTTATTAACAAAAAAGTACAAGTGAAAACAACATTAAGTGCAATAACCAGATTTGTATACAAAATCTAACTTTACCTTTACAAATTCAGGATTTTGTCGACTATATTTCCAACCTCGGCTTACAGCTTTTTGAAGATTTTTATGTAAAAATTTGTCCCACAATTTATTTCTCTGTAAATTTTGAGGTAAAAAATCTCTACTGTTGTATCTCATAGTCTCAGGTGTAGATTTCAATTCTAACATCAGTCGAATAATGTCAGTTGCAACAAGTCCAAAGGCACTTTCCCGAACATCATTATCAAGTAGTTCAGGTATCTTCCCTTCCAAAAAGTCACTTCTTACTTGATGGAAGTAGTAGCTAAAAGTTTTGGCATCTGTTTTTTCCTGAGGAATAACAAGATAATAACCAGTCTATTAGTGTTCACTTAAAAAAAAAAAATGATTGGCATTCAGATTATAAAAACAAATAATTTAAAAATGAAGGCTAAAGATAAAAATTTATTTTACAAAATCTAAACAATATAATAAGTAAAGTTCCCCATAGATTAAAAAAAAAAAAAAAAAAAAAACAGGATGCTGCCAGGGAGAAAGGCCCTTTTTTTATTTGTAAATTTATTTTCTTGATTTTTAAAGCCTTTTTAAAGAAAACATTCAGTCAGTTTTTAACAAGCAAGCAATTTTTTTTAATGAATAAAGGACAAAGGTTATTTTTATTGAGAGGCAAGAAGGGTGCTATTTTTGTTAATCAAAGGATAGGTGGAATGCAGCACCCCCCTGAAACTGCCTGATGACAACCTTTTAATAAGGGATATGTATTATTTTAAAAAGAGGCAGACAGAATCGTAGAGCTTTTTCAATTGCCTTGCAGAAAAGCTTGCACTGATTAGGCAATCATCATGAAATTTTATTAAATTACCTGAATTTTTCGGACTTCCCTTATTTACAAGGTTGTATTTTGCCAGGACAGTAGAAAAAAAATTAGGCAAAAATGAGGAAGAGTGGAAAAATAAAATTAGAATGGCTTTGTATTCAGTAGTAAGTACATTTTTTTCAAAAATTCTGAACCAACTTTTGTTAACTTAAAAAACCCTGATAAAATCCAAAAACACCTAATAAAGTCCAAAAACACCTAATAAAGTCCAATAGATTTTTTTTATTTTTTATTTATGGTTTCTTACTTACCTGGTCTTTGTTTTTATATAAAAAAAAATCCATTTATAGTAGGCTTAATATATCCTTAATGCAAGAAACTAGTTCCATGAGACACAAATGTACCTTTTAAATTAACTTGATTTTTCTAATATGTACATTTTGTTAATTCATACAATACAAAATTATACCCAGGTTTCACTGACATATGAAGAATTTTGATATATGTATATGAAAATTAGAAGTTTAAAATATTTCCCCCCTCCCCCCCCCAAAAAAAAAAAACTTAATAAAATCAAAGATTTTTTTTTCTTTCCGGAAAAATTTGAAAAAAAAAAAAGGTTTTAGATTAGTATGTTTTTTTTTCAAACCCAGATGATAACTCCCTTCCGTATATTAGGTGTTATTTGGACTAGAAATTAATTCATGTGGTTTTTAATAAAAAATTAAAGCTTTATTTCAAAAGCAAAATACATATGAAAACATTAACAAAAATATTGTCATTGCCAGAAGTGGGGAATTTTTCAAAAATTTTACCAGCCAAGGATTTATTTCACCAGCCTGCAAAATGCAACACGCACACAGTTGAAAATAGTTATGACAAAATCGTACACAAAATTAATATTACTACAATACATTTTCGTAACTCTTTTTTTTCCTATAAAATTAAGAAATATATGCAACAGAGGTAAGCTTAATATAAGATAGAACTTAGTACCATATTTATTCTGTAATAATTTGGAAAGTTAAAATATCTAGATTGAAAAAGTGTCTCTGATAATGTCTCTATTGCCTACAGTTTTTCAAAAACTAAAAATGCACTCGCCTTGCCAGAAAACCCACTCGCCACTGGTGAGCAAAATTTGCATTTCCCCATTCCTGGTCATCGCTATCCACTACTTTTTCCCATCTTTCAGGCAATTTATGAATTCTGTGTCGAAAGAAGTCCTCACTTTTCGGAGCGATCCAATCAGAGATCTATTTTTCTATAATTTCTGTGAACCGCTGTCCAATCAAATCGTTATTCGTGCAATCAACAAGTAGTAGTCTAAAGGAACAATGTCTGGTGAATACAGCAGGTGAGGTAACACTTCCCATCCAACATTCTCCAAATATGTTTTGATTGGTTTTGCGACATGTGGTTGGGCATTGTCATGTTGAAAAAAAAGTCCATTCTGATCGTTTTCTGGCCAGAGCTTGTTTCAAATGCATCAACTGAAGTCGATAACATTCTCCTTTAATAGTTTTACCAGGTTTCAGAAGCTCATAGTACACCACACCTTTTGCATCCCACCATACACAGCATAATCTTTGCACAGTGAATATTTCGTTTTAGTTGTGATTGACCTGGTTCACCTGACATTACCCAGGTTTTTTTTTGTTTAGGATTCTCATAATAAATCCATATCTCATCCCCAGTAACAATAAAATGCAAAATCCCTTATTTTTCTGTCTTTGAAGCAGCATTTCGCAAATGGTTTTTCTTCTTTCAATGTCTTTCTTTCAAATCATGAGGAAGCCAATGCGACATCTTTTGAATCATTCCCATTGCTTTGAGGTGTTTGGAAATTGTTGTGTGATCAACCTCTAATGATTTTGCAAGTTCTTCCTGTGTTTGACACGAATCCTAATCGAGCAATTCTTCATCTTCAAATTATTTTGGCTGTCCAGGTCGTTCTTGGTCTTCCAAGCCTTAATCACCACTTTTAAACCATGCAAATCACTTCTGACACGTTCTTTCTGCTAGAGCATGGTCATCATAAACTTCCACCAAAATACGATAACTTACGGTAGCACTTTTCTTCATGTTAAAAGTAATAAAGAAAAATATTTACGATTTTATTAGAAGCAAAAACATTTTATCAGGCACAAAAATTGACATTTTCAGTTGGATAAAAATTGTTGTTTATACTTAAACCAAATGGCATATACTAAACTGGATGTGCAATAATTGTAGTTTTAAATGTATTTTTGAATGAACGAAACTATGGTACAATAAGCTAGTTACAATATCTCTTGTAAAACCGCTCAAATTAATTCATAGATCAAATATAAACGTGCGACTAAATAGTGCAGCAGAATTGCTTGTTTGAAACATGCACAAACAAGAGGATGTTTGAAACATCCATAAATGACAAGCATTTGCTAATGCTGAACCATCACTCTGAATACTCTTTACAGTGGTGGGGAATTTTCAGAAAATCCCACCAGCCTAAGATTTATTTTACCAGTCAGCATGATGCACTGTACAGTTAACAATTAAGAAAAAACAGACTGCAAAAATAGTTAATCACTATTACTGAGAAATGCCCTGTGGCTAGGGCTGGGCGATATCAGAATTTTAATATCGTGATATATCGCTGACCAAATATCGATAATTTTCGATATATCGATATATTTCAATTCATATGTCACTCCATCATAAATGTAACTGTCCTCTGTATAAAATACTACAAACACATAATAGTATATATATATATATGTGTGTGTGTGTGTATGTATGTATGTTAATTATGAAGAAAAAACAAAAATATCAATATCTTAACATGTTCCAAGGAGCATAAATTTTAATTTTTATGTATTGATTCAAAATATGCAAATCCTTTACCTGCAAATCTGATCTAAAATATGTGTTATTGAAAACTTTTAGAAAGTTAAACATTATAAATCATTAAAATGAAACAAGAAAATGTATATAAGACAACAAATAGACATTAGATATATTGAAAGAAAATACTTTAATTACCTATAAACTTAGAATCTTTTTATTACAATACAAAAAAAAATTGCATTTCTGCAATTTTGGGTAGTAAGGAACACCTTCTTTTCGTTGTTATAGTAAATAATTCTATTATTAGTCAGAATACAAATGAAAGCATTAGAATAATCAAATAATTTTAAGAAAACACGAAATTTCTTTAATAGAGTACGAAGTCCCAAATAAGGATGTTTTGCTAACTGACTTTTATATATATATATATATATATATATATATATATATATATATATATATATATATACAGGGTGTCCGAAAAGTCTGGAAACGGTCGAATAACTCGAAAAATACATAAGAGATTGAAAAACGTAAATATACGTGTTAAATATTTTTAAATAAGCTACTCAGTGATACCAAATTTGACCTTCGTAACCGACCCCCTGGGGGTCAGAGGGGGTCCAACTTTGAAATCTTAAATTATAACCCCCATTTTTTATTGCAGATTCGGATTCTACGGACAAAAATACGTAACTTTTGTATTTGATGTTTTTTTCGAATCCTCATTTATCACGGTGTAATTGAGCATAATAAATCGATACATATTTCGGCTTTTCCAACGGGATTTTCCCTAATCGAAACTAATTGGGGAGAATTTATGACATCAAATTCCTCGTCTTTTGCAATAATAGCGTTTCCTGAAAATCACCCATGCCGATTATTTCGGTAGTGCTACACAGTTAAAAATTTAATCCAGCGTCACTCTACAGCTTTTATAGAATATCTCTTTCATGACCAATGAGAATGTTCCATAACACAGTAAAGTACACTGTAAAAAAATTGACAATTTTGCTGCATCGTCACTCCACCGCTTTTATAGAAAACGATTACTTTACTGTGTTATGGAGCATTCTCATTGGTCACAAAAGAGATATTCTATAATAGTTGTGGAGTGACGCTGCCGCAAATGGGTCAAATTTTTAACAGTGTAGCACTATTGAAATAATCGCCACGGGTGATTTTCAGGAAACACTATTCCTACAAAAGACGAGGAATTTGACGTCAAAAATTCTGCCCAATCAGTTTCAATTAGGGAAAATCCCGTTGGAAAAGCAGGAATATGTATCGATTTAATATGCTCGATTACACCGTGATAAATGAAGATTTGAAATAAAAATCAAATACAAAAGTTACGTATTTTTGTCCGTAGAATCCGAATCTGCAATAAAAATTGGGGGTTATAATTTAAGATTTCAAAGTTGGACCCCCTCTGACCCCCAGGGGGTCGCTTTCGAAGGTCAAATTTGGTATCACAGAGTAGCTGATTTAAAAATATTTAACACGTATATTTACGTTTTTCAATCTCATATGTATTTCTCGAGTTATTCAGCCGTTTCCAGACTTTTCGGACACCCTGTATATAATAATGCTGAATTAATCTCTATAATGATCTTTTATTTTTTCGATTTTGTTTACAGATATTTTTCTAGGATGCTTTTACTTTCGAAACCAGTTTCAAAAATGAAAGTATTCCAGTAAAGAAAAAAACTTGAAAACAAATATTAAAAAACGGCTTTTAGATCAACCTCAGATGTGCAATGCAAAAACAAAAAAATTATAAATAAATAAACAAAAACATGGAAATGCAAACGAGGTATAAAAAAAATAAGATTGACATTGAGCGGATGTTTTTGCATTAGTGAACTCTTGAAATAAAAAGGAGCCATGATATTCAAAATCAAAACTATCCTCATTCTTTTATGAGAAATAAACTGTTTTTTTTTTTTTTTTCTTTTCTTTTTTTTACTTATAAAAAGGGTTTTGTGAAAGTATCAACTAGTTTCAGTTGTTTAAGTGCGCGAAAAACACATTCAACGGCACGTACAAACAAAAGGGGGGGGGGGGGAGAGGAAGAAAAACAAAACCTTTTATTCTTTACCATTAAAAGGGAAAAAAATTCATAACTCCTAAGTTAATTTACCGATTTTTTTTCAAATTTTCAGCAATTTGCAATAATAGTAAATTAGGCTGTGTGACAAATTTTTATTAAAATATAATAAGTTATTTCAAAATTTGAGCATCTTTTACAAGTGTCCAGTACAGAAGAATCTCAAAGAAAACGTGGGAAACTATCCATCGTTTGTTTTTGTTTATCGAACTCAGCGAAATCGAAACTTGAATGTTTATACAGTAATCATATTGTCATCTGCTGTGGATGGGTAATATGTTTTGCCAAGCAGAAAGACACCATCTATAGAGTTTTAGCGATCTTTCGAAATGAAAAGTATTTTCCTTCCTAATTTCAGAAAGATTTTCAATTTTTTTTTAGGGGGGGGGATTTTTTTTAAAACCCGTACGCAAAACGGGTAAAAATATTAGTATCCAATAAACTCTAAAACTAAGGTGAATCACAATGAAAAAAGAAAAAACTTCCGCTTTAAGTAAAATTTCTGCTTAAAATAAATGATATAATAGAATTACCATACATGTAAATTATTAATGTTATTAATAAAAAATGTAAAATAATATGTGATTTAATATAATTATTTATTAATGCTATTAATAAATGAAAAACAAACATACAAGAAATATCGATTAATTGTGCTCACATTCTTAAAAATATGTCAATCAATTCTGCATTCCGGCAGCAATAACTGTACACAAGCTCACAGGAAAACAACAGTCAGCCACCGATGTGGAGTCAACAAGTGATTGTATCGGAAATGCCCTATCCTCGAACGAGCGTTTCAACTTCGATTCTCGAACGAACTCCGATAAATAAAGCGGTACATCAGAATAGTTGACTGTTCGCCCATACTCCGGTATATGCGCGACACCAGCGCAAAAAGTAGACTGTTCGCCCATATTCCGGTATGTGCGCGACACCAGCGCAAAAAGTAGACTGTTCGGCCATATTCCGGTGTGTGCGCGACACCGGCTCAAAACCGGAAGTATCACGCAAGTGCCGATTACAGCGCGAACATTTGCAAAAGTAAACAACTTTTGCGCCGACAGAGATAGATTCGAAATTCCGTAACTCCGTAATTCCGAAAGTAGGATGTAATACCGTTTGAAACGATATATCGGAAGGATTGAAATTTCAATATCGTTACCGCGGTTTTCAAGAAATATCGATATATAACGATATTACGGTATATCGCCCAGCCCTACCTGTGGCAGAATTTTTCAACTGTGTCTGAGACAAGCCTCATTAACATCAAATTCTGTCTGCAACCGCAATGCAGTATTTTCTTCTAACTGTATATACAATACACATTTACACATCATATGTTTAGGAAAAAGAAAAGACACTGAAAAATGAATATATCACAAATCAGGTATTCTACATATTTTATATATAATATTCTTAACTACTTTTTAAATGCATATAAAAAATGTCCAAAAATCTAAATTTAATAAATCAGCATTAGAAAAATTGTCTAGCATATTTACGTACAACAAAATTTGCCGTTTTTCGCGATTCTATGACGAAATTCGCCGTTTTTACGGATTCTTTGACAAAATTTGCCATTTTTTCTCGATCTTTCGATGAAATTTGTCTTTTTTTCTGAAGCCCATTGACAAAATTTTTCTTCTTTCTGCGATTTGTCTACAAGATTTGAATTTTTTTTGTGATTTCTCGACGAAATTAGTCTTTTTTCAGCGATTCTTATGATGAAAACCGACATTTTTTTGCAGTCCTTGGACGGAACTCTCACGGAATTCTCTATTTCACGATTCTTTGAAGAATTTACGTCTGTAAAAATTACGCGTCCCATGGGATGTCATAAGAACTATTTTTTGCGTCCCAACTCCATTTTTTCACGTAATTTAAGCGCTATAGTGCATCCGCAGCTTCGCTAATTGCTTTGGTGCGCATATCTGACAGGGGAAAGAGAAGGTCGGAGGAAAACGAAAACGATTTCAATTTGGCGGCCACTATTTGTTCTCCCGTTTTTGTTTTTCGTATATTTCGTCCGCCCC
The DNA here is from genome assembly GCA_964019185.1 of Maratus speculifer. Lineage (NCBI taxonomy): Eukaryota > Metazoa > Arthropoda > Arachnida > Araneae > Salticidae > Maratus > Maratus speculifer. Next base: position 359,665,614 of record OZ025291.1, read on the forward strand.
CCCCCCCCCACACACACAAAAAAAAAAAAAGGTAAAAAAATTTAATGCAAATTTTCATTGATCTCAGGAATGATAAAATACAGTGCCGAAAAAATGGGATTCTGCAGAAAAGTGGCATGTCTGCATATCAGAATTTCCTTGGGGTTTTTGTTTTTGGTGCATTTCGTCTGCCCTCCCCACCCCCCCCCCTCAAAAAAAGATAAAAAATTTTAATGCATATTTGCATTGATCTCAGGAATGATAAAATATACAGTGCTGAAAAAGTGGGATTCTGTGGAAAAGTGGCATGTCTGCATATCAGAATTTCCTTGGGGGAGGGGGGGGGGCTTAAGAACCGGTAAAAACCTTGTTTTAAACAGGTTTCCGTCTTAGCAGGTAAAATTTCAATATATTTAACAGAGTTTCCCCCAGAGGGTTTCAGGGGGGCGCTCCGCCCCTCCTGCCTTTAGTTTAAAAAATAGCGCCCCTTTTGCCCCTCATCCAAAAACTAGCGCCCCTCTTGTCACTCATTCAAAAAATAGCGCCCTTCTTGCCCCGCATTTGAAAAAACACAGCCTTTCAACAATAGTTGAACAATATCTTTTGAAGAAATTTGCCATTTTTTGAGGTCTTTTAACAAAAATAGCATTTTTTTTTGCGATCTTTTCCCGAAGTTTGTCGTTTTTTCACTTTTTTTTTTAGCAAAATTGGCCGTTTTTTTTTTCTTTTTTTCATTTTTTTGATGAAATTTTTTATTTTTTCTCGATTTTTTGATCAAATTTCTGTTTTTGCACGATTTTTTAACCTCTAGATTATAGATTTAACTCTATAAAAGTGCCCTTAAAAATAAAAAAAGTGCCCTGAAAAATGTAAAAAGTGCCCTTTTCAGAACAGTAGCGCCCTGCCCCTTTTAAAACCTGGGAGAAACTCTGTATTTAATATCTATATATATCGTTTTATAATTTTTTTTAATATAATTATTAATTTCTATGCATAAAGCGTTTATTTAATGAATATGCTTTTATTTATCTTAGCCTAACATTTTTTAAAGTTTTTCGGCGAATTGCAGACTTAATTTAAACAAAAATTATATTTCTGTCTTAAATTGTACGATTTTGTTCAAATGTTCAACAAGTTGCAATAATAATAAATTACGTTGTGTACCAAATTTTTATTAAAATATAATAAGTTTTAAGAAAATTATTCCCAACGACAAAATAGCCCACTTGCTAGGAAAAAAAAAAAATGCTGATAAAGACTTGTGGTTTGTTTATTTAAATCAAAGAACTCTGATGCTAATGATATAAGCTTTCCATAGATAATGTTTAGTACGAAAAAAGATAATTTCAACAAAAATATTTCATGACTATATATGCATTATTTCTATTTAAATATAATCTACTTGACTTCAACTTAAATGCTTGAATAAACAAATCATTTAAATAAGCAAAACAAATGGCAGATAGATCTCATTTTTCTTTGCTATTGCTCTGTGATTAGTTTCTTATGGATGCCCTAATTTTCAAATAAATTATGTCCCACACTGTATACTAACTAAGTAAATATAAATTATGTTACATTTATTCTTTACTGCTTGTAGAACATCAGTTAGAGTTGCAAACTTTTCATCGTCATATCTTGCTCGTTTCACAGCTCGATCATAAAGAAATCTTTTGGTGAAATATCTTCATTATTGCAGTATTCTATTCTAGTTCAATTGTTCTTATTATTTTCCAAAATATTTTCCTTAGTGATGGGCGATTCTCGAAAATTTTCTATTCGATAAAAATCGTAATCGTAAAAAAGCATATTCGATAAAGTCATCGATTAATTTCGAGAATCTACAATCGAGATGTTTTACAATCGATTATTAAAATCTTTGTTATTACATGTTTAAAAAGCATAATTTAGTAAATACATGGTAACTGAAAACAAATGAATTTAAAAAACAACAACAAACCAAAAGGATGTTATAATGGAGCCGCAATAGTAGAAAAGTCATGTAACAGCGTTCCTTGGTTGCAAAAAGTTGTAAAGTCGTGAGTAGAAAAATGGCCAAAGAAAAAATAATCAAAAGCACTCCTAGTGTAAAGAACATGAACTAACATTTATTGATTTTTGTACATCAATTGAGATACGATCTACAATTCCCCCATTATTAGAATACTCTCTACTGACATACATTAAACGGACCACCCGGGGAGCAAAGTAGTGCAGGAGCAATGAAAATACATAATATGAGTAAATGATCATTAGGCTTTCCAACAATACATCGCATGGTGGGTGTCGGTTAAATTTGTTAAAGAGCTTCCCGCGGGGGCAAAGTGAAGGGGGATGAGCGTGGGAGATATATAAAATAAAATGGTAATACAGAGCTTTCTAATGATATATCGCGAAAGAGAAATCAACAAAATATATAAAAACACTCCCCTTAGAATTCCAACTATTGCAACACCCGGAATACAGTCTGTCCTCACTGTTTGTGAATTTTTCATACTTTATAAATTATATATTAGAAGTCGCCATAAAAAAAAAAAAAAAAATCAGATCTGAATTCACAAAAACGAAATGATTTCAAAAAATTTGCAAAGCGCTTCTGTAAGGAGTTCAAATTGAGAAAAGGAGAAGAAAGATTCATAATATGAAAGAGTGGTTTGAAAACTTTCCAATGATACGTCATATGACGGGTCCATAAAAAACTTGAAATTTACTCCTCACAACTCCACTATTTTTTTTCTTCCCTGAATACAGCCGGAAATCACGCAGCCTCGCTTTAAAATGTTTATATTTGATAAAATATTTTTACCAAAGGGGTCCATCAAAAAACCACATTTAAAATTAAATTTAATCTCAAAATAGCTACGATTTAAAAAATTCACCCCTCATCGCTCCCCTCCTTCCTGCGGAAATTCGACCCCAGGAGGAGAAACGTTCATAATATGAAAGAGTAGTTCGAAAAACATTCCAATAATCAATTACATGAAGGGTCCAAAAAATGTTTGGAATTTACTCCTCACCCGCAGGTTTACTTTTTCTTAACAGAATACACCCGGAAATCAAGCATCCCCCACTTTAAAATGATTATAATTAGCAATTTTTATTAGAAGGTTGCATCAAGAAATCACTTCTAAAATGATAGTTATTCTCGAAATAACTACGATTAAAAAAAAATCACTCCCCGTCCTGAAATTAAACTGCAAGAAGAGAAAGTCCCATAATATGAAAGAGTATTCTGAAACCTTTCCTATGACATATCACATGACGGCTCCAAAAAAGTTTGAAATTTACTCTTCACCCGTGGTTGTAATGTTACTTTTTCTTCCAAGAATGCACCCGGAAATCGCGCAGTCCCCATTTTAAACTTTTGAATTTATGAAATAATATTTACCGGAGCGCTCCTCTGAAAACCACATCTAAAATGATATTCATTGTCAAAATAGCTAAAAAAAAAAAAAAGTCACCCTCTTATCGCTCCCCCTCTCTCTCCTGAAATTCAACTCCAGGAATAGAAATATTCGTAAAATGAAAGACAGGTGCGAAAAAATTCCAGTAATATATATATATATATAACATGTCGGGACCAAAAAAGAGGTTGAAATTTACATGTGACCTGTATGTTCACTCATTTTTCCCAGAATATACCTAAAAATGACGCAGCCCCCACTTTAAAATCTTTATATTTAATAAGTTATATTTACCGAAGAGTTCCATAAAAAAACTCCACATCTAAAATGATATTTATTGTCGAAATAGCTACGATTTATAAAATTCACCCTCTTATCGCTTTCTTTCCCCCACCCCCCTTCTGAAATTCAACTCCAGAAGGAGAAAGATTCATAAAATGGAAAGGAGGTGCAAAAGCATTCTGATGATGCTTATAAAACATGACGGATTAAAAAAAAAGGTTTGAAATTTACATGTCACCTGTGGGTTCACTCATTTTTCCCAAATACACCTAAAATGATGTAGCTCCCACTTTAAAATCTTTATATTTAATAAAAAATATTTACTGGAGGGTTCCATAAAAAAAAAAAACCACACCAAAAATAACATTTATTGTCGAAATAGCTACGATTTAAAAAATTCACCCCCTCATCGCCCCCCCCTCCCCTCCACCCACCCCTTAAAATTCAACTCCAAAAGTAGAAAGATTCATAATATGAAAAAATGGTTTAACCATTCTTTCATTCCAAGAGCTTACGCATATGCCTCTCATTTCAGCAAATATATTCCGATAAAATCAGACATCCGAGAGAGACAGACAGTCCGAGAAACTTTCTTCGCGATGAAAATTTATCCCGATGGAAATAGGTTTATCGAAGGATAGCGATGAAATTTAACCTTGAAAAAAATGGCGTTTCGAGAAGCTTGTGGTTTTTGATAAATGCCTTTTTCGATAAGGATGATTTTCATTCTCGCTGACAATGGAGATGAGTGGGTTGGGTTTATCGAGCAGAATTTTTTCGTCGGAGCTTTGTGAAATGAAAGTTTTATCGTAAAACGAGGTACAGAAAAAAGCATGAGAATATGACAATAACTTGTGAAATGAAGACCTAATTTTCAAAGTTTCTCGTATTTTAGTCTTACTATGCTTAGAACCCACCAATAAATATAATTTATTAAAAAAAAATTTCAAAGAGGGTGCTTGAGAACATATTTTTAAAACTGTAGCGATTTCAACAATACCTATCAATTTAAGTGTTTTTTTTTTCATCGAATCATTCGGTAAACATTATTTATCAAATGTAAAAAAATTAAAATGTCTACTGCAGGAAATTGAGGGCGAAAGGGTGGACTGACGGGGGGAGAGGGAGGGGATAATTTTTACTTTTTTAAACCCGTCATATTGTATATCATCTTGAAGATCTCGGATCACTCTTTCACATTATGATGCTTTCTTACCTCCCCCCTTCCGAATTTGGTTCCATGGCGAAGGGGGAGGGGGGGACAGTTTTTGAAGCTTTTTGCGTTTTTATCATTTTAGATCGAATTTTTGAATTGAAAATGTCCTTAGGCGCATTGGAAAAAATTTTCAGATTAGGAAAAAACCATTGAACTAGTCACATTGTTACCGTAACCTAGTCACATTGTTTTAAAGTTCTCTCTTTGAGGGCCTCTTCCAAAGGTGAGGAGCTTGACCCCCCCCCCCCCAACATACACTTTAAAATATCGCTCACTTTTTTTTCTCTACCAATTTTAACTTAAAAGTTTAAGCTATGTGGCACAACCAGGGCTGTTGCCTCCCCCCCCCCCTGTTAGTTATTCACCAACATAATTTTGCTCATTTCTTCACTTCATTTCAATTTTTAAAAGGCTATAACTTTGCTTCTATGAGAGCTACAACGGGGAGAAAAATTATAGCATAGCTAACTTTTCTCCGCCGCTTCGCTGCTCTTTTTGTGTTTTATGGTTTTACAGTTTTATGGTTTTCCCCATAGCACCGGGGTTTTTTTGGAGGGGGGGGGAGGAGAAGGGGGCCATTTTTCATTTTTTGATGTAATATGTTTATTGAAACCTTGTGCTTCATACATTACAAATTTAGCATAAAAAAGTTTCCCCCGTCATTCTGGGTCACATTACGGACCCATAATGGGTTGAAATTTAAATTTCTCAAACTTTTTCGCTAAATCCGCATCTGAAAAGCATCGCGCCAATGTGGTGCGTGTATGACATCTGTATCATATAAATATTGTTTACCACTGCTGGGACTCTAGCCTCCTCTTGTGTGTAGGCGTTAATTTACCGCGGTTACTTGGTCCTTGTATTTCCTGCACAATAAAATATTTCCTGACGATTAAAAAAATACACAAGTAATTATTCAAGTTTTCACTTCTGTCGGCACTCCCAAAATGCCACTATATATATATATATATATATATATATATATTTATTTATTTATTTATTTATTTATATTTACGGAGCTTGCAGTAAATAATTACTATATATGGAATTTAGAAAAGCAGGAAGTTGTTGTTTGGCATGCGACCACTTACTGATCTTATATATCCCCCCCCACTTCGTTACGTTGGGGGGGGGGGGGGGGGCAGTTTTCAAAATTTAACTTTCGATTCGAGATTATGTTTTTGGTTGTTCGTTCAATCCGAGATTTTTTTTTTCTTTTTGTTTACAAGTTTTTGCTGTGCGTGCACACCGCGTTTGGTATATGATGGCATATACAATGAGGACCCAGTTCGAGATTTCATATTAGAAGGTAGCGTATAAATTAGAGACACCAATGAAAGGAGGGGCTCACTAGCGAGGGAATACGTCGTGTCTTTATTAACACCGCTCATTCACCTGTAGACGACTCTTGATAAAATTAAATCATGTATGGTATAAAAGCAATTGGAAACTGGAGTCATCGAGAAAAATTTTACACAATCGAAAGTTATCGAGATGTTCATACAATCGAGAAAAACTTCTCGTTATCGCCCATTACTAATTTTCCTGATCGTGATACTCATCAAATTCAGAGCTGATTTGTTCTTTTTTAGAATTAGAATCTTTCACTTTTTAAAATAATTTCCAGTCATACTTTGACCAGGATGGCGTCTTTAAGAATGTGTGCTCATTATTATTATTTTTTTTTTACCATTTTAGAATCACACACAGCACAAAAAACTTTATTCCGGGATACCATTCTAAGCACGTGTTCTTCACAAAGACAGCTGCTCATCTTAGCAGCTGCAGCGCTGAAGAAAGCAGGAATGAATTGGCGAGATGGACGAGAGAGGCAGCAATTTCACATCCGGATCAGGAGAACAGCTGCGTACTGGCGAAAGAAAAAAAATGTCTGAAAGTTTTGGACAATATTTTTAAAAATTCTCATTAGTGCAGACAAAAAGTGTCCGACAATTGCAGACAAAAAGTGTCCGACAGTTGCGGACAAATTTTTTTAATCTGTTTTCATTAGTACAGACAAAAACTGTCCGCAAGATATTTCTGTGTCCGCGACTAAGTCGCCGTGTTTCTGCCACGGGGGAGAAATGTATGTAACAGAGGAAATATTAGTATTGTTGACTATATATTCATATTTTCAACTCCTTTATTCTTATCATCTTATAACCTGTTTGAATAATTATCTTATCTTTATTTCATTAAGTCTTACTACTTTTATAAATCTCCATAGTTTAAAATAAAGATTAAAATAATAGATTAATTTATTTGAACATCTAATTTAAATTTTAAGTCTAAAAGTAAAATATAACATTTAAATATTTAAAGTCTTTAATTTCTACCTACGATTTAATTACTTAAAATATATTTTTCCTTTCTGTTTCTTGCCTCAAACGTCTGTTTACTTGTGAATCTCGCTAGCATGTTTATCTTGTACAAAACAGTAGCAAATCGCTGTTTTTCCGATCGTCCTACGGTCGTGCGTTTCTTCTTTGAACAGAGGAAAGTTGACAACTGGCAATGGAGGGCGCTGCCTGTCCGTCAGCATTTGCATTTCTCCCTTGTGATAGACACGGCGCATCGGAGATTGTTCTGGAGCTGATGACGTCGTAAGCTGAGCGGGCGTAGTAGATTAGCCCGGCAGTCGGTGCGATGTATTTAAAGTAATGACAGCTGTTTGCTTTTAGTTTCGGTTGTTGTTTTTATGTATGATGACTGGCCACAAGCAAGTCTCGTTTACCGACAGCTGATAGTTTTCAAATGTGTGAAAGAAGAATGCTATCGTCTATTATATGGAGTAGTGTCAGAGTTTTTAAAGTAGATAAAGATGGAAGATTTCTTTTGGTGTTTTTCAACTTAAATACTATTTAGAAACAGTTACGGTATCGGCACACGCTCTGGTTTCCCTTTTTTTTTTTATGGTTTTAATATATTTCCTATTGAAATTGCCTTTCTTCCTCTTTTATCTAAAATGAAGATGGTTTAACTTTGTTTTTCTTATCTCCCTCTTTTACTTATAAGGTCATTCATGTCAAAAGGTAAAGTGTTACGGAACTTTAGCTTTTTAAGGGTTTGGGCAAAGTTTCTGTTGGTTACCGGATGTGTTTGACACTTGCTTGGTTTTACCATGATGCAGGGTATGAGGTGGAGTTATGTCATACTTGTTTTATTTGGATTCCGACGATGTTTTAATGACGGTTTCACGTGAAGTGTCGGCGGTTTCCTGTAAAGCAATGTATAATAAATATTGGATAAAGCATCTGTTTAAAGTTTAATTATTGAGGGGGGAAGTCAATCTTAAATATTAAAGCTATTTCTAATGGAGTTATTAAGTTTAAGATAATTGAATTAAATATGAATTAATTTTTTTTTGAAATATAATAGTTTTCTATTTAAAATTAATTTAAATTAGATATACAAATTAATTTAATTCTTTGGTGCTCCAATCCTTATTTAAATATGAGAACATAGATGTCGAATATTTCTGATTTTATTTTTAAAGTTTTTTTATTTTTCTTTTTAATCTTGTTTTTGTTAAATAAAATATAGTTTGGTTTTATATCTAGTTTGTTCTTATTTTTGCAAAGATTACATTTTCCTTTTTCAGCTATTTAAATTTATTTAAACATTGAATATAATTCACTCTTTTTTACATAATTTACTGGGCTTAACGTCTCAGCGTGATACGGTTCCACTTGTGCACTTATTATTGCTCTGCTAATTCAGTTTATAACCGTAATTACATATTGTAATTACTAGAAGTATAAGATAGAACTTAGCACTATTGCAATAAATTTGAAAAGTTGGAAAATATAACCAACTATTAAAAAAATGATGTTTTTGCGATACCTTACATAATTGCAATGTTTCAAAGATTTCTTAAAAATTTACATCATGAAATATATTTGTCAGTGGTCAGTAAAATGATGTATTTTCTCCTCTCAAGTCATTTAAAGCATTTGCAACAGATCTTTAACAATACTATAAAGGCTAAGGTCTTTGATAATAATTGACAATATTAAAAGAAATTTGACTATATATATATATAATCCAGTTTCCCCCAGAGGGTTTCAGGAGGGCACGGCGCCCCTTCTGCCCTTTAGTTTGAAAAATAGCACCCCTCTTGCCCCTCATCCAAAAAACTAGCACCCCTCTTGTTGCTCATTCAAAAAAATAGCGCCCTTCTTGCCCCACATTAGAAAAAACGCAACTCTTCAGCAATGATTCGGATGCACTATAACATATGAATTACAAAAAAAATCGGCGACAGAACGCAAAAAATAGCTTGTACGCACACCACGGATGTGTAATATCGTCAAAAAATCACAAAAAATGGCAAATTTCATTAAAAAATCGCGAAATAACGACTAATTTCCAGCAAGATTCACTAAAAAACGGCAGATTTCCTATAAAAATTGTGAAAAAATGACAAATTTTGTCCAAAAATTACAATAAAACGGAAAAATTTGTCAAACAATTCACGAAAAACAGCAACTTTTGTCAAAAAATCACGATAAAATGGCAGATTTCTTCAAAATATTTGCAAAAAAATGGCATATTTTGTCCAAAAACCGCAATAAAACGGAAAATTCTGTGAAAAGATTCACGAAAAACGGCATATTTTGCCATAAATTCATGAAAAAATGCAAAATTCGTCAAAATACCCCCAAAAAAGGACATATTTCGTCAAAGGGGTGTACAAAAAAAAGTTAATGTCAGAAGTGAATTTTATTTTCAGAATTTGTGTTTTTTAGTGTTTAAACGTGATAAAATAGGCAGTTTTTTCACTATCTTTTGATGAAATTTGCCATTTTTTGTAATCGTCTAGTAAATTTGTGGATTTTTCACGATTCTTTAACAAAATCTGTTATTTTTTGCGATCTTTTAACAAAATCGGCCATTTTTTTTGCGATCTTTTAACAACATTTACCTTTTTTGCACGTTCTTTTAACAAAATTTACGTTTTTTTTTCTTTTTTCAATTTTTTATGAAATTTTTGGGTATTTTCTCGATTTTTTGACGGCATTTCTGTTTTTTCATGCTTTTAACTGTTAGATTCTAGATTCAACTCTATAAAAGTGCCCTTAAAAATCAAAAATGTGCCCTGAAGAATGTAAAAAGTGCCCTTTTCAGAATAGTAGCACCCTGCCCCTTTTTAAACCTGGGGGAAACTCTGTATAATCGTTAATAATTTTAATATAAATAGCTCTGGCACTTGGTAAAAATTCTAAATAAATTATCTGACTGTTCCAGCAAATGCTGCAAAGTAAGAATTAGTGTAGTATGAGCATTACATTCTTTTAGCCAAGTATGAGGAACACGGTAATTGCAAAAATATTTTTGTATTTCAGTGACATTTTGTAATTGTTAGTCAGGGTTCGTGATTTTTTTGATTTTTTTAATAAAAATCAAAACAATTGGATTTTTTTGATTTAAATCGGATTTTTTTAATTTAAATCAGATTTTTTTGATTTTTAAAAAAATTGCCACACATTATTATTATTTTATGACTTTTTGTTTAATTTAAATAATATAAAGTTTACATACATAGATATGCATATTATAAGTATTATCTATTACTAATATTACACAATTTACATAAATGATTCATATTATTTCAAGGTAAAATTTTAGGCTATGAAAAAAATCTTGATTACACAAAATGCATGAAAAACTACAGCTCATATTCAAAATATTAGAATAATTACCTTTTTTTTAGAAATTGAAAATATCGTTTGGTAATTTAATGTCTTTTAATGAAAATATGCAAACAATATTTTTATTAAGAACTTATTGTTGATTAAACTTACTTGTTATCTTAAATTTAAGATCATTTTTGAAAAGATTAATTGCAAAAAAAAATTATTTTGAAAAGTCAAAATATTAGAATATTTATTCAAGTGGTTCAAAATATTAGAATATTTCACATTAATTCTCCTTTAATTATTACCAATTCTTAACTGGTGGCATCATTGATTAAATTCAGACTATTTTATTTAAAATCAGTATTCTTTTTTGCAGTTTGTTTCTTTTTCGTGTTAAAATGGGCCGTGTGAGTGATATTGCTGAATCTACTAAACTTTGTATGTTTGATTTGTATCGGCACAGCAAAAATCAATGTTTTATAGTGAATTATTTACATTGTTCGCAATCGAGCGTTAGTAAAATACTAACACAATATTCAAAAATTGGAAAATTTCAAAATAATCGCCGAAATGGTGGCCGAAAACCAAAAACATCTGCTAGAGATGACAGGAAACTGAAGCGTATAGTTAAGAAAAACCGTTTTAAAAGTGTACGATTCTGGCACCGAAAATGGAAAGAAGAAGGAGTTGAAGTTTCTACATCGACAACATTAAGACGTCTCCATAAATTTAAATTTGAATCTCGTGAACCGAAAACAAAACCTCTCATGACTGCAAGACAAAAGCGTATAAGATTGAATTGGTGTAAATCAAGACGTTTATGGAGCAATGAAGATTGGAAAAATATATTATTTAGTGATGAAAGTATGTTTTGCGTTTCATATGGTAATCAAGGTATTCAAGTTTGGAGAATGAAGCAAGAAGCATTTGATAAAGAATGCCTTAAACGTTCCGTAAAATTTGCTGCTAGTGTCATGGTTTGGGGTTGTATGAGTGCAGAAGGACCTGGAAAGTTATGCATCGTCTACGAAAAAGTTAACTCTCTGATATATCAAGAAATTTTAGAATATTACATGATTCCATCATCAGAAGATTTATTTGAAGATGATTTCATCTTTCAACAAGATTTAGCGTCCCCGCATACCTCGGTGTCAACTAAGAATTGGTTCCGCCAACGCAACATTAAGGTACTTCCTTGGCCACCAAATTCACCAGATCTTAATCCCATCGAAAACTTTTGGTGTATAATGAAGAAAAAACTTCAAGAAAATCCTCCTTCAAGTAAAACTGAGTTAGTGGCACGTATAAAGTCTATTTGGGCTAATATTGATAGAAATGTTTGTAAACACCTTGTATATAGTATGCAAGATCGATTGTACGCTGTTATGAAAGCTAAAGGGGATGCTACAAAATATTAACTACCATTTACTTCATATTCATAAGGTAATATGGTTGCGTAAAATAAAATATTCTAATATTTTGAACCAATCTAAATTTTATTCTAATATTCTGGTGTGTTTAAGGAAGCTGTATACCTAATTTATTGTGCTGTATTTTATATTTTATAAATGTTAAAATCTTATCTAAACATTCCAGATTTAATTTATAAGAAATTTAATTGCATTTACTTAGTATAAAAAATAAATAAATGACAAATAATTTTTTCTTATTACTTTTTCTCAATTATTCTAATATTTTGAATATGAGCTGTACAAATCAGATGTCAAAAATTAATTCAACCTTCAATATTTTAATTAAAATAAAAAACATCTGCAACACATAAAAAATTTAAACAAAATCGGAAGTTTTTAACTTTTGTTTTTTTTTAAGTGTTGACTGAGAAAAATGAGTTCACTTGCTGCTATCAAAAATCAAAATACTTAAGGCCAGAGGACACAAATTGAGATGTCATCACTAATCGACTGACTTCTTGGTAGTGTTGGAATTTACACAGGAAAAGTTTGAATAGCATTTTTATTTTACTTGTGGAATATTTATCATCTTATAAAACAATAACTATTTAAACTCACTAATAAGAACTTGGAATCTCTAAATAAAAATTCAGCCAGAGAAGGAATGCTACAGTGTTGCCGCATCTGGATATTTTTTTATTGGGGGATTCTAAATTCTCATCTGTATGTTTAAGTTTAAGAAGTAATTAATCATAAGTTAATCAGTATGTTCAGTGTTTTATACGATGATTGATATTCCACAAATAAAATAAAAGTAAATTGTTATTCAAAATTTTTTAGTGTGAATTCCAACATAAGTGAGAAGTAAGTCAATTAGTGAATACCTCATAATTTGTGTCCTCTGGCCTTGAGCATTTCGATGGCAGCGGTTTAACAGTTTTATCTGTTGATTTCTAATTTCTGAAAGTATCAAACCAAAGGCAAAAAACATTTGTTCGACTGAAGCAGATAAATCTATTGCAGTAAAAAGCTAGTTGATCATTAATTCTCTTTTTAGTATGAGCTTTTTCGATAACTGTAACAAAAATACCTTCCACCATTCTAAAGGGCTGAGATCAATTATATTAAAATAAATAGATCAATTGCTGATTCAGATTTTGCTCAAATCCTTATATAGCAGGCTTCACCAAAGTACAGCACACAAAGTTATACAATTTTATTTTGCCTCAACTTGCAAAAGTTTTTCTAAATACTAAGTAAATGTTCAAATATTTAATATATTTCTGCTTAGATTTCTTTACCGTTGTAAGATTATTTTATAATTTGATTCAAATGAAATTTGAAAGCATTTTTTTTCTAAACTTTACATTTATTTTACATTTTTACTAAGCTTAAACTTTATCTTTCTGAAAGTTGTTTGATTATATATGGTATATAAAACTAAATTATATCACATTATTATGTTTGTTTCATCTGAAATTTATTAAAAAATAACTTAAAAGAAAAACTGATTTAAATCAATGATTTTTTTTTTAAATCAGTTGATTTAAATCGTGATTTAAATCATGATTAAAATCAAGCTGATTTAAATCAACGAACCCTGTTGTTAGTGGAGTTATATATTCACCTAGATGATTTAATTAATGAGTAGAGTCACTATATGCTAAAAGTTTGTCGTGATCTCTTAGTTCTTAGTAGATTCTCTTAGTTTTAATTAAAATATTAATAGCAAAATTAAATTTTAAAATGCTTCTAATTTTTGCCAGTGACAAAAATTATTTTTGTCGGGACGTTTTTTCCACTTCGGCAAAATTGGCCAACCCTGCTTATTTGTGTACCCAATTTTCGAATTCTCTGAGTTTTTTCAAGTGGTGTAACAAATTAAAAAATGTGGTAGAAATCAAGCAATCAGAATAACAATAAAATTTAAAAAATAACACAAGTGCCAACATTAATTGCATGTGCAAATAGATGAATGTAATCATCTATTCACCCTTCAAAGAAGAAAGAAACAATTAAAAACAGTAATATAAGAACAATTAAAAAATAATACATGTCTGTTTCCAGAAGTACTTGTAAGTGTAAGTCATATTGCTGAAAACTGCAATACTTGTTAGCCACCATTATTTTTAGAGAAGTTTGCTTTTGCTTTGTCCTTGTTCAATTAATGAGAAAACTCAGTGACATTTTTCTGTTCTAAAATAGGCAGCCAAAAATTGTAGAATGTGATACTACAAGCAGGGCTATAACTAGGGAGGGGGCTCAGGTCGGTCACTCCCCCCCCCCCCTCTGAAAAAAAAAATTGGGCCTCTATTAGGAAAGATTCAAAGATCATTATAATGAATTTATTTTACAAAAATCCAAATGAAATTCTATTAAAAAACAAATTTAGTTTTGAGGCCCACTGTTTCTCAGAAGTAGTATTTGTAAAACAAGTGAAAATAAGTGTTTTAAAATTTGCACATATGAAGTTAACATAATGTATAACTTTGTACAAGTTATACACTTTAATTTTCCATTCTGCATCCTATTCTTTTCTTAGCATAAAACCAGTGTTTCCCCAGGAGAAGGGCGCACAGGCCTTCGGGGAAACGACCACCGGTAAATGTTAGCAGAAGGTTTTTTCTTATTTAAATTCTTAAAGATACAGAATTAATGCCAAAAATAAGGGGAACATTTCTTTTCAAAAATTTACTGGTGGAAGATCAAAAATTTACTGGTCGAAGGCCTGTGCGCCCTTGTCCTGGGGGAAACACTGATAAAACAAAGTTATTACACGCAGTTTAACAAGAAAAAAAAAATGCCTGCAATGTATTTTTTGTGCGTACATATGTCAGAGGAAGAGAGAAAATGTATGAACCCCCACCCCTTCAACATTTTCTTGAGTTTCCCCTACTATTAACTTCTAGCTTCAGCCCAGACTACAAATGCTCATGGAAAGAGACATATTTGAAATCGAAGTATTTATTACTTACAACTAATCGCTTCACAGTTGGTACTTTGAAGCGGATTTTAAGATGTAACAACCAAGTTTTATTGTTTGAAAGATGTATTTTCATACTTGGAGGCAACCACAAATTGTCCAATGGACACCATAAACCAAACAAATGACGTGCACGTGGTCCAATATTTAAATATTTGCAGGATTCAATAACTAAAGTCTCCACCGTGAAAGATGTTTGGGTATCCTGAGTTTTCTCTAAAGGTTTCTCTCCCGTAAAAAATTCAATTATTATTTTGCTTTCCATCTCGTTTCAACACACTGCTCCAAATTAACTTATTAAAAGAAAAATAAGACAGCCATTCAGCAGTGATAAACAGGTTCTAAATTCAAAGTATCTAATTTGCAGTACGTAAATTTCAGCGGCTTAACAAATAAACATAAAACGCTTACGAAATTTCATGTTTACAGACAATAGAAATTCTTAAGGTGAAAATTTTTTTTAAAAAAAATCCGATTTTCACGAAAATTCAACAATGAAATGCATGTTTGACTTATTCAAAAGTTTTATTATATAATGAAAAAAGTAACATTGCAAAATTCGCATCGCAAAGAGAAATTTGTAAACATTAGACGGAAATATGTTTAGTTGTTTCACACAACATAAAATTCTGGATTACAAAGGTAAGAATTCAACCAGAATCGCAATTGCATTTCGCAAATGCATTCACGTGATTGACCAATCAGAAGCGCCATTTTTGCAAACTTTTTGCTGTTTGAAGGGGTGTGTTTAAGAGTCAACCGCACTACGTGTGCGAGCTCAGAAGATTTTGCATGGAGTAGGTCTTATCAAAGAAAGGAATTTTAAAATTATTCAATTACAGTGAAAACTCCAAATAAAGGGCACTCCGAATAAGGGACACCTCTATTTAAGGGACAAAATTTTCGGTCCCAGTCCCTTTTTATAGGACGTGTAATGTATTTACCACTAAATAAGGGACACTCGATTTAAGGGACAGTTTAAAATGAGATCCAAGGAACTGGTTTTTGCATTTCAGATAATGAAGTAGTCTGTGATGAAAATGGAAATGCAAATTTTTGTAAATTTATCAAACAGACAGGCAGTCATGTGGATACTGAGGCATACGACATAATTGAAGAGCATTTATTTACGCACAATCCTGATTTGACATCAGTATGTTTGTCCTCATTGAAAGTAATGCTGAAAATTTTGAAGATGATTATGAAAGCGGAGAATAAAAGAAAATTATGAAATAAAGAGCTTTGCAGATATTTTAGATTGGTCTCAAATTGAAAAGGCAACTTTTATGACATAAGTTTTAATTTATTTTTATTCGGAAATGCCTGAAACTTCAAGCGTTGTTGTTCAGAATGTTATTCTATGTAATCGAACTTTATTCTCAAATGCAATAGATTTTACAGAAATGTCAAAGTGGGCGTTTTAAACCGAATTTCTGGGCGAAAGAAGAATAACTACTAAGAAAGAGTGAACAATGTATTTACACATGACCAAAATCGCTTATAACTCAATAGGCAATTTATTTATCTAAAAAGAGAAAACACAGTTCGATTTCAAATCGTTTCCATAGTCAGGCATTCCAGTTTACCTTTCCGTTAAAAAATGAATTTGTAAATATATCAAAATGTTTTTCACTAGCTGAACACAACAGTTGAGAGAATTGTTGCTTTAAAATACGCAAAGCAGTTGAATACTTTTTTTCGTAAATACTGCTGATAATGAAGAATTAAATATTTTAATAAAAATTTTATTTTACTTAAAAAAGGTGTCAACAATTAAAAATAAGCGACATTGACATGTTTCGGATCCGTCTAATAAGATCCATAATCATAATAAAAATAAAAATAAAATTTCAAAATATTTTACGGTCAATACAAATGACATGCGACAACGAGATATAGACAATAAAAAACAAAAAAACCACGCGCTCTATTGTAAAAAAATAAATTAAAATAGACCATGATCTAAAAGAATTTCCAACATGGTTCATTCCATTTTTTGTTGTTTATATCTCATTGTCGCGTGTCATTTGTATTGACCATGAAATATATTGAAATTTTGTTTTTATTTTTATTATGATTATGGATCTTATTAGACGGATCCGAAACATGTCAATGTCATTTATTTTTAATTATTATAACACCTTTCTTAAGTAAAATAAAAATTTTATTAAAATGTTTATATAAAAGGCGAACCTTTTAAAATCTGGTGATTTAAAAAATCTATTGGATTTAATAAACTTTTTATCATGAAGAATTAAAATTTATAAATATGGTAAATGAACATTTGAAAGGTTTGTAGTGAAAAGTTTCCCGGGTTTTATCATTAAAATAAAAATATAATAATAAGTCTGAGATTTATGGTGTCTCGCTATCTTAAGTCTTTCGCTCGATCGTAAGATAAGCATTCCTGCATCGATCATAACTTAGTATTACAATGCCTCTGCTCAAGTCTTGACCGAGGCTAACGAAAAAGACAGGCTACCGCGGTGCATCCCAAGTATATTTTTTTACAGACCGCTCGAATGACGCAGTACTCTATTCGTGCACTCGCATTAGTGTATTCGAGCATCACGGGATTCCAGCGGTCTGTAAAAAAGATACTTGGAATAGACCGCGGTAGCCTGTCTTTCTCGTTAGCTTCGGTCTTGACGTATCGACGTAAGTTCTCTTGCTCTCAGCCAATCAGAATCCGCAGTCACATTTGTTCTGGTTGCGGGCGCATCCATTTGTGTTTAATCTTACGCCGGTTTTCAAACTGCCCTAAGATCGCAACGCCCCGCAATACCTTTTATGCTTTGTTTAATCGTAAGTCTCTACTTGAATCTTAAGTGAGGCACCGTAATCTCAGCTTAAGACTATTATTATATCCTGTTCGCACTGAGATAGTTGAGTCACTTAAAATTTTTTAAGCGGGATCCCCGAATTAGGTTTCACCTGTTCGCATTAACTAAACATATTATAAGTGACTTAACTTGGCCAAATTGACATCTGGGTATGCACATAAGTTCTAAAATTTGTAACTGCAATTTCTAACCTCTTTTTTGTTTACACAGCAATGCAGTGTAATTATCCGGCTATATTTCAATTAAAATATTAATTTCGTTATGCTCCCAATTTCTTTTGCGGGTGGAAATAACAGGTTCAACATTTTCCATTTTCAGCCTTTGATTACAAAAAACCTCCCCACAAACACACATGTTAAGCAACTGGGGTAAACAAATAACAACTTGAAATAGCTGATAATTATTTGTAGGGCTCAACTTCCGTAATTTAAAATAAAAAATGTTCAGAAGGCAGATTTCCACTCAACTCATAGTTAAGAAAGTATCAAAGGTTTTATTACCCTGTTCGCACTATAAACATAAGATATCTTAGATCGCCGTTTTTGAAGCGTTAACCTCCCGGAATTGGATGCCTGTTCACATTGAAAAACTTACCTAAAATATCTCAGCGAATATCACTATATCTATGATCTGAACAAATGTAACGTATGCGCATGCGCTTAAAGTAAAGACGACCGCAACAGCCAATCAGTAAAAGCGAAGCTTTATAGCCAATGAGAGCTAGTGGTTGTTCCTGTATCTAGCTGGAGCAAATTGAAACTCTCAGAGAGAGTTTCAGGCCTGAGATATCTTAAATATCCATAGTGCAAACGGGGTATGAGTGAATTTCCGAAACTTGCTCAAAGGACCTTACAGGGCATAAAATAACATATAAATTAGACGACATTAGTGTCACCCAGTAGAAAGATATTGTCGCCCAGTGACAAGAGATGGTGCCGACAATTTTTTGAATATCAAACAGGTGAATAACATAAGCTGACTCAGTGACTCAGTGACTCAGACATCATAAGAATGACAACTGATATTGTTAATTATTTACGTAATATTTAGATAAAATTATAATATTTTTCACGATAAATATAACTTCTTCTATAAATACAGAAAACATTTATTAGACAGTCACATCACAGCACATATATAGAAAACATACATATCGAAAACCAAAAAATAATAATAACATATCCGCATCATCTCACGTTCATCGTCTGAAAATAAAAAACCTAATATATGGAGCCATGAAATAATGTCTATTGTCCAAAGTTTTTTTAAACAAAAAACAATTTAATTATTGCCATGCGATTTCACTTACAAATCCCTCCTTTCGCATGTCAATAATGCTCAGCAATGCCCAGACTTGTAAAATGTTTTTTCATGACATCATAACTCAAATTCTTAGTCATTATATCTGCCTCCAGTTCAGATGAATTTACATATTTTGTTTTAATTTCTCCTTTAGCTCTTTCATCTTTCACAAAATGATATTTTCTATTGATATGTTTGTTACGATTATTCACTCTTGGGTTTTTGATCCAATCAATTACGGACTGACTATCAGTACTGATTTCTATTGGACGCTTTACTATTTCTTCTTGATTTAATTCTTCCAAGAGACCCATTAGCCATTTTCCTTCACAAACTGCATCACACAAACTTAAAAGCTCAGATTCCATTGTTGAAAGCGCAACCAGTTTCTGCTTATTACTTTTCCATCCAATTAATGATTCTCCTATTTTTACGATATATCCACCAAATGATTTTGAATCTTGTGTAGTACACCAGCTAGCATCAGAACAAAGTGATAATTGACCATTTTTACCTTTAATTCGAAGTTTGTAGTTTTTTGTGCCTTGGATATAACGCAAAACTCTCTTCACTGCCTGTAAATGAATTTCTCTAGGATCTTTTGCATATTGAGATAAATTACTTAAAGTGAAAGCTAAATCTGGCCTTGTTCCTCTTACTAGATATCCTATACTTCCAAGCATTTCTTGATATAGTGTTTCATCAATTTTATTTTCACCTTCAAATTCATCTAAATTTATTCCGAGTACACCAGGAGTTTTCACACTTTTACAATTTTCCATATCAAATCTTTCTAAGATCTTTTCTGCATATTTGGTTTGTCCTAATAAAAATTCTCCGTTATTTTCTTCAATATCAATTCCAAGGAATTTTATATTTTTCTTCTGCTCTTTAATTTTCGCTTCTTTATTCAATTGTTGTATGAATTTATTTATCAAATCTTCGGATTCACTAACGACTATCCCGTCATCTACATAGATTCCAACTGTAATAAATTCATTATCCTTTTTATTGACAAATACACAAGGGTCTGCTTTGCATGGTTTTAATCCAATCTTATCAAATATTTTAACCAATTTTTCATACCAGCATCTTCCTGCTTCAGGCAATCCATATAAATTTCCTGTCACGAGTAATATCTTCCCTCCTTCAATTTGTAGGCCTTCAGGTGGATTCATATAAACAGCAGTTTCTAGATCTGCATTCAGATACGCTGTTTCTACGTCGAAAAATCTAGTTTTGTAGCCTTTCATTGCTGCGACTGCCAATAAAGTTCTAAATGATTCAGTTTTCATCACTGGACTGTACGATTCTTGATAATTAGTTCCAAATTTAAGTCTTGATCCGTCTGCTACTAACCTAGCTTTATATTTTACATCTTCGCCGCTTTCTTTTACATTAAAAATCCATTTGCTTCTCAGTGCTTTCACATCTTTTGGTTTGTCAACAATTTTCCATGTTTTGTGTTCTTCTAACGAATGTAATTCCTTTTTGATTGCTTCTATCCATTTATCCTTATTTTTAGAATTTAATACATCTTTGTAATTCTTCGGAACTTCCTCGTGCACCAGATTTGCTAAATACTTTGGATTCGGTTTCCTCATTCGTGATGATCTTCTAGGTTCTCCAGGAAACTTATTTTCATTACTTTCTTTTTCTTGTTGTTCTTCATTTTCATTAATTATATTATTTATTTCATTTTCTTCTGTCTCCGGATCATTCGTATCCCTATCATTTGTCAACCTAATTGTTTCTTTTTCCTGATTTAATTCTTCATCATTTTCATCGGAATTGTTCTCTTCTTGTTCATCTATTATATTCTTATTACTGATAATATTGATGTATTCAAATTCATCAGTCATTTCTTCTTTATTTACTATATCTTCATATCCCATTTTTTCTTCTATAAACACAACATCTCTGCTTTTACGTATTCTCTTTTCCTTTAAGTCATATAATCTGTATGCTCGACGATCTCTTGAATATCCGATAAATACTGCAGGTTTTGCTCTTACATCAAATTTCTTTCGATTGATGTCATCGTTGCGATAAAAAGCTTTACATCCAAATACTTTCATATGTTTTACTGTAGGCTTATTACTTGACCATAATTCTAATGGCGTTTTCTTTCTTGTAGCCGTTGGAGTAACATTATGTATGTAAACTGCTGTTGACACTGCTTCGGCCCAAAAAGATAAAGGTAGCTTTGCTTCTATCAGCAATGTTCTTGCTGTATTAATAATTGTACGATTAGCTCTTTCAGCAATCCCGTTGCTTTGAGGACTATGAATTGTTGTTCTTTCATTCTTAATACCCTTTCTTTTATAATAATTCATGAGCTGTTCGTTAGTAAATTCTCCACCGTTATCTGATCTCACTGCTTTTACTTTCTTGCCAGTTTCATTTTCTCTTCTCTCTATTATATTTATAATTCTTTCTTTTGCTTCATCTTTACTTCTTAAAAAATCTACAAAATATCTTCTACTATATTCATCTACTACCATTAACATGTATTTATTTCCTCCTAATGAGTGTACTGTCATTGGTCCACATAAATCAACATGTAGTCGCTCTAAAATACGTGTTGTTCCTTCTATCACTTGATTAAATGGCGTTCTCGTTAATTTTCCTTGAATACATATTTCGCATTTTGTTTCTTTACCATCTATCTCTTCTAATCCCCTTACAAGATTTTCTCTTGACATTCTTTGTAAGTATGCATAATTTATATGCCCAAGTCTTCTATGCCATAGTTCTTTCTTAGATTCCTTTGTCTGTAGACAAGATTCGTTTCTATCTTCAATTATTTCTCGTAAAGCTAAATTTATTTTAAATGTATTATCTTCAAAAGTTCCTTGAGCAATTAATTCGCCTGTGTTCTTTTCATAAATGGCTGCTCCTTCATTATTAAATATCACATAATTTCCTTTTCTGACTAAACTTGGAACTGACATCAAATTTTCTCTTAAATTAGGTACACAAAGAACATCTGTAAGTTTTATATTTGATTCGCCAAATTTCTGATCACAAGCAGTAACATGAACATTTCCGCGATATTTTGCTTGTATTGATCGCTCGCCGTCAGCCGTTGCAATTTCTACATCTTCAGGTTTTCCTTCTACAACGACATCTTCTCTATGCGTCATATGCGAAGTGCAAGCTGAATCTAACATCCAGATTATTTCCCTATTATTTTCAGATTCTTTACACTCATTTTTATGAAATTCATCTGAGTGCAAAGCATGTTCATTTGTAAAACATGTATATTCCTTTATTTTCTTGTTTGAAACATTATTATTCTTGTTAAAATTCTTATTGTTCTGTGAATATTCTCTCATATCCTGAAATGCTTTAACTTTATAACTAGAAAAATTTTGAAAATTTTTGATTGGTAAATATTCTCTATTATTTCGCGAGTGTGTCATATTCGATTTATTATAACAATTCCGCGCTACATGATTTGGCTTTCCGCACGCGAAGCAATAAATTCTTTTCTTTTCATTAGCCCTAAATGCTTTAAAATCGCTTTCGTGAAAACTATCATATTTTCTTTCATATCTCAATAAAGTTTCTCGCATCACTTCGTAAGTAATATTTGGGTTTGACGATATCGCAGTTGTTACTTCACTATATTTCTTTGGGAGTCCTTCTATAATAAATCCTATTAATTCGCTTTCATCAATTTCTGTACCCAATTCTAATATTTCATTTGCGATACCTTGAGCTCTTATTAAATATTCTTCAATTGTTTCCCTTTCTTTTTTTTCTATTCTCGCCAGATTAATTTTTAATTGAATTTTTCTTTGCTTCTCAATTCCTGCATAACGTTTTTTAAGTAGTTCCCATAATTCTTTAGCTTTCTTAACTCCTCTAACTGCCATTGTTTGTTTTGCTGACAACGTTAATATAATTATACCATATACTTCATCATTTTTCTCTAACCATGTTTTATGCACTTTTAAACTAGCGGGATCCTTTTCATTTTTTATCGGTTCATCATTTTCGATAACATCAAATAAATGCTTCGACTTAATTAAAGCTTCAACCCTCATACTCCATAACGTATAATTTTTACTTGTTAAGGGTTCTATTCTGGGAATTCCAAACATATTTGACTCAGACATAGTTAAAATACTTTATCTTCCTGAATATTTTAAGTGCATATAAAATTCTTACCTCTTAAATTTATCCTATTGGCGGTTATTCCAATCGGAGAAATTATTTTCTTCCATTAGGCCTAATTCCACTCAATTCATATTTTTATTTTATTTATTTCTGCACTCAAAACACAAACATTTTCTCTAAAACCACCGCTCTTCTACCAAAATTATTAACAGATATAGCAGGAAAACAAAACACAAAAAGCAAATGAAAACATAATAGCACAGTTACAAATTGCTGATAATTTTCTAACCAAGTAGATGTTTCTGTTGAGTAATTTAGGGATTACAATTTTTTTACAGCCAGAGGTTTTACAGAAGAACAAGAAATGAAATACGTTTTGCTAGAAAAATTTAAATCAAGTTAGAGAGAAGCAGAAGGCCTCATGTATTTTTCCAAGACTGTATCTGATAACTTGGTCATTGAGAATGATGCAAAAATATGTTGGGAGGCTCAACCTACAAATGGGTAAAATGCAAACACAGGCAAAAACAGCATCTTTTAGGTTTTTATGAAACAGCACTTGGGTAGAGACTTGCTTTGGGTGTGGTGCATTGCTCATAGGTCCAACTTAATTATGTCTCATTTGTAGTCATTAGTTGTTAAAGTTCTGCATTGGAAATAAAATTTAAAATCAATAGCAACACTTTATTTTTGTGCCATGCTTTGAAGAACATGAAAAAATAGATGAAAAAAAAAAAAAAAAAAAAAAAAAAAAAAAAAAAAACCAAATCGTCTTTCGTTTCCTATATGTTTTTAAGTAATGTTCTTGGAACACAAACCTGCCATAAAAGGTTTTTATGGCAAAATCTTCTTCTTATCAAAAACATTATGAATCATCAATCCGATTTTCAAAGCTAAAAAAGCTTTTGCTGGTAATTTCCTTCGATTATAGTTGAAAGATCATGAACAACACCTGAATTGCCTAATGCTTAGATTATAGATGCAGATTCACGGTCGTTAATCGCAACGTGACGGTTTAATTTTTTGACTTGAAGAATAATTTTTGGCGTCTAAGTCGCCATCCTTTGGCGAATTTCGCGTTTTTTCTCGAAGCTTATTTGACGAAAATTGCGTTTTTTCTCAATCCTCTGACAAGAATCGAACGTTTTTTCACGATCCTCTGACAAAAATTTCAAGTCTTTTCGGGATCCTTTGGCAAAAGTCACATTTCTAAGTGATTCTTTGGCGAAAATTGAGAATTCAGCGATTTTTGCCGAAAGCCCTGTTTTTCATCAATTCTTCAACGAAGGATGCGGGTTTTGGCAAACATCGATCATTAGATTCCCCAATGACTACTAATATAAAGGGTTTTTTCTTGTGCTCGATGCCTTATCGTTTTGTGCTGTCGTCTCTTGGACTAATAAAATTAACATTGAATTATTAAGAAAACATATTTACAAATTGTGCTTTGATTCTTATCAACGATGGCTATTATTCTGGTGGATACGAAGAACAGTTGGCGAAAAAAATTGCAGCACTAAGGAAGAAAATGATTCAGATATTGAAGATAATTTTCACAGACACAAAGTTAATTCATTAGTTTCTACCAAGAGATGCTGGCCTGAAGAGAGAAATGAAACTAATGAATTGCATAACGAATTTGTTTTCCAAAGATTGCAAGAATATTAAATGAGTATCTCCAATGATATAGATATTTTTTTAATTTAAGAAAACAAACAGAGGCTGATAGTGTAGCCGACCTTGTTGTTTAGAACCTTTTGGTGAAGAATAAATTACCGAATTTACTGATAATATACCCTGTAAAAAAGAACTCTCTCAAATTAACAGGAAAAACAACCAATTTTGGCGTAATAGAGCAAGAACCCGTCAATGCCAAACCTTCATTATTTTATAAAAGCTGAAAGTTTCTCAGCACAGCCTTCCAACAGAGGTAAGAACGATGGGTAATTATGAAATTTGGGTCATAGTGGCTTTGGTGGCAAACAGGTAACAAAGGTGTATAAAATACCAACTTACTTTCGTCATTTTATAAAGCGTATTTTTTTAATATTTCCTTTGGAATAATATTAGAAATCACGTCCTCCATTGCCAGACACTTCATAAAGTGGCAATCCCTTGCCAGACACTTCATAACGTGGCAACCCCTTGCCGTTGCCAGACACCATTAAACTTTAATAATTTGAAATTGTACTTTCGTAATAGTATAAAAGTTGAATTTTATACACGTTATTTGGGTAGTAATTAGAAGATGTTTCCTCTGTGACCAGACAGTTTCGATAGTTCCAACCCCCGCCAGACAAACATATACGGCGGCTTTTCAATACACTAGAGTCTCTATATAGCCCGGCGCGAATCGGAGATTTTCCAATATTCCTCTTGGCTCTGAAATTGGCGTCAGTTGTTTGAGGTTGCTGCATTTAAGAGAAGTTCACTGTCCATCTTACGTTTACTCAGTGCATGTATTATACTGACAGTACGAGTTTTACTATTTGTTTGTGCAGTTTATAAAATTGCAGATTCTATGAACTTGCCGAAATTCTTTTTTATGTCATGCGAACAAAAAGAAAAAAAAAACATTATATTTAGATTTAAAAGAATTAAAAAAAATGTTGGTATATTTTCACTGATCATGACCTCCAGACCCCAAAACCACTCTTCGTTCAAATGTTGATTTATATATATATATAGTATATACAGGGTGTTTAAAAAATGACCGGTATATTTGAAAAATCAATAAGAACTAAACGGGCGGCGGTAGAAATACACGGTTTATTGCAATGTACTAGGGACACCAGTAAATTTTCAGGCAGACAAGCTTTCGAAATTCGTTACATTTTCAACAACAGATGGCGCTGCAGTCTAGAAAAATCTAAAGTACGATATTTTCCTCATATCCACCATGCGCAGCAATAATTTGGCGTAGTCTCTGAACGAAATTACCAGAAATTTTTGTAAACGTGTCAGGCGGGATGGCTTCACATGCACAATAGATGTACTGCTTCAGTTGTTCAATTGTTTCTGGATTGTGGCGGTACACCTGGTCTTTCAAGTCAAAAATCCTCTGTTTTAAGGAATAAACCATTTTTTCACAGCAAACTTGCAATCTGTGAATAGCACACGCTTACAGCAGAAAGACGACTGACAGAATGGCGAATTCACAGACTGTGTTTTCTTCTATATCTTTCAAATCGCCTGCAGAGCCGTCTGTTGCTGAAAATTGGAACTAATTTTGAAAGTTTGTCTGCCAGAAAATTTACTGTTGTCCCAAGCATATTGCAACAAACGGAATATTTCTATCGCTGCCCGTTTAAATTTTATTGATTTTTCAAATATACCGCTCATTTTTGAAACATCCTGTATGTATATGTATGGTTTATGTCATGCAATAACTCAAGACTTAATGCACGGAATTTAATAAAAAAAATTATTCAGTTAGTCCTTGATATAGTTGGGGCTGATTAGTTTGTGGTCTAAATCGTCCAGCAAATGGCGCTGTTATGCAGCATTTTTCACGATTTCCAGAATATCTCAATTCCCAGAACTAACGCGAGGATTTTCATCAAACTTCAGGTTCTCTTAGTCTTTGAATGAATTCGCGTTTAAGATATTTTGGCATAAATCATTTAACAGGTGGCGCTGCTTTACTGTATTTATTACGATTACTACAAGAGCTCTCAAGAACTATTTCACGGATTTTCATCAAACATCAGATTCAGCTAGTCCTTAACATGAATTGATGTTTTTTTACACATTTTTGTATAAATCGCTCAACAGGTGGCGCTGTTATGCTGCCTTTTGTGCAATTTCTGTAATGCTTCTATCTCCCGACCTAATGTACGAATTTCCATCAAACTTGATACACAAGGAAATTAGAAATCCAAACATATTTTATTAAGTATGACAGAAGGATTACGAGGTATATTTTGTGTCGCTTCTAATTAAGAAAATAATTGAGATACAGCAGTTTGAAAAATTCTACGGTGGTTAAAATTTTGGAAGAAAAAAACAATGAAAGAAAATCAATTATTGATTTATGAATATTAGTAAACGTTAACTTCCAATTCTCGTCAAGCTTGATAACACTTATCGCCAAATATCACAAAATATTGCCAATTTTGGCGACCAAAAATTCTCGCCCAGCTTGGCAAAACTTGGCGAAAAATTCCAAAATTTGGCGATAAAAATTAAGAAACCATAAATATTGCCAATTTGGCTACCTTATGCATGTGACGTCAGACGCTAGAGTTGGCGGTATGCTAATCTGTTATTCTAGTTACTGCACCATCAGAATGCTAGTATACGCAGGCGCAAACATCGCTAGCAGACGACTTCAGCCTTGAACCATGTTAAATGGATACATTTTCACGGAAAATTTACAAATTTAGAGAATTTTCTCGCAAGCAGAATAAGAATTTGGAATTTATATTATAATATGTTAAGAATATGCTGCTACAACACAGAATTCTTTTCCGGTATTTTTAACAAACAAGCATTAATAACTCACACCCATAGACTGCTATGTTAAGGCCCCTGTCCTCGCTCGAGGAAACGCTCGCGAGCTAATGCTATTCCTATGGGGAAGCATTTTTCTAATAACTCTTTCGCATTTTGACATTTTTGAATAATTTTTTTTTTGCATTGGATAGCTGAGGTGCATGTCGACAGCGCACCTTTTTTACTTTTTCGATTTCGGTTGCAGATATTTTTTTAAAAAGCACTTTCAGTTTCGAAACCGGTTTTGAAAATGAAAC
Source organism: Maratus speculifer (assembly GCA_964019185.1). NCBI lineage: Eukaryota > Metazoa > Arthropoda > Arachnida > Araneae > Salticidae > Maratus > Maratus speculifer. The sequence continues at coordinate 359,693,550 of OZ025291.1, forward strand.
TAACTTTGTAAAGAATATCTGCGACCAAAATCGAAAAAGTAAAAAAGATGCGCTGTCGGCATTGCACCTCAGCTATCCAATGCAAAAAAAATTATTCAAAAATGTCAAAATGCGAGAGTTATTAGAAAAATGCTTCCACCATAGGAATAGCATTAGCTCAGTAGCGTTTCCTCGAGCGAGGACAGGGGCCTTAAACCGCCAGTACATACTGCCAGCAGCCGAATTTTAGCCTTGACTACAGGTTGCGTGCATAAAGTCCAGTGAGAATCTTGATTCCGGGTACAACCTCTTCAAAAAACTTCAAGTTAAGTGACTCAGCTTTAAACATTAATATCTCGGCTAATTACTGACAATTCTTTTCAAAAATCATTGCCAGCAATCTTTTTATATACTTCTTCTACGATAGATATTTCCAGTTTTATTTAATTCATTTTCTGAACGCAGGGCTAATCTCTAGAACTGCCGAACTGATTTAAAAAGTAATGGTATCAAAATGATGGTGTTCGCCCCAATACATAGGCTATAACATAGGGTACTAACCCAAAGAGGGTGCAAGAGTAAAAAAAAAAAAAGTTAAAAAAAGGCGATTTTTGTCTTACTGAAGGGTCTAGAAATATAAAATTTGATATGTTAATTATTTATAAGACATAAATGATCACTAAGAACTTTGCTAAAAAATATAAAATTTAAAAAGGGTGAAAATGCTTGAAAAGCATTCTAAAAACGGTCTAAATTATGACTTTTAAACAATCTCGGGATGTAACAAACCGATTTCAAAAGCAATGATGTCAAAATGATGGCGACTGTCCTTGCTCCAACACAGGCTATGCCTTATGTCGGTGTCACTACGACATAGGGATTGCAGGAGCAAAAACGTTCTAAAAATGAAATTTTCGTGTTACTGAAGGACCTAAAAACATAAAATTGGGCATTCTCATTATTTATAAAATTCAAATAATCTCTAAGAGCATTTTCCCCAAAAAGGGTGAAAATGCGCAAAAAGCATTCTAAAAACGTTCTAAATTCAGAATTTTAAGCAATCAGGGGAAGTAACGAACAGATTTCAAAAGCAATTATGTCAAAATGATGATGACGGTCCTTGCTCCCACATAGGTTAAATATTATGTCCGTGTCACTACTCCAAAGGGGTGCAGGAGAAAAAAAAGTTCTAAAAATGTGACTTTTGTGTTACTAAAAAACTTAGAAACATAAAATTTGACACGTTAATTTTAAGATATAAATGGTTTCTATAAACATTTCCTAAATAATACAAAATTTAAAAGGCGTGAAAAGGCGCTGAAAGCGATCTAAAAATGCTCTAAATTGAGATTTTAAAACAATTTCTGGAAGTAACGAACCGATTTAATGTCACAATGATGGTGACAGTCCTTGCTGCAACATAGGCTGTTGACATTATGTTGGTGTCATTATCCCAAAGCAGGTTCAGGAGCAAAAAACATTCTAAAAATGCGACTTTTGTGTTATTGAAGGGCTTAGAAACATAAAATTTAGCATGGTAATTATTTATAAGATAAAAGTGATCTCTAACAACACTTGCTCAAAAATTCGAAATTTAAAAGGCTGAAAATGCGCTAAAATCTTTCTAGATGGCGATTTGTAAGCAATCTCAGAAAGTAAATTGATAGTGATAGAACTTGTTAAAAGATAACAAATATAAGCTTTATTTTATGTCGATGACCATGAACAGAAGGTTGCAGGAGCAAAGGCATTCAAAATGGCTGTTTCTATTGCATTAAAGAAATATCCATTGTGAATGTTTTTGATATAAACTTTAAATACAGCATGGTACTTATTTATAAAACGTAAATGTCCTCTAAGAACAGTCGGAAGTCAATTCGAAATTTAAAAGTTGTGAAGCGAAGGGAAGGAGCGAGAAGCGTTCTAAAAAATTCCTTAATTTCCAAGGCACCATTGCAACTTTAGGACCTCCTTTGAAAGCACGCTTATCACAATGCCAATTTTAGACTTTATAAATGTGTTTATCATAGAGAATTCGTTGCATGTGCGAAAAAACTGATTTCTGACTGATTATTACTTTTATTTTAGACTCTTTTATACAACTTAACTTGGTTTTTGTAAGTAAATATGGAATTTTGTAATCGATTCTTTGATTTTAATAGTTTTTAAATAAGGTCTACGTACCAAGCAGTGTTAAATGCTTTCGTGACATCAGTGAAAAATAAGAGGGTATGCCCTCTTGCTTAGCGTTGTTAAAATCGTCATGAATAAATTCAACTATCGGAAACAATTGTTGAACGGCAAAGTGCTTTTAGGCCTAAAGCTAAATTTTTCTGCCGAATATACGATGAAATTTTGATGGCAAGTCAAAACTAGTTGGATGTGCCAATCCCAAAACTTTCTTCTATCTCATACGTACATTTTAATATTAAAAAAAATAGTTGCTCATGTTAATGCTTTAATAATTTTAATTCAATACCATACTAACTTTGATTTTCATCTTAAATTTCTGCTTCAGTCAATTAATCGGAGTAAAAACGAGTTTTAGTCTCTGCACGAGCCGATGGACAATAGAATGCTTGGCATTTTTTTTTTCAAATACAGAGAGGACCTACTTGCCATACCAAAAAATAATCATACACAAACATTTTAATTCCGCTCTAGGCATAACTTCATACACTTTTAGGTGGTGCAATATTGAAAATGGCACAAAAATAGCTATTGCAGCTCTTCCTTCCAGCGGTTTATTTTCAAATTCAGGGAAAACCAACTATCCATAGCCAAACAATTACACAAAAAATTTGGTTAAATTCGATGCATAACTTCATACACTTTTGGTCGGTACAATATTGAAAACGGCACAAAAATCGCGATTGCAGCGCCCCCTTCCAGCCTATATTTTTCAAATTCAGGGAAAATCAACTAGCCATAGACATAGTCTTACACAAAAAATTTGATTCAATTCGATAGATATCTTCATACACTTTTGGCCGGTACAATATTGAAAATAACACAAAAATCGCGATTGCAGTGTCCCCTTCCGGTGGAATATTTCAAAATTGAAAGAGCTTGCCATAGCCAGAAACATTCACAAAAATTTGGTTCAATTCCATGCATATCTTCATACAATTTTTGATGGTAGAATGGCGACATACGGACACACAGACAACACAGACACATAGACACACAGACACACAGACATTTTGTAAAAACATGTTTTTTGGAATCTCTGACTCCTAAAACGTGTAAATTCGTCGAAAACTGGAACTCGAAAAAAATTTCGATTACAATACTTTCTTCCATTGAAGACAGAAGAAAGTTAAAAAAGAAAAAAGTAAGAAAAATCATGCGTTAAGCACAGATTATTAAGCACTTTCCAATGCTTCATGAAATATTTAACAAAACTTCGTTATTTAGGTAAATAATGATATAAAGCCAAATATAGCCAAATATGTATTTCAGAACTATTGAACAGCCCCATATTTGATCTGTCAGCTAATATACACACTATATAATGGGAAAATTTAGTTTAGCAAAAAATGCCTAGCAGCTTGAAATTTCTCTTTCAGCAATTTATACTAATATATGGAAACATACTTGAATACTTTGTTCAGCCTTGTAGTTTGCCTGATACCTTTATTACACATCAGTGTTAAGATAAAATTTATTTTAAACTAAAACACTCTTAAAACAACTGAAATCACTTTCTCATAAATTATCATTCATAGGCTCCATGTACCCAATTCTTTGCGTGGCCCTGTATATCCTTTTATCTATATTTTGTTAACATTTCTTGGTAAATTTAATGCAGTTCAGTGTAAAAATGCATAATTTATTTAAGAACCACCTTTCAGCAATTTATGCTCATATTCAGTAACGTTGGCGAGCTCTTTTGGGTAGCTCTGTATATTAACTATAGCATTTATACACACAATATAATATGCATAAATTTAGTGAAACTTATACGCTTATATCATAATTAAAATGCATTTAATCCATCCATTAACTAGCATCGGATACATATACAGAACTTCGGAAAGAATGTACTATTTTAAATCTTTTGTGTGTCCCTGTAAATATTATGTACTCTATATTACGGAAGGCAGATCGCATAATTTGTACTAAGCCTCATTGACATACATCGATTTTATTATACATGAAACAGTTTAATATATTAGAAATATGTCACACAAAATTCCCCCTTTTACCATTATCTAATGGAATTCTTTTGTGTGGACCTGTAAATGAATAACTCAATTTTCACCTTATATTTTATAGGATGCATATTTTAATGCACCTCGTAAAAGCATATACATTTTAATATATTTGACAGGGTATAACATTTTTAAAATTCCTTTGAAACGATTTTTCCCCGTAGGCCGTAATGTAATGAGAAAATTTTGATTTTCCCTGTAGATAAACTAATCATGGTAGAAACTTCATTTTCAATAGGGTTCGTGCTAGGGTAAACGTCAATAATGTCCTAAAATTTCATGGCAATCCGAGTATATTTACGTGAGTTAGAGCGCGGACAAAAGGCCAGACGGCCAGACAAACCGAATGCATAAGCACTTTTCAACTTTGTTGGAAAGTGCTAAAAAAAAAAAAAAAAAAAACAATTGTGGGCATTACTGAAAAGTAGTTTCTGCGGGTATATGCCTTCAGAAAAACTCTGTTTATTGGACATTATTAAAGCAGAATTGAAAAATATTCCATGCCTATTGGTGTTTATTTCAAAATACCTATACAGCTTATGTGACATGGGTAAAGTCTATTTATTGAATTTACTTACTAACAAGGAAGGTCTCCATACTGGGCATACTCAGATTTTCTTGAAAAAAATACTAATTAAACTACTTATGTATGTAATAAAGAACCAGTGAAAATTAGCGGCGGAATTGCATTAGAAAACATGTAAAAAAATAAAATATTTTCGAATATTTGGCGTGAAAAGACGAAAGTGTCACACGATTTGGCGAGCAGCACTTTTCTCCGCCAAAAGCAAACGATTTTAATGCAACTGAAAACTTTTCGATTTTTAGAATCCGTGTAAAAGAATTTAAACATAAACAATGAGCGAGTTTAATATTATATATATATATATGTATATATATATTAAATTGCATATATATACATTATTTGTTACTGTAGTTATTTAATTTACCTCTGGAAAAAATAGTTTCATATATAAAAAAATCTTATCCAGTAAAATTATTTTCATAAATTTAAGCGTATTTAAAAATAAAAGAGATGTTTCCATAGCAACAAAATCGAATCGACAATGCTTAACTGGACTTTGAACTTGAAACAACTTTAATGAATTTAAATTTGAATTTCGTTTTAAATCTCAAATTTAGATGGTTAAATTTGAATATAAATACATATAAATATCAATAAAACGAAATTATATTTAAAACAAACTAAAGCTGACAAAAGAAAATATATTTAATTTAGCTAAACACGTTAAACATGAAACTTTGTTCCTTTAAAATGCATTTGCCATAAAAAACATTTTTTGAATTTGCTTTTCATCGCCAACCGATGCTAAATCGCCAAATAATGAAATTTTCATTATTTTTTTACGGACAGGGTACGGAGGTTCCGCCGAAATTTTTTTATATACGTATATATCCTCATGAGAAGAACATTGTGTAATTTTTTCAGATTTTTCGGAGTATGCCCGTATGGAGACCTTCCTTGTAAGGACAGGAAGGAAACTCACGGTCTTAGTTTATTAGACAGTGAAATATCTTCTTCAGGTTTTTAATGGGAAGAAGAATTGTATGTTTTCAAAGTGTCAGGAAATGCCGAAAACGGAAAATATCGTTAATAGGGTTAGATTAGTTGAAATATCGAATGGATAAATTTTTAATAGCTAAATGTACTCTTATCATGTTCAGGTTTTTTTTCTGTTGGATAAGGTTTTGACTGGAATGACTTCCGGGGTCTGGGATAGTCAGTTTTATTGATCTATAGCATTCCTGCGGGTCAAAATCTATTGATAACATGCTAAACTTCATCAATCGAGTTTAGATTAAAAATATCACAATGTAGGTAAAATTCTTTTTAATTCTGGTTGATGATCATGTCTACTTGTTTAAGGGTGTTCTCAACTGCTCCGCTCAACAAGCGAAAAACGTTTTGACACATTTACAAATTAATTTTTTAACGGAAAGATATAAAATTGGAATGCCTGAATATAGAAGCGATTTGGAATCTAACTGAATTTTCCATTTTATGATAATTAAATTACCTATCCAGTTCTAAGCTATTTCGATCATGCGATCACCCGTTTTTCTCCTGCTTTTCGACCAGTTATTCTGCTTTAGTCGGGAAATGTGCTCAAAATCGTCAACTTTGAAGGCTTGTTATAAAAAATCTATTGTGTTAAAAAAAAATCAGTTCAATTAGACAGTTTCTGAATAACAACACCTGCTATTTTCGTGCATATTGCTATGCTCATGCACCTGCTATTTTCATAAATTAATGCATGTGTCACAAGCCCTTTTTGATTTAAGAACACCCTTAATTGAAAAATATACAGAATTAAAAGCATTGACAATGACAATAAAATTAACATTTTTCTGTTCTAATTCCATTTAAAATCAATACTAGTAGGGGATTTGAGTGATAGGTTTTCTTATCCTCTTCAGCTAATTCCAGAGTGAATTATTAGAGGGGGCGAGAGAAGTAATATTTATCGTTTAAAAAAGTATGTTTCTTGTTATTTCAGAAGGAAACAATTTCCTTTTAGAAAGAATGTTGGAATTCCCTGTAGGATAAGGAGTCCCATAGTTTTCTTAAAGAGTTTCTATTATTGATTGTTAACTGTATCAATAAGAGTTTTTATATTTTTAATACATAAGAAAAATGCAGATAGCAATATATTTTTTATATATTGTTTTTATTATTATTTATTATTGTTTTTATTATCGTTTATTATTATTTTTATATTTATTTTTTATATATTATCTATTTTTATATAATATTTATCTATTTTCATATAATATATTTTTTATAAACTAGTGTAGTACAGAAGAGTAAATAGGTTTAACTCAGAATATGAGCCGCCCGACTTTTGCGGAATGACCCGAGTTGTGTGCGGTGTTGAATTCAGACACCTTTCTCCGGGAGGGACTTAAGTGGCTCCGGGGAGGGGGGGGGGACATTGTACTTTTTGACCATTGAAAACGCAAAATTTTAAAATTTCTGGGGGGGGGATTTTATTTTTCCGGGGGAATGTCCCCTTCTCGGGCCACCCCCTAAATTCAACACTGGTTGTGTGATTCAATGTAAATCTTCCATGCGGGACCGCTATATACTATATATTTGTAAGATAATAGTGCATTTGTAATAATATATTTGCTCGACCGCTATATATTTATAAGATAATATTATATTTGTAAATTAGTATAATATAGAAGAGTGAGTAGGTATAAACAGGATTTCTAAGCGTTCGATTTTTGCGGGACGTCTCCAGTTTTCTGATTGAATTTAAAATCTCCCACGCGGGACCGCCAATTTCTCGATTCCTCCTAAAATAAATTGCCCAGATCCATAACGCATTGCACATGATTTATTTGGGAGAATTTAAATAGTGAAGCATTGAGTACAAGAAATTTAATAATTATGTTGAAAACATGTGTTAATGCAGGTGCGAAATAATCAAAAGATATAGTGGAAAGTAAAAAGGGTCAATATTTCACGACAGTCGAAGACAAATACGCTAGAAATGCATAAATTAGTTTCGTTTAAGCATCCTAACTTCTAATTTCTTCAACTAGTTGGTATAATCTAAAATGAATTTAAAATGGCTTGGTACAAAGAACCGATATTCCTTTTAGGCGATAAATTTTGAATTATTTAAAATAATTACGTAAAAATCTAGCATTCAAAAAGCCAACTTTATCTTTAAGTGGATGATATTGTATACTACTGTACGTATAAGTTTCGGGAGAGACAATTGGCAAAAATAATTGACTATTACAACACTAACTCATCTCAAACTGAGATTGGTATGGTAAATCAAATTTGACTAATATAAACTCATTTTACAGGTTAAAAATATAACAATGTAAATAAAACTTTCTCCAAGTTGCATTTTAAAAATCATGAGACAACTGGAGGGCAGGCAATGAATTTTCAAAAGATTCTGTCTGATATCGTTGTTTGATTAGTTGTTCATAAATTCAAATGAATATAATTTTATAATTTTATAATTTATACAAATTTAAGGGGATAATAGACTTTTTAAAAGTTAATTTTCGCGACATATCCTATTTTAATAGAAAAAAAAATCAGAAAAGTTTTCTATCAAACCAGTGGTGATCCGGCCAGGCTGTCAGCTTACCCAATGACAAGTGAGTTCATCTTAGAAATCAGACAATGTGACATCATTTTCTTTCATATAAACAAAGTGGTGGTGTTATACATTCTCCTCTCTCTTTCTCACTTTTGCCCTTGAAACTGGTAGACGGCAGGTGCTGGGCTCGAAACCAACCGCGGAGTTTTCCATAGTTTTCTTCGAACCTTGTATTTTCTTGCGTAAATACGAATTAAGTTAACTTTGAAACACCCTCACGGAAGACCCCTCTTGTCCTAGGGCCCATATCCCACGTGTTGAGCATTGGCCATCATAAACACATCCAACCCCTCTCTCTCTCTTTCTCACCACCCCACATCACTTATATATACAGATAAAATTTTCACGCATCCAGTTCTTTAACACATTCGCTGCCGATCACGCGCCAGCGCGTAATATGGCGTCAACGTTAAGGGGCCACTCACGCGCCAGCACCCCGTAAAGCATGGTGACGTCACTGCAACGTCGTTGTGAAGTCACATTGTGACTTTGTGACCATCGATTGTCGATGTGACGTCACGTGACGTCGATGTGAAGTCACAGTGACTAAAATGTGAAATCGTTATGGCCGCTTTAGAGCTCTTTTGTGACGTTTCACAAAGTGGTCACAATGTGACAAATTTGTGAAAAATGTGTCATTTGTGACTAATTTGACATTAACATTGTCACGAAACTGTGAGAAAAGCGACGATATATAAATTCCCAGAAACATGTTTTTTAAAGTAAATAACATGTTTTGAAGGATATTTATAAATTTCTAAAGATTTTTAAGTAAGTCACATCTCAGTCACAATGTGACGTCACTGAGTGGTGGCATTTTGGTCACAGATGTGATGTGACCAAAGTGACTCACAGTGACGTCACTGTGACCATGCATGCTATTAGGGATGTGATGTGGGTTGATGTCCAATAGCCAGTCACGCGCTGGCGCGGGAAAATCTTTCACTGATTCTTTGTTATAAAAAGTAAATCGGCTTCTGGGAAACCCCACTTTTCCAGTGCGGCATTAACTATCATCACATCTTCACTTAAGCGGCAGCGAACGTGTTAAAAATAAAAATAAAATACTAAAATTAAATGCAATGTACAAAGGGATGGGGGACCCTTTTTGTTCCTTAGCAACCAATATTTTCATATACAGTTCGCCATTGCATATAATGTATTCAATAAATATTTGAATAAGAAATTCAATTGACAGTCGAAATCCGTTATAACGAACTTTAAGGGACCGAATATTTCGTTCACTATATCCGGTGGTGCGCTACATCCAAACCGTTAAAAAAATATTAGAGTTTACAAAATCTGTATATTATTAGATGTTACCTGTATATTCAATACTGATGTATTAAGGAAAATCATAAAATCTATTAAATTTGATCATTAATGAATTAAATTGATTAAAATTGCTTGCTTAAACTGACATGCTAAATAAATTAACATAATATGAAGACAAATAGAAATACAATACAGTGCCGACTATCCGAACAAGTAAAAACCGAGACCTAATCTAGACTGGATGGGCAAAGTTAAATAAACTTACTTATCCGAAGCAACTTTCGGATAAGTAATGAAAAATAACTGATGGAAGGGCGTGATCACACCTACAGAATAGCTATTATAAAAGAGAAAGAATGCAGTCTTTTCCAAAAAAAAAAAAAAAAAAAAAAAAAAAAAAAAAAAAAAAAAAGATTTATCGCTATTTTGTACCATGTTTCATTAGCCGGCATGCATTTCTCATAAAATTAGAGTCGAAATCCTATTTTCACAACTACGGAGAAGTAAAAAAAAAAAAATAATAACCGTCGACTGGAAAAAAATGTTCGTTATAACCGATTCTTAAGATTTCGGAATTCGTTATAAAAGGGTAAATTTGCATTAATTACAATAGGAAAACGGCGGAACCAAAATTTTCGTTCGTTATATACCGGGTTTGCTATAACGGGGTCCGACTGTACTGCAAAAATAAAAATGTATCACTCTTCCTTACTGTGTGATAAAAGAAATATCTTAAATCGAGTTCTTTGAGAGTAAGACATTTTAAAGGATTGTTGTAACTGATGCGAACAAATAAAGACACTCTTAAATAAAAAGAAATTTTATTTTTCTCTCTTTGTCTCATCATCACTCAGCACCAATGATAAATTCCACTTAATTTCAGCTTTCAAAAAAAATCTATAACATCAAGATGTTAAAAGTTTGGAGAGTCTTTTTACTAGTAGCTGCACTTCATGAGGAAAAAAATATATATATCTACAGTATTATTCTATTTCTGGCAAGATTCGTCCGTTCCAAATACCGATTTGTGAGTTCATTAAGTAAAAAAAAAAAAAAAAAAAAAAAAAAATTCTTGACATCAAAGTGCATTAATTTATTTTCTTTGCTGTAAATTTATGTTTCTGGGTTCAATTAGTTAAAAAAAAATTCTTGACATTAAACAACATTAATTTATTTTCTTTGCTGTAAATTTACATTTCTTAGTTCATTAAGTTAAAAAAAAATTCTTGACATCAAACAACATAAATTTATTTTCTTTGCTGTAAATTTACATTTTTGAGTTCATTAAGTTAAAAAAATTCTTGACATCAAACAACGTTAATTTATTTTCTTTATTGTAAATTTATGTTTCTTAGTTTATTTAGTTAAAAAACAATTCTTGACATCAAACAACATTAATTTATTTTCTTTGCTGTTTAGGTTTCTGAGTTCATTTAGTTAAAAAACAATTCTTGACATCAAACAACCGTAATTTATTTTCTTACTGTTTATGTTTCTGAGTTCATTTAGTTAAAAAAATTCTAGACATCAAACAGCATTAATTTACTGCAAATTTATGTTTCTGAGCTCATGAAGTTAAAAAAAACTCTTGACATCAAACAACATTAATTTATTTTCTTTGCTTTAAATTTACATTTCTGATTTCATTAAGTAAAAAAAAAAAAATCTTGACATCAAACAACATTAATTTATTTTCTTTGCTGTAAATTTATGTTTCTGAGTTCATTAAGTTAAAAAAAAAATCTTGACATCAAAAAACAACATTAATTTATTTTCTTTGCTGTAAACTTATGTTTCTGAGTTCATTAAGTTAAAAAAAAATTCTTGACATCAAACAACATTAATTTGTTTTCGTTGCTGTAAATTTATGTTTCTGTTTTCTTTATAAAAATGTTTTATGTTAAAATTCGGTTGCTAGCAAGTGTTGAGTATCAGTTTTAATTGAAATTATACTTTTTTTATTTTTACTTGACAAGTCAAAGTATAATAAGTTATAATACTTTTTGATAGCCCTTTTTTTATAAACCCAAATTCGACTAAAAATTCAACAACAAAACTGATTCTTAGAAACTTCGCTTGATGAAATCAACGCTTAAACTACTTCAAAAGATATGTTTCAAGGAAAAAATTATTGCTCAATTTATATAAGAAAATATTAAAATTTGTAAATGGAAACTTTGTTTTCAAATTAATTGATGAAACATTTAAAATAATAATAATAATGATAATGTTAATGATAATAATAATAATAATAATAATAATAATAATAATAAAATAATTCGACACTTCTCAATGGTGATAAATGAATCAAATAAAATTTAACTCTTAATAAATAAATTATGTTCCACGATATAACTACATTTAAATAGAAATATTTGCCTTACGCAATCGCAGAAATCCGCTTGTATAAGAAGCTCAGAATTACTCTTTAAAATTTGTGGTATCCAACCGTTGAAATCGAAGGAATTTATGCGAAAAAGAAATGTTAAAATCAAAGTAAAATTTCCACTAATTGTAATATAAATTAAACGTAATACATTGTTTTGCATGAAGTATTATTTATTCCCATTTATAAAAGATCATTTTAATACGTTTTTAAAAATCATTCCTAAATATATACAAACTGTTGAATCTTGCCAGAATTACAAAAACTTTTTGAAAAGAGTTTCATATAATTTTTTCGTACTTTTCCTGTAATAAAACAGTTTTTTACTCCATACCTAAGAGTATCAAATTAACATGTATAGCTGCCAACCTTCAGTTTTCTTTCAGGTAAAATAATCATATTTTAACCAGAAAAAAAATCTATGAAATATTTCTTATTTTTATGGAGTTCTGTATTAATTATTTTAAGTAAAATTATGGTTTTGAAAAAACACGGAAGGTGAGCAGCTATGTAATAGCACTTCACACAACCTTTACTTTAACTTTATAACATCAACAACCATCTTTACACACATTAGTCGTACTATAACAAAATCTTGAATGAATTCATGGGTAGTCTATGCAAAATCACAGTATATTTAGACTAGTGTATCATTCAATAACACGTCTTTCACAAAGCCATTAATCGTTTGCTGCTCGTACTGTTTATAAACTTTTATACCATATAATAATAGACTGCGCTTGCCCCTGTCAATGATAGTCAAACATCAGTCATGTTTCCCAGATACAAGTGACTTGATTAGACCAATGGTTTAAGCGCGACAGTGACAGAAAAGATTTTAAAAGATCTTGTGGACCAATTAAACATTTTCAATACTACTAGATGTTGGGAACAGGGTTAGCTGTTTGAACTTCATTTTTTTTTAATTCCTAAATTTCGCATTCTTACCAGAAATTCCATAAAATATTATATTCCTTATTTAATGACAAACGACGATAAAGATATATTTAACTAAGAATCCTTATGTGCCACATCTTCGGATATTGAACAGGAATTTTTTCTTGATTGCTTAAAGTAAATATTCTTCTTTGAGAATTTTTGGTGTGAATTCAAAATTTTTGAATTGCAAAAAAGACAAAACTGGAAACCCTGGTTGGGAAACGATGTTCATGTTGAAAACAAGAACCATGGCTCACATGCTTGGTCTTTTATTATATGGCCTAAGATAAATCTGGTCCTCGTAATTCAGCCATTGGTGATCTTTAAATGTCGCAAACATTTTAAGCGGCGAGAATTCTATTCTATAAATGCGGATCATAAAAATACTAGCTTGTATTAAAATTTTTTCTTAATAAATTTAACACCTAACACATGAAATGCAGTAAAATGCTACACATGAGACACATATATGGAAAAATAACTTTACATAATGAAAAAAGCTATCATTAGTATATTAGAATATTTGTATAAAAAAACAAATCATTTTTCTAACAGTATCTGTTCTGATTATTTCTTTACCTTAGACATATAGAAAATGAAGATAACAATACAAAATTGAATTTTCAATATTCATGCGTGTACAGATATTTTTAATTATAGAAAATGATGGCAACTAACAATATGTACAATCGTATCTAAAACAAATTTCAGAATACGGAAACAGATTATTTATTTGTTTAACTTACATAAAGTCTTAAAAAACAAGGAATTAAAAAAAAAATCTTAATATAATTACTGTTTTAAACAGTAATTTAAAACTATTAAAATCGTTTTTCTAATTTTCTTATTACATTATCTAAATTAAGTTGCTTAAAATCTCCACTTTGGGATACAAATAAATGCATAAAATTTGCATTCATTAGTTAATTTTAAATAACGAATCTTTTAAACTTCAACTTAAAACTATTAAAGTTGTTTTTCTAATTTGTTTGTTACAGTATCCTAGCTAAGTTGTTTATGTTTTCTACAATAGAATACAAACGAAGGCATAAAATTTGTATTCATTAGTTGACTCTTCCTCCAATTTGTGCTCTAGTAACAGTAAATGAACTTTATTTAAAGAGATGCATTTGGGATTTCATTTATGCATAACTTTAAATCCAAATTCATTGTTATTATTATTATTATTATTAATATTATTAAAGCTACAAACACAATTACATTATTATACCATTTTTGCTCTTTATTATATACTTTAAAATCTTTTTTTATACTCTATTTTCAACAAAATATTTAAAATTCTTAAAATCTTGTAAGACTTAAAAAAAAAAAAAAATCATTTCATTTTTTTTCTAATTATAGTGAAAAAACTTAAAGAAAACATTTTGATAAAAGACCAATTGTAACAAAGAGTTTATTGTCAATGAAAATCATTGTATTTAAAAGAAAAAAAAAAGATGAAAATGTATAATATAGTATTATGTATAAATACTTTGTATCTATGCAAAAAATATTTTGTTCTCACAAAATATATAGAAAAAAAGTATTTTTAGAATTAATTAAAAAAAAAAATCAAATAAATTTTGCAATTTTGTTTTTTTTTTATATAAACTGCATAGTTATTTTTATACCTATTTTTGTAAAATTAAAAATGACGCAAGAAGGTTTTCTTTATTTTTTAAACTCTTTAACGCGTGTTATCAAAACATTGAAATGAGTTAAAGAACCTAGAATTATGCTGGCTGAATCTTTAACAGCTTTAATTTATGAAATTCAAATGGATATTTTGACCAGAGGCAAGTATTGAATACAAATTTTTGCTTCACAAATAATAATTAAAAACTAAACCATTATTATTAACAAATACAATTAATGATGTCCAGAATGTTGCTTAGTGCTTACAAATAGAAAAATTTAATTTACACATTCTCTGCAAAAGAGTTCTAATCATATTTATGCACCAAAAATAATAAGTACTGAAATATAATTGAAATTTCAAAGATAAACAACTCATTTTCTTTTCTACCCGTAATATTAGCTGACAAATGTTAGGTTTTATTGCTGAAAGGGCTTAAAAACCCCCCCAAAATAAGAAGTGAACATTATTATTTGACGGAATTTTTTCTAATAATTGATTTTAAATAAAAATATGAAGGAATGTTATGAAGTTAAACTTGAATCCAACTGCATCATGAATACAGATTTGAAAGCACACATAAATTTTATGCATATTGTGTTTCTGTAATTATTTATGAGTGCATATATATAATGCACCTTAGTGTAATACGCCTATTAAGTGTAACCTAACAATATAATTTCACAAAGAAAGTATAAAAAATATTTAAAATAGCTTTTTTTTTTTCACTTTCTCATATAGTTTATTTGAAAATTCACAATTTTGAATTATTTATCACTCTTGAATTTTTAACCTTTTATTTATGAATTTCATGTTATCTAATTCCGATATATGCACAAGAGAACACTGTGTTATTCGGAAGACATACATGTACACTTTTATATCAATGCAAAAGTCAAGTTCTGCTCAGTTATCCGCAAATAGCCAAGGAATTATTATGTTATTTAACTTTTTAAGTGACTAATATCCAGCATATCATCGGACTTATTATTAATGGTTGATTTTTACTCAGTGTGATACCGGAAAGAATTATATCTTTTTATAAAAAATTAAAATATTTTTATATTTTATATTTTACTGTACAATTTTTGCCTGGAGTAATTTTCCTTAAATACACTGAACAGTGGGAAAGAACACCTCTAAGCACTTAAGAGGTTAATAGAAATGGACTGCGCGTTTTGTTACTAAGTGGATGTCTCACTTTTGGATTGACTACTATTGGATATTCAATAAAAATAATTACCCTAGAGATTCTACGCTTTGGTTTTTATCATAGAAAGGAATACCTATAACAAGTTTAATGTATCCTATAGTTTCTAAAGGTTTTTCTTATTTGCTATTATTGCTACTATTACTTGAAATAAGCATGCTATACTTATTGTCTATTAAATTATTTAAATTTAATGCTCTATGTACATATCAAATATTTGGTGTAATAACCTACATGTTAAAATTTACTCCATTTTTTTATAACAATAGTTATTTTGCTAAGCAAGGATGGTGTGATAAGAAGGCCATAGAAAGTTTCAATAAAATTGAACACGAGCATTATGAAAATATGTGAGAAATATTTGAAGTAAATATAAGTACATATTCACGGAATCTCAAAACTCTTAGCATGACATACAAGTTATTTGCATATGAATTTATGTATGTAGATAGTACTAGGACTCAAATCTGTTCAAATGGCCCACGCCTTTCATTATGCAAGTTAAGAAAGTTTCCATTCGGTAAAAACCAGTTCTTCCTCTTATTAAACATTGATACACACTAACGCACATATACACACGCACCTGTATATACAGAGTGAATCTAAATTGTTTTTACAAAGTTAGAGGGATGATAGATGAAAAATTGCCATACATTAGGAAACTGAGCTGCGCACAACTTTTTATGTAGGGTAAGTGTACCAGTAGTGGGCCATGTACCAATAGTGGGCCACCAATTTTCAAACTTGAAAAACAAGTTTTCTAGTCACCCCTGTCAGATAACAAACTAATTGCTGATTGATTGGAACCCTTATCTGTTATCAGGCAAAGGGACAACTTCATTATTCTCATAATCTTTGAGCTGGAAGGATGTTTTTACAGACAATACGAAAAAACTAAATAGAAGCTAAAATTATTTTACGTAATTATCAAAACTTCTAAATATGATTTTATTATTGTGTATATTTAAGTGTAGAAAAGTAAAACAAATTATAACTGCTGTACACTGTTAAAAGTGAAGGTGACAAACCGGTGCCATTTGGGACCCAGAGGTGAAAAGTCCCTAGGTTCCATTGGAACCCGGGGCATTTGGAACCCTAGGGTGCCATAAGGGCTTGGATATATGGTTGCAGTGCTGACAGGTCTCTTACTGGGTGATTGGAGCTAAATAAGGTGCCGTACACTTCGTATTGGCAGCAATGTGGCACCTCATCGGGTGACTGGAGCCATGCGCATGCGCTGTGACGTGTGTCTTTCTGTTTTCTGTGACGGAGAGTAAAATCTATGGCTATGAGTGAATGAAGGTGAGCTCGATGGCCGAGCGGTTAGAAAGCTGAGCTTGTAATCAGAAGGTTGTGAGTTCGAATCCTTCGACGGCCAAAAGTCGGTTTGTGTATTTTTAAATTTTTTATTATTGGACACTCTGGATTAAGGGTGCCATCTTTTCACCCTAATTAAAAGTGTCATTCTGGCTCCTTTAGGGGTGTCACCAGTGAGACAAGCCTTTCACCCCTAAAAGGTGCAATGTGTCACCATTAGTTTTAACAGTGTACAGCATGCATTAAACTCAAGAATGGAGAGGCCCACTTCTAGGGGGCCCCTACTGGAGCATCAGAAATTTACTTGGCCCACTACTGGAACATAGAGGAAGGTAATATTTTTTATTTTTAATATTTTATAGTGAATATATTTTAAAAATTTTAATGTTTATTCTGATACATAAAGGTAATGACTAGGCTAAAAAATATATATGTTTCAGAAATTCACTAATACTTTAATAATAATTAGATAAATGTCCTTAAGTGGCCCACTACTGGTGCATTTACCTTAGTTGCAGCCAGGGTTACTGATAATGTTTTAGCAAGATTTCTATTATTTTAGTAGATTCTTTTGTAAAGCTATAGATTTCTGTATAGTATAATTTTTTTTGTATAGTATAAGATGAAATTTTAGAAAAAATTCTATAACTTTACATCTGTAGCACTACAGATTTTTTTTTCTACAGTGTAGAACATTGGATGGCAAACCACGTTTAGTGGGAGAAAATCGCGAAAATAGTTCTTAAGAATCTGACATCGAGTGGAACAAAAGGGTCACAACTATCTAAAAACTGAAATACAGTAGTAGAGCGCCGATTATCCGGTTTGGTTGGACCGAGGCCGAGCCGGTTAATGGATAATTTGGTTAATAATAATGGTTATAATAATTGATAATGTTTAGGCCGGATAATGGAACAGCATAAAAAAAGTCTATGGCAATGTTTTTAGGTAACTTCCCTGCACACTTTTACCAGATTTAGGACTGACAATTGTGGTAGTGCACATTTTTGAATTTTACAGAAGGGTGTTCGGAAGTTCTCTTTTTTAACTTTTATCAAATTTATTTTCTACAAAATGATTAGAAATTATTTCATGTATATACATACACTGTATGGTAAATACACTTAAAAAAGTTCATTCGATAGGGAAGATAAATTCTTGATATTAGATTAATTTTAAACACGATTATTCAATCGGTAAATTAATTATAACAAAATTAATGTTATAATTAATTTACCGATTGAATAATCGTATTTAAAATTAATTTAATGTAATTTCGTACGCAGCGATTTTCTGCAGTTCCATAAATTGACCTTTGATTTATTCTGTTGAGTTGATCCAGAGTATCAGACCAGATAAAGTGATCGTTGAGGTTATTTGGGTGAAATAGTCCTCCAGTGTTCGTGTCCGGGATGCATTTTCAGAAAGAATGTGCGTTTTGAGCATCAGCCTTGGCGAGTTGGCGAAAACGAGAACGTTCAGCTATTTGCATCGCCAAACGGCAATCGTCGTTTTGTTTTGATTTTCAAATCCGAAATAGCGGATGCTCTGTGAAATTTAAAACATTTTAATCTGAAAAAGCTCTTTGTTTTAAACTGTGTTTTAACTGTAAACAACGGTGAATAACATTTCCTCATATTATATCCTCGGAAAAACAAATGAACAATAAGCACGATCTCTTTACAAATGAAGGATTGCTATTCGCTAGGCGTTTGATGTCACAAACAAGAAATGGTGCGTAGCATTGACTTCATCTCCGCGCCAACAGTTGTTCTGGCGAAAAGGTGCTCAAAACGTGATTCTTTCTAAAAATACGTCCGGGATGGCTCAGTTGATAGAGCATTGGCAGCTTCAGCCAATACATCCATAAGTTCGAATCCTGGCCCGGACTTTTTTCACCCAAAAATGAAAAATGGAAACATTTACATCTGTTAAAATTCTTGATAGTCTTATGCTTCATAGAGGGCATTTTTTCCCTTGCGTGGGACTCTGACGCGTTGGAAGTGCAACTTTTTAGGTTCTACAAACTTAGATTACTTAGGTTCTTTTCAGGTTGCATTGCTCTCTGTACATATGTTCGAGGTTTTATCACTTCAGGATTAGGAAATAATTATTTAACGATTAACTTGTGTGAAGTTAAGTCAAATTTACCCTTTTGTTGCCTAAAAAAAATTCACTTACAAAATTTGGAGAAAGGTTGGAAAAAAAATATGGGTCCTTGAAGTATCCGGTTAATTGGACAATCGGATTAAACGACGTCCAGAAAATCGGCGTTATACTGTGTATTACAATGAAACTTTTAACAGACAAGCTAATTTTGTTGTAAATGTAATAACATAAAAAATGGTAGAAGTTTTTTGACTCTGCACAACAGCCGATTTCACTTGGCGCTCCATATTTTGGACTGCGATTATTGTCCATACTGTATCATCAATTGTTTGAACACTCTGTATTTCAAGAACTTTTCGTGAAGTCATCACATTTCATACAAAATAAGGTAAATAGAAAATTTAGAGTATAGATGTAATATTAATAGATTAATAATAGCATTAGATCTTTATATCAAAATTGCTATTTTTCTCAAATTTAAAACCGAGTTCAGGTATGATGAAACATCCTGTATTATTGGCACGCCATGTTCTATGGTAATTATTGTACGTCTGGATGAGTAGCATCAACCCTCTTATTTCGTAAAAACAATTTAGACTCATCCTGTATGTATGTATGTGTATATGTATCTCTGTATGTATATAACATAAAACTATACTAAGGAATATATATATGTATATATATATTGACAGTTTAAAGTACATTATTTACAATCAGATTTCCTATAAACAAGTTCATAACAAGAAATATATACACGCTTTCAATAAATATACATTAAATGGAAATGGTTTGATAAAATATTACATTGGCATGTAGAAAAATGTATGAACAAATAATATTTTTTATTGGTTAAAAAAATTAAACTATTCCAATGGGTAAACACTTATGTAATAGTGTGCTAGAGTGAAGTTGTTACACTTCATTTTTTTATATTACACCAATATATATATAATCAAAACAAATTAAGTTATCTCTGCTATCATTTTGTAGTGTTCAAACTGATTATTCAGGATATTTAAAGTAAAAAAAAAAAAAAAAAAAAAAAAAAAAAAAAAAGAGACTTTTTATTAAAGTACTAGCGGCCTTCGCCCGCTACGCTGGTCGGTTTATCTAAAGAAATCTTGAAGAAGTAGTTAGATAAGGTTCAGACATACATTAAAAAAAAAAAAGCAAGTCGATCATTCAAAAAACGTTGGGAAATATCAAATATTTACTGTAATTTTTTAAGAAAAACAAAGTTTCGAAAAAAAAAATTAAATCGAAAAAAAAATTACACTGACATATTAATGCAAGGAAATTTTCCCAGAGAGAAAATTCGCCTTGAATACAATATTTCAAATTCTTTTAATTGCTTATAGGCGTTAATGCCAACATAGTGAAAAAAAATTCCATGCTGGGAATC
Source organism: Maratus speculifer (assembly GCA_964019185.1). Taxonomy (NCBI): domain Eukaryota; kingdom Metazoa; phylum Arthropoda; class Arachnida; order Araneae; family Salticidae; genus Maratus; species Maratus speculifer. The sequence continues at coordinate 359,714,165 of OZ025291.1, forward strand.
GAACCCGGGCCATCAGTATGGCGCACTGACGTTCTACCGACTAAACCACATGGAACGACAGCCAGCTTGAAACTTTCTCATACTTAAGTAGACTGGCGAAAACATAACGATAGCGCGTTTTAAAATCGCACAGTGACATCTATTGGATTTTATATGTACTAAAAAACGTGAGCAGCGCACCTAATAGTTTCTTTTGTTTCTTTTTGTTACTTTTTTGTCTGTTGTCCGATTTTGATGAAACAAAGCCTATACACTGCCCGGGAGTGTGCATTCTTCATTAGTGAAAACCGCATAAAAATCCATTCAGTAGTTACGAAGATAACCTCGAACAAACAGACAGACAGACAGACAGACAGACAGACAAAAAATTCAAAAAAATTTTTTTTGTGTTTCATTGGTTTTCTTTTATCGCCCTGACTCCATTTTTGTCAATTATCTTCAATGTACAGACACACCGGATCCTACTGTTTTATTATATGTATAGACTAGCGGCCTTCGCCCGCTACGCTGGTCGGTTTATCTAAAGAAATCTTGAAGAAGTAGTTAGATAAGGTTCAGACATACATTAAAAAAAAAAAAGCAAGTCGATCATTCAAAAAACGTTGGGAAATATCAAATATTTACTGTAATTTTTTAAGAAAAACAAAGTTTCGAAAAAAAAATTAAATCGAAAAAAAAATTACACTGACATATTAATGCAAGGAAATTTTCCCAGAGAGAAAATTCGCCTTGAATACAATATTTCAAATTCTTTTAATTGCTTATAGGCGTTAATGCCAACATAGTGAAAAAAAATTCCATGCTGGGAATCGAACCCGGGCCATCAGTATGGCGCACTGACGTTCTACCGACTAAACCACATGGAACGACAGCCAGCTTGAAACTTTCTCATACTTAAGTAGACTGGCGAAAACATAACGATAGCGCGTTTTAAAATCGCACAGTGACATCTATTGGATTTTATATGTACTAAAAAACGTGAGCAGCGCACCTAATAGTTTCTTTTGTTTCTTTTTGTTACTTTTTTGTCTGTTGTCCGATTTTGATGAAACAAAGCCTATACACTGCCCGGGAGTGTGCATTCTTCATTAGTGAAAACCGCATAAAAATCCATTCAGTAGTTACGAAGATAACCTCGAACAAACAGACAGACAGACAGACAGACAGACAGACAGACAGACAAAAAATTCAAAAATTTTTTTTTTTGTGTTTCATTGGTTTTCTTTTATCGCCCTGACTCCATTTTTGTCAATTATCTTCAATGTACAGACACACCGGGTCCTACTGTTTTATTATATGTATAGATAATAATTTAATGGAATATACTGAACACTTCTTTTAATTAACTCATCCGTAGTGTTCATTGCGATAATTTCTTTCTAATTCAGCAATTCTGAATACATAATAGAAATTCTGAAGAGCAATGTTTGCTTCATTTAATGACAGATGCTTCGTAATTATATATTATTCTTTGTGAATTTACAGTATGGATTCAAAATTTCTGAGTATATATATAGATATATATTTTGAAATGGATGCATATGTACGCTGGAAATGCAAACGAATTATGGAAAGGCTAAAGCACTAAATGTATCTATAAAAAAATAACCAATTATTGAGGTAATAAATATTCCGAACGGCCTATTTGCTGGATTTGTTTTCGTTGCATGCTGAACATAATAAGAGCACACATAACCATATTTACATAGATGAAATATTAAACATTTGCCCTTTTTTGTGATACAACATATACAAATTAAAAAATGATGCTTAAGAATTTAAGATATATAATGCGGCATTGAAAGCAAAGTGCAGCATAATTTCATATTTATAATCATTAAAGCATACATTACAATTAACAGATACGTTAAATAAATCACAAGGAGTGGTGAAATTGGACATTTCTAAGAATATTTGATTATACAAGAAGAACCTCAATTTTCAGGTTAACTGAAAATAATCTTTTTTACATAGAAACTTAGCATATTTCTCCAAACATGCTACATTAAACAGGATTATTTCCAAATATAGAAATATACATATTTTTATTACAAAATTAATTTTCTATCTTTGTTAACAGTTGAAATTAAGAGGATGATGTCTTCGATGTGACGGAAATTCCTATATATATATATATCAGGAACAAATGACAATATCTAATATTCTAACTCATTTAAACATAATACAAACTTTATGCTTTAACCAGCTGCTGAACGTGTATTACAAATATTTTACATAGTTATGATAGAATGAAAGATGAAAGCAAAAATTTACATTTTAAATGAGTGAATGAGTGACGATTTTATGGAAATAAATATATGAAAAAGTTCAAGCACATGCGTTAGTCTCTGATTTTCTGGCTAGCAGCTGTTCTGCCATAACATATTAAAATTTTTGAAATAATTACAAGAAAAACCTACGAGAAAATAGTAATAAAATATATACAATTAATAAAATCAATTAACCATATACATATAAAATTATCAGACATTCCTATGATTATATTTTACAGTCTTTGAAACACACGCAATGCCTTTGATTTTAAATAACACTTCTTTTATAACTTTTTTAAAATAGTTTATTGCTTTTTCTTTTAACAAAGAATATTTTGTAATTATTTTTTTTTAAACAAGTGCTAAATAAGTTCACTTTTAAAGTACATAAAATAACATAAACAGATTAAAATAATTGAGGTAACAATAACTGTTAAAATACATGGCTAATTTAATTGTTAAAATTTATTTACGACAGTCACTTATATTTTCTAAATGATTAACCCTTTACCTATAAACGATACTAAAAATAATTTATTTCAATGGTTTTTTAATGTATAGAGGGCTCCCTATTGTCAAGCTGCAAACATCACCCAGTCATGTCTTCGCATATCCCTAAGGATGGCTGTCGAGTTTTAACCGAAATTGGTATAATTTGACTTTTTACTAAATTTATATATTTTTCTACACTGCTTTTAGCAAAGTACAATTATTTAATTTTTATATTTTTAATTTGTGTATTAATAAACAGTATGACGTCCACCTTTATTTAAAGTTCCCAATAGTTTTATTATTGTACTCAAATGTACATTAGTAGTTTTTACTTGATCGTTAGTGTTAATAATAAATATGAATATTTTTTTATACATTCATTTTTTCAACATATATATTTTTTATACATTCATTTTCAACTCTTTTATTGTTACTTGTTTGAAAACTGTAGACTCTTACACCACTTTATCCTACTGCATATTTTTCATGAGAAATTAATGTTCCTAAGTCTAACTCAGCAATGATTTTTTATTTTAAATTTTCTGTTATTAATTTCCCTAACTATTGTTTTCTAAACATTTTTATTTTTAGAATGCTAATGTGTTTTCCTCATTTACTTTTGACAAAATTACCAAAAGCTCAATGGATTATACCCACGATTGGCAATAATCCTCTGCGGTGAATAACCCTCCAAAAATGTTTATTTTTCTGTTTATTGGACGAAGGGCCTGCAATATTTAAATGTTCTTCACGTCTATTGGTATTTTCTTCTATTTAAGCTGATGTCAGGTGAATAAAGTCCACAGAGTATCAATGTAAACGAAATTTTTTTTTTTTTTTTTTTTTTTTTTTGATGAAACAACTATATGACCTATAGATAAAGAGTTAATGTTAGAAAACTAATTTGTATAAAAAGTGAGTGCTTAAACTAAACTATATAGACAAACAAAAATAGAAGATAATTATAAATGTAAAATATACACGTGCTATGTGATGTACTAATTTTAATAGTGCACAACAATGTACTATAATGCATAGAGGATATAATTAATTATATTAATCAACGACACAGGCAAAACTCGATATGGATATAAAGTCAATCTGTTTATAAGTGCCATGTGAAAAATTTGTTACGAATCTGGAAACAACTACACAAACACAGTTTTACGTTTTTTGTAACAAGCCCCTCCCCCTTTGAAATAAAAAAAATAATTTTTATATGTATCCCAAAGGTGACTCCATACCGAGGTTTGACTGCATTATAAAAATTTCTCCTTAAAAGTTTGAAAGAAATGTCAAATTATTTAAAGGTAAGGAGCTCTGCCTTAATTTCAGACACTTTTGAAGCCAATAACAACAATTAATTTCAAATTTTAACATGACATCTAAAAAAATTAATTTATTTGTATACTTTAACCAACATTGGCATAAAAATGATGCATTTCATAAATATTACTAAACAAGGAAAATATACTTTCACACATTTATAGTGGCTAAAGGCTTTATGCATGCAATTAAGCTCCATTCTTCGATGTAGTTAAAGAACATGGTACTGGAAAATTTAAAAGAATAAGCAATTGAAAACAAGAATAAAAATACTCTAAATTTAGATATACCATGTAAATATACCATAATCGAATGCATGTGTTTGAAGGATTCCACAAGCTAATTTATTTGAATTATTAAAAAAAAAAGATTTGGTATTTTTTCAGCTTAGAGCATGCGGAAATACATTCTGCAATTAAAAAGAATAATTAAATATTTAAATCTGAGATAGCGTTATATAAAATAGAAAAATGAAGAATATTTTACCAGCTAAACTTTAAATTTTTTATGAAAAATTTCACATAAAAAAGTGTTTTTTTTATATATATAAAAAATGTAGTCGTTATAGCACTGCTATGAAAGAATAGCGTTGTCTAAAAAGATATGATTTAAAATGAGTTATTTTTTAAAATATTTGCTAATAAAACATTCCTAACACTTAAGCGCCATCTATCGGTAAAATTTAAAACTAATAATTTTTAAGCCCTTAACCCGCAGACCTGGTCTTTTCCATCTCTAGAAATCCTATTAAAATGGCTGTAGACAAAAATATTTTAAACAAAGTTATATTTTGAATAATATACAGAAAAAAAAGGATATTAAAGATATAGAATCAAATTGCGATAAAAAAAATATCTAGGAATTTACAAGCATTCTTATGAAAAAAAAAGAAGGGGAAAACCCTAGGATGGTGAAAGGGGTTTGCATAACTTGTTTCCGCATACCCTAAACAATCTAAATACCAAAGCTTTTAATAATATTCTAAATAGTTTAACTTCTGTTGCCCTATAAACACGTATACTTCAATTATGGGAACACCGTACTTATTCATTTCTTATATTTAAAATTCCTTTGGATATTTCTTTTCTCTATATTATAGCTGGTTGCAGTACAGAACTTTACGTTTTGCTTTAACATTTCGGTGATGTGTGATAAAAATGTTTCTTTTTTTTAATCAATCAGTCGGATTATGCGCATTGATTCAAAATGTTTATGTTACATTAATTAGCAGAAAAGATATACATAGCATTCATATTGATATAATAAATACGTTTACTAATGATTAAATAAGACCTATTGCTGCTATTATATTCATTCGTTTGTGATATGAAAATTAAGAGCTTTTGCTGAGTATTGCAATACGTCGAAGTAACGCTGTATGTACAATAATTTTCTCAAACATGTACTTATTTACTTGTCAGGATGTTAAAATAGTAATTGATTGCTTTTACGATAATTCGACTTTTTATTGAAGCCATACTCTCCTATTTTCTGTTAATAATGTTGAGTAAGCAAATGCTTTTAATACTTGTGTCCATGGAAACTTCTTAATTAGTATATCGCAAAAAAAAACATGCTACATTTAAGACTTTTCTTTCTAACTTTTTTGTTTAACGCTATTCCATAATTTATAGTAAATTAGATACTTTTTGTGTGTGTTTATAAATTTCTTGCAGTGCATTAACCGTTTGAGTCCCAAGCAGCGCGATCGCGCTATTCAGTTTTTATGTCGAGAAATCCAGCACATTATGAGCGTTGTGAACTGCTGATGATGCATCGATTAGGGCTTATCGACATAAAATAGAAGAAGCGCTATCGCGCTGCTTGGGTTTTTCGGCATAAAATAAAAGAAGCGTTATCGCGCTGCTTGGGATTTTTAGACAGTGTTTTTCCAAAACCCTCTGGGACTCAAATGGTTAAGCGGAATTCGAAATTTCCTACTGGAAGAAACTAAATCCATGCTATTATAGTATAAATATTTCATATAAAAAAGACTCTGCATATTTCAATAGGGGCGGAGCAATTGGAGTCGCGGACATTTCCATTGCATTTATATCGCCAGTACCATGTTAAACTATCCAATGAAAAAACAGTGTTGCCAGTGGGCTACATTTTTAAAAAAAATTCATATTTCTTGATTGGCATCACCACTTTTTTGAAATGGTACAATTGATTTCATTTTAGCCTTAATATGTCATTAAATAAGATTAAAGCCTTATTATTTTGAGTTATTATAAGCCTGCATTATTTTTGCGAAGATGAAAGACCTCACAGATCCGGAAGACGTATTTGTACTAAAATATTCAGAACTTGTGTCATATAACACATTACATATTACATTACACACTTAAAAGATAAAGAGAAAGAAAAATGCATCTTTTTCTTATCATTACAGCTATAAAAGAAAAAAGTTATTTTTGAAAAAAAAAAAATTATTATTTTGTTAGAAGATGTGTCACCTATAATTAAGAATGATATAAAATAAGAATCACTATTACTGGTTACATTTCCTTTTAAATTATAAAGTATTATGATTAAAAAATTTTCAATGAAGCTTGCCATTTTGAAAACTTAATAATTAATAGATTTACTTGAGCATTTACGGGAAACCCTAAAGTGGTCGTTTAGAGTTTCTGTCAAAATAAATGCGCAGAAAGTCCAAGTGATGGAAGCTTTTAGCAAAGCATTTTAACCCTTTCGAGACAGCATCAGTTACACAAATTTTGTTTGGATGGCATGGTTCTTTTTTCAACAATTTCCTTTATTTGTGAAAAACCAAAATATATTCTAAAAAAATGTATATTACATTTATTTATTAATGTTGCCAAAACCAAATTCCACATGCACATGTTGACTATGCATATATGCACCACTAGCAGGGTTCTCGCTGGCTTTTGATTAACATTAGCGATTTGGCGATTAGGAAATAAAAAACAGTAGCCAAATGAAAAGAAATGTTAGCAAAATAGATTCGGCGTTAAACACCGAAAAACGCATATGTAATATCTTATTGTATCCCTTTTTGTTCTAAATCTTCTAAAATAACCTTTTTTTTATTTTTTTGTAATTGTTAATAAAGTAGAGATATCCGTTATGGAAACTATTAAAAATAAGCACATTTTAAATGTCTCCTAAATGTGTAAATGTTTCAGATGTTCTTTTAGCAGCACCAATAAATAATTTTCATTTGTTTTATAAAAATTATATAAAAATAGCAGCTATCTTTGATTTACTGCTATGAAAATATACTCTAAAAATCGCTATGAGATTTCGACTTTGTTAGAAAAAAATGATACCAATAATATTTTGTATACAACTAATAAACGGGCAAAAACTGAGCATTCGCCATTTGGCGAGTCTGATTGCTCTTTTAATCGCCAAAAGGAATGTTTTGTCGCAATTTGGCGCAATGGCGGGCGACAGTGAGAACCCTGACCACTAGTCCCGAAAAGGTTAATAAAGTAAAAATATTACTGTAAAATAATATGCAATTTGCAAAATAATATGCCAATTATGATTTGTATGTTTATCGTTTGATTAATACGAAGATTTTTCATTTTTTAAAGCACAGTTGTATGTTGAATAGAGTGCAAGAAAGATTTATGGAATCTTACAATTGGAAAAATTTACCCATTTAAAATAATAAAGAAATCTCTGTATTGCTTTTGTTATACATAGTGTACTTAATTTTTTTTTCTCTTAAAGTAAACTAACATGCATTTACAGCCACATAAATCGTAAAGGACAAAAACAAACTGCAACGAAAATATTGATAATAAGAATATATAATGTCCTTAAAGTAGAGTTAATCTGATGCTATTAAGAATACCAGATCTTACAAAACATAAAAAAAGCAAAAAACATATTTATTAATGATAGTTGGTAAATGATCAGAAATATTTATAATAGTTAAAACATAGATACGAATTATTCCGTAATTTTTTTATGGGTTATATAAAACGTAATAAAATTAAAATAAAATGTTACATAAATAACCTTAAAAATGTCACTTTTACTTTTTCGTGAAAGAGCATACAGTAAAGCATTTGCTTAAAGTCTTACAATAAAAAAAATAAGCTAATTTTCAGACACTGTAATGCATGTTTGTCAACGGAAATTTAGGCAAAAAAAAAAAAAAAAAAAAAAAAAAAAAAAAAATTAATATATTTAATATACGAAATCCTTAACAGTTTCACTCTAATGAATAACAACGATAAAGTACCTGCATTTATACGACTGTAAACATTTTTATCACGTCTAAGGCACTTTACAATAAGAGGCAATACCTGAACATATAAAATGCATAAATGCAAACATAAAAAGAAATAAACTATAATGTATCAGGAGCTTTTTAAAAGTTATATTTAAGTCAAAATTATTCCCATGAACTTTTGAGTACATAATAATATTCTTTTGACAATTTTTTTTTTCAATATAAAAAGTGACACTGTTTTTTTACTGTTTAGTTTTAAATTTTTTTAAGATGAATAAAAGTTACATGAAATATGCAACGTGATAAGGGATAAAGAAAACAATCTCGAAACAAAAGATACATCAGACAAGTTTAAAGATTCAAAACAACCGTTTATACATAAATTCTTGCAAAAAAGCAGTGAGAATAGTTATATTAACCATTTTAATTTAAAAATTTTAAACAATTTCTTATATTATTTTACTATTTTACTTATTACAAAATCAAATAACAATCCATTCATTCAGAATTATAAATATATTCTACTTGTATCACCGGAACTGCATGCTAAGTGATAATACGTACTATCTTTCAGTTTGTTGTTTCCATAGACATTATTCCTTTTAGGTTTAAAAAATACACAAAGAATTCAACACATGATTAAAAAATTAAATACATTTTATCGCATTAAATAATACAATTAAAAAAACAAAAACAAATTTTAAATGCAATAAATATATTCATGAGATAAAAAGATGTGCGAGATCGTTTTTTGACTGAGCAACCATTATAAACTAAAAATCAAAACGTAAATCTTTTAAATCGTCGACTATTTTCTTTTGGCATTTCAAAAATTAGAATATATATATTTAGATTACAATCTATCAGGAAACAGAACAGGTCTGGATCTAGAGTATATTCTTGGAATAAAAAAATATACTTACTGAAATGCCCACAAAAGCTACATTTACGAAGGGAGATGATTCAAATGCCTCAGGTAATACATTGTATCAAAATATTTACCATATTAATAAATTAGATTACAACTATCAGATGTAACATATAAAAGATAAGTTAAATAGTCAAGAAGTCTAGATGAAAAAATGGATTATATTACAACAAACGGTTGAAAATTAGTACTATTTAAAAATACAAAAGACACTTGGAACTATTACATTTAAATGTTAAAATTAGTTACCGTTGAATATCTTTATATGAAACTATTAATTATTAATGCACATAAGATAAAACTAATAAATTCAATTTAAAGCATACGAAATTCTAATTAGAAGCATGACATGAACGCATATTAGAATACTTAGCCTGAAAGACAACCAGCTTACGCCAATAACTTGAAATACACAAAATGTAAATATGGAAACACTAAATATGAATATCTTAGATTGTTTTTACAGTTAATTGCTGTTTGTTGCAATATTTACCATACTGTATTTTAAAATGTTTCAAGTAACAAACCTGAAAGTGCAATAAATTTGAAATAAACATTATCGAAGTATTTTCCCTTTAATAATATTACACAAAACTCGCAGCGTTTATATTTTTTAAATCGATTTTATCATGATTCTAAAGCTATAAGTTTCATTTTCTATTATTTAATATTTTTTTTCATACTTTTACAGAAATTCCTAGTGGGAGTGGCCTATTGGCGCCGACCAATTGGAAAGTACCTGTCTGTCTATTCTCTTTGACTTTGCCGCTCAAAGGAATTTTTTTTATTATTATGGATCGACTATTTCTTTTCCTACGAAATCATACATAGGCAAGACACAATCTTTCGATTAGTCGTGAAAGTGATGACGACAGGAACGGTCATCCGGCGTCTTACACTGCTTGGCACTCATTAGCAGTAGAGAAAAAGAATTCTGTTTAAAAAAAGTGGTAGCTAAAGCAGAGAATTTTAGGAACGCTGCGAGAATCCATTAAGTACTTTCTTATTCTCCTCAGTCCTGACACTAAAAAAAGCTTTAAATTAATTTATATGCTTCTAAATTGATAAAATTATATCTATACTTTTTAAATAGATGTATGCATATAAATATCGATATAATTTTAAGTTGGTTTTTGTAGTGCCACGTAAAATCTTTCTCAACACTGAGGAGGTTATTCCATTCTTCCGTGTCACTTTTATTACATTTATTGTTGATATGATTGTTAATATTATTCTTAGCTAATTCTAACACAGAAAAATTTTACTGTAATCCGATGCTTCAGGGAGGTAAAAAATTCTGAAAAAGTGCTAAAAGGAGACTCTTTCATAAAATGTTTAATATGTAAATTGAAGTTGCTTGGATAGTTGCCCTCGATTGCTACTTGGTTGATTCAAAGCAAAGAAAAGATTTTAAATCAGTCCTATATCTATTGTTTTGAGAATATAGAGGTGATTCATTCGAATTCTGCAGCACTTATTAGTAAAATATGGTACAAACAAGATTAATTTAAAACATCATTTAATTGGGTTCGTCTAATTCTCACTGCGTTCAAGAAAACCCAAGTAATAGTAGTTAGGCAATTATTTTTTAGCTAATTTCATTTTTTTTCCCCTCAAGTGCTCATTTGAAAATAGTAACTTATATGTAAGTATGAGGAAGAACGCTTGATAACGACGTTCATTTACGTTACTTTGGAGATATTAAGTTTTATGGAGAAGTTTATTGCCCAATTTTAAGTAATTCGAACAGCAGGATATTGAAATGTGTACTATAGTTTAGAATGCCAACTACAGACTTTGAAATCACGGATCTTTCACTAAGAGCTGGATATCAGTTAATGATTTAAATTCGGTTTGGAATAACAACAACAAAAAATAATTCATTTCCTTAAATACAGTATTTCATTACATTTTTTTGTTTGAAATTATGAAATTTTTTCAGTAAGTTATATGAAAATTGGAGAATTTCATCGAAAATAGATAGATTGGAAACATTATAAGGTACTTGTAACCAATATGGACAGTGCTCTCTATTCGGACACCCCCAATATTTTTAAAAGTAACAATTTTGATTTAGAGATCGTGCTACATGTCCGTGAAGAAAAGCAGTTGAAAAAATAATTAAGCCAAGAAAGTGCAAAAAAGCGCGCTGTTCGCCATTTAAAAGGAAACTTGTTGTTTCGTGGTGTGCTGATCGTAATTACAGGTAAGTTTAAATTCTTATTAGATATTGTAAAATTACTTCAAATAGTGAAAAGTGGAGTATTTTAGAAAGCTTATTAAACATATTTTTGATTCCTATTGCTTATATTACTTTAAAATGTTTTCTTTGTTTAATTATTACAAGATTTAATAAAGGTACTCTCGATTCCCAATATGGACACCTTATGTCCACACTGGAAGTGCAGCAGGTGAATCTTCAAATGCACAAAAATTAGAAAGCTAAGCAAAACCAACTACATTATTTCATAATATTTTGTAGTAACTGAGGTGCTTTGCATCAGTCTTCGAAGAGCACAACCGAAAATGACCCCCGTTCTAAAGTGAATGTTCTGAAGATATTTACTGTGCCCTACTCTCCCCCGAAATACTTTAAGATATATTTTTTATTTCCTCTCCTCTAAAATTCCATAGAAGAGTGGCTCTTCCATAAACTCTGTGTAGTAGGTCAATAAGAAGTCACCTGTCCATAACAGGGACAAGTTGTTCCTTATATGGACACTTGTAAACATTTTTTATTTTTATTATTTAAATTAAACCAAAATACTTACAAGGTCGCTAATTTTAATAATGATAGTTAATAGTACAGGGAGAGTGGTCATATATTTTTGGACGTGTACACGGGGATGAAAAAAGTAAATTTTCCTTAGGGTGTCCATATTGGGTATAGGTACCTTATGATAGTAAGCTGGAATGAAATGTTGAAACTATCGAATTGAACAAAGTTCTTCACCAAAAATGCATAGATGAGAAACGGTAAACGATTAAAAGCAATTGAAATATTCTAAGATTCGAAAATGCCAAACTGGATAATGAAATTCAATAAGAAATACGTAGATCAGTTGCACTTGTAATCAAAAGTGTTCGTAGAACATCAGATTGAGATCTTTAAATTGTAGAAATTATGGACATATAATGAAACTATTCATTAATGTTTATGACTTTTGTTTTATTATCACATCATCCCTTTATGATAAAAAATCAGTGCTTACGATTGCAACTGGTATGAATAATCTCGTCAATAATCAGCTTTATTAATTTTTAGGACAAGTGCCGACTCAAAAATGGAGGCTTTTGTAGGCTAATTTGTTCAAGCATTTCCAAGATATCTTGGCTACAAATATCACTTTTCTATCAGCAATCTTCGCTGTATAGTTTATGCACAAAATAAAGGAATAAATTCTGCTTAAAAATAGTAATTTTAAAATTCAAAGGACCGTATAAATGTTGAAAAAAAATTTGCCTTCAACAATAGCCTTTTTTTATGTCAGCGCACAGACCTAGTTTTCAGATTGATATAAATGGTTTATTAAGAATTAATTTATCTACAGAACTTCAAAGAAACAGAAGATCTACAATTTAACAAATAAGATGAGCTCAGGCCATATTTTGTATTACTGTGAATTGTGTAGAAATATGAGTTTTGTAAGCTTGAAAGCAATAAGTGTTTAAAATAGTTGTACGAATTCTCGTAATTATTTTGACTTGGGGGTGTATCAAAAGAATAAGTTTAAATAAAGGATAAGAAAAACAAAATCTCTCATCATGATTCTAGTAAGGGTATACGGGGATATATGCCGTATACCTTCTGATTTTTTTAAGGAACACCATATACCACCTGTTTCTCAAAAAAGTGAAGTATATACTCTGTAGCATATACCCTCTGATTTTAGCGTATACCTTCTGTTTATTTTGAGACTATACTAGTGTCCCTCATGAGTTCATGACTGTATCGAAAAGTTATTGCTGACATGATTTCTTGTATGAAATGCTATGAATAAGCATGGGCGTAACCAAAATTTTATTTGGGATGTGGAAAAATGTTAAACTGATCTTTAAATCTTTGTGTAAGCCAGTAGCCGGTGATTTAAAAAAGAGTACATTGATATTTAATATGTCTATTTTTGTATTAATTTCATTAAATTACTTATAAATGAAACAAAATAAAAGCTTTTGGTCATTATTTAGGGCGGACAAGTCAGAAATTTTCCCACTCTGGCTGCGCCCATGTAAACAATTATTTTCCAAATATTTACTTAACTAGTCTAATAATGTGAGATGCTCCTATAACATGAAAGCTACGAGTGCTAGGCAGAAATGTATTACAATTGTGCTTTAAGTTGAATGCTAAACTATCAATACATTTCATCTAGAAGGCACATTTTTCTAATCACAGAAAGGCAGAAGGCTAGCTTTTTGCAGGCGAATGGACAAATTATGAAAAACAAGCGAGGATAATAGTGCAAGTTGAAAAATTAAAGCTTTTAAAAATAATTTTCATCATACCTTTTTAATAATTGCCAAATTTTTAATATTCATATAGCTGTAGATGTTAACACACTTATTTTTAAATAAAAAGATAAATTATGGTTACATTTATTCGATTATATTTGTATAAAAATATTTAAAGAGACTTGCATCGGTCAAAGACTTGAAATGAAAAACCTAGCAAAACGATTTTATTTCTTACTCTTTTTAACTTATACCAGTCTCTTTACAATTTTAACTGTATATTAACTTTTCTTATAATGCTTAAATATGCCCAGAACGATAGTTCTAGGAAAGGATTCATAGGCGCAATTTTCTTCTATAATAATATCATTTGATGTTACCTTCTTTTTGTATGCAATCAAAACCATTTTACATCAAGAAGCTTAAATATTGCTGATTTATGTAGGTCTCAACCTATACTAATCTCTTTATAATTTTAAATTTACATTAACTTAGGAAAGGATTCACAAGAACAACTTTCCTTTTTAATAAAATAATGTTGATATCACTGTTTTTGGGTATGTATTCTAAAATCCCTTACCATCATGAAGCTTAAATATTACTGATTTCTGGAGATCCAAGCCTATACTAGTCTCTTTACAAGTTTAACTTTATATTAACTTTTTTACAGTGCCTTAGAATCCTAGAACGATACTTCTAGGAAAGGATTCATAGGAACAACTTTCCTGTCTAATAAAATCATGTTGATGTTACCTTCTTTTTGTATGTATTCAAAAACCCTTTTACATCAAGAAACCTAAATATTACTGATTTCTGTAGATTCAGAACTACTAAAGATTTAGAGAAAAGATTTTTTTAATCACTTTTAATCAAAAATAATTTCAGAAAAACTCAAAGAATTCTACTTTAGCCTATTTGTTTCAATTTTAGTCCAACACTAATTACCTATTTATTTTTTCATCTTTTGAAAAGCCTTTGCAGAAACACCTTGTATAGAATCATTATTTTTACCATCTTCTGGGATTGTTCTCAGCCATATTAATCATTATTAACTTCACTAGAATGTTTTCCATCCGTTATTTCATCTCCAGAAAAATTTCTGATGTAGCCTATCATTTGTGTAAAAAACATTCCATAACGCTTTCTCGTAAATATGGCAGTACTTTCTTCAAATAATAGCTACAATGCAGACCTTTAAATGGCATGCATGTAGTTGGAGAAATGCAACATTCCAAATTATGCTTATCACGTGGTTTTTATGTCAAAAGATAGCTACATGTCAAATGATACGAACTGGTTATTTTCAAATTACAGTAAACAATTATTATTATTTTATCATAAATATTACTATATAATTATAAACTAGTTTTGTATATAATAACTTTTCAATATTTAAAGCAACATCTAGTAATCATTGTTTGAAAATCTTGAAAAGAAAAACAAAGAAAAAAGCAAAAATATTAATAATATAACAGGTGAAATAACTTTTGTAATAACCACGCTTCCCGTATAACTTTTTGATTTATCCCTATAGGAAAGGATTGTATTTATAATTTTTATCAATATTCTTATAATATATTTATTTTTTAAAAATAACTTTTCGGTAATTTTCGAATTTTTGTCAAATAAGAAGTAAATCAAATTATTGTTTTAATAATAAATTCTAAAAGAGATATTCTCAATAGTAAATATTGATGATTTTATTATAAATTAAAAGTAGACTTTAAATAATAAGAATAAGAACAAGCCTGTCAGTTGAAATATATGAACTATTTTTTATTTTATTTAATTAGTTTTTATAATTATTTTTATAAAGTTAAGTAATAATTTAAGAAGTTATTTCTTAAATAACTTTATAGTTAGATGATGAATTACTATAAAGAAGAGAGAATAGATTGACTACTAATTAGTAATATTATTGATAATCTATAATTAGATTAAAGAAACTTCATAAATAACTTAAATAATTTTCTATAAAGTTAAGAAGTTAATTTTTAAAATATGTTCTAACCTAAAATCTTTGAATATCGATAATTTTTGGGTAAGTCAAAACTTATTGAAATCTAAAATACAAAAGTATATTAAAACCTAAAGAGTTAAAAGAGCTTTATTTTTCCATTATAAATAGACTTATATTCAAATAAAATTCTAGGGAAAAGTTGTCTAAGAAAGTTGTAGAAATTGTTTTTGCCCTTAACAGTAAAAAAAAAGTACTTCCATTTCGTTGTAATTGTGCCATTCACATTCACCCGCTCTACATTTCAAAAAATTGCACGAAGAAGAATAATACCTATTATACAAATGGGATTTAAAAATTTGATGCATCTAATAACAGTTCTAATTATTTGATGCACCAAATAATTATTTTTGATATCCCAAATGCTTTGAAATTTTACTAAAAATTGTCTCTGATCTTATAAATTTGGCAATTGAATTTTTTTTATTGAATTTTTCAACTAAGAGATAGGAAAAACGTTAGCTGAAAAATCTATCTCACTTTCTACGCACTGTACACATCAACGTCGGTATAGCATTTCGTAAACCCAACTCCTAGATCCGGACCTGTGCACTTTTTACAATTTGACTTAATCCAGCCAACATATCTGCTTTTCGTAACAAGAAGAGAACAGGCATATACAGGCATACGCCGACCTAACTTTTCCCTAGCAGCTGGTCGCAGTCCACAATTCGATATTCGAGCAGCAAGCTGCAGGCTATGAAGACGAAATAGAGGAAGAACATGACCAGCGCCAGACCGACGTTCATCTTCCACTTGAAGACCGCGATCGAGATGATAACGAAGAGCAGCATGAGGAAGAGGAGGAGGAGCGAGCAAGCCATGCCCGAGCTGCTCACCTGGACCGGGCCGAAGCAGAGACAGGACAAGAACCACGGTAGAGGAAGGCTGAGGCAGAAAAGAAATCAATTAAAATTTTAGAAGTACAAAAGCTACACTGTTAAAAATCTGCAGCATTTTATCCAGTCTGTTCCATGTAGGCAGACGATACCGTGCTACCTAAATTAAAATCTCAGTGTTCAGAAAGTGAAAAGAAGTGAATTGTTTTTTCTGTTTTTATTCCAAAGTTGTGTTTGAGATAAGTGCAGACGATAATGCAGCAGTGAGCTGCTAGTGAATTTATTCTTTATAAATAAAGAGTTTTTTAAAGAACCAGTGCATATGGAATAATTTGTGTAGTGTGTGCATTAATAAAAAACAGTCATTTGACCGTTTTCTGCAAAAAAAAGTAAAACAACAGTCTTTTTACGTTATTCTGAACTTATTATTACCTATTTTATGGTCAGAATAGAGTTAAATTACGGTTATATTACTGGTTTTTCAGAAAACGGTGAAATGACTGTACAAAATGCTGCAAGATTTTTAACAGTGTACTACAAGTGATGACAAGGAAAAATAAAATAAAAATTGTATTAAAACGGTATGTTTCCTGGAAAAAACCCTTGTTCTAAATATCTCCCAAGAAAACTAAAGCGTCATTAATTTAGATTCTCTTATAAATCTTGATCTCATTTGAACTTGATCTCATTTTGTTATCCGACATAAAAAAAAATATTGGCACTACTCTGTTTTCCCGTCGACTAATTTCGCCAAATTATACAAATCGCCAAACTAATAGCCAAATTATACATATTGACATAATTTTTATTTTAAATAACGAAAAAACAAATAATTAGTAGAATATTAATAAAAATATTAATAAGAAGTCGAAATAAAAATAACTTAATGACATTTTAAACACGTGAATCGTATTTAATGTCATCAAATGTGACATTCACGATCATCCATTATAGGCATTTAATCTTATAGTTTGGCGATAATTTTTTGGTCGATGGGATAACCTAGTAGTACCAAAATATTTACTTAAAAAAAAGTAATTTAACAAATTACAACGACTATTTGGAAAATGATATTTTCAGAAACTAAAATTTTAAAGACTTATAAATAAATCCCATATTCAAAATAATGATTATAAACATCATTTTTAGGATGGTTATAACGAGTCATATATTACGTACGCCGTGCATTAAACATTAATATCCCTAGATCCTAGATCAATAATAACAAAACAAAAAAAAAACACAAAAAACAAAACAAAACAAAACAGTAGATTAAAGATAGACAGCTTTAACTGTTTAAAATGTACATTTTTATTGGATGGAGTTAATCAGACTGATTTCTGAACGCCTCATATTACGTACGACATGGATTAAACAATAATGTTCCTAGACCCATCACAAACAAATTTTAAATGAAATTTCAGTTTTACAATTTTCGGAACTGGAAAATTTTCAACCTCTTAACATCCATTTAAAATTTTTACACCGTTGCATAGAGAAAAAATGCACTTTATTAATTAAATTTGTTTGAAATTTCTATCACAATTTGTTATTAAATTATTAATTATTTAAAAAGTTTTGATTATTCTTTTTGTCACTATGGCAACAGAAGTATTCAGTTTTTGGACATTAAACTTGGGCCAATCAGAAAACGAATAAAATAAAAAAACAGAAGTATTCCATTTTTGGACATTAAACTTAGACCAATCAGGGAACGAATAAAATTAACCAACATTATTGCGGAATTCAACCCGTAAAAAGATTCAAATATACTTTAGATTTCCCAACTCTCTACCTAGAACAACAATTATTTTTTCCAAATAGTAAAAAAAAAAAAAAAAAAAAAAAAAGATTATATCGACATACATTGTATATACAAAAGATTATATATACATGACAAAGAGGAAATTTAAGTTGCTTCTTAAAAAATATATTTCAGATATGAAATTTAATTTGACCATTTCCCCGCACCGCAATATCCAGATTAAATCAAAAAATTTTTTTTAAATCAATATGAAAATTACAATAATACACTTTGTATAAATCACCATTAAACGGAAATAAAAAAATAAGGACGCGTTTCGAGTTACAACAATAACATCCTCATCATCAGCTGAACCAACACGTGTCCGTCAGAGGACTCTGTCTCATTTCATCTACTGTGTGCGCCGGGCACTGTTTTGGGGATCTTTAACACTAGAACCGCGGCGACAGGTCATTTTGACCCGTATCATATGAAGAGATGTCTATTCGAACCAGAAAACTCTTAATAAAATAAACTAAATAAAAGTTAAGCAAAAGCATTTTCAATAAATAACACAAATAGTTTTAAATGAAAATTCCGGTGAGAAATATTTTTCTAAAACTTGAACAAATTTTCACGCGGTTCTTGTGTTAACTTGGGTAACCTGATACAATTCATAATTAACCATAATAATTACTTTTATGGATTTAAAATTACATATAAATGGTTTAATTGCATTTCAAACTGTGTAACATAAAAGGCCGGAGTCGGCGTTGCCTTGCTTTTTAACAGCCCTGGTTTGTACCATGAATTTAGAATCAGCTTGTATATGTTTTGTAGTATAAAAATTGAGGATTTATTTTTTATGAAAGAAACATTTTTAAATATTATTGCAAAATACTATGATCTTTTGATTATGTCACCTAACGCACATAGTATCTACATACAGAATAAAAAAAAAAAAAAAAAAAAAAAAATCCGTAAAATAATTTAAAAGTTTCGTGCAAAGACTACATGGAGTACGATACAAAAGATATAGATTAAAATAAAAGTACAAAAGATATATATATATACATATATATAAATGCGTTTCACAATTGCTGAAAAATAGCGAAAACGTGTCTCAAATTTTAATTATTTTTTCTTTATGATTTGCTATAGAAAGATTCCCTTTTATTACTTCAAATATAAGTTTTTGAAAAGAGAAATCAATCAATATCATTTTGTAACGATACTCTTACGTGCCAACAAGATTTTTTTTGTCCTTTTGGCGTTGATGCAGTCGATAGTTTTTAGGTCAAGGTCCCAAAAAAGATCTTGCAAAGAAAAGAAAAGAAGGAGAAATAATAAGCTTTATGTTAAGTCCATGCTGTGGCTTCAGCTATAATTCCTTTAAGCCGACAGGAATTACAATCTCATCTGCAAGCGATCGGGGAGGACAGTTTAATCAGTAAATGTCAGTTTTTAACAGTGTAATATTTTGAACTGAAATTTTACCCGCGAAATTTTACCGTCTTTTAAAGTTACGTAAGAAAATCATTTATTGTAATTAAACCTCTTGCTTCGTAATTTTTTTAAAAATCGAAATAGGTTCAATAATTGCGTATTCGTTTTATTACATATTTCAAATTTACATATACTTATTTCAGCGTTAAAATGTGTATTTTTTTTTTTGCAAAACATTTTTTTAAAAATATTAAATTAGGATGACATCATAAAAATGGTTGCCGAAAAATTGAATTCGAAGAATAATCATACAAAAGGAAATTCTAAAAGTTACGCTTGGTTAACATATGGTTTATTCTATTAAACACGAAAGTAAAACACATTTTCTAATGAAAAAAAGCAAAACATTTGCAAAAATTGTACTAGAAATGAAGTTTATTATGAAATATTTTGGAATAAAGTACGGGGAAAAGTCCTACTTCGGAATCTTTGCACCAAATTCTTGTTCCTTTTTAAATGTTTTTTGTGAAGCAGGTCCTCCCTCAATTTGGAAATAGTCCGCCGAAAGGGGGCGCTGCAATAGTGATTTTTGTGCAACTTTCAATATTACACAATCGAAAAGTGTATGAAGTCATTCACAGAATTGAACTAAATTTTTGTGTAAGTGTTAGGCTATGGTTAGCAGTCCTTCCTTTAACTTGAAAAAAATCCGCCGGAAGGGCGCTAAAATCACGATGTCTGTCATTTTTAGGTGCGTTCGTAATTATGTAAATACGTAGCACCTATTGTTGTCGTTCAGTGCGCCCGTCTGTCTGTCCGTCTGTCTGTCTGTCCGTCTGTCTGTCGTCCGCATGTAACAACGCAAAAACTACCCAACCGAATCTTTTGAAATTTTAAATATATTATTATTACATAATTTTGTCGAGTCATTTCAAATTTTAAGAAAATCGGACGCATAGATCAATTACAGGGACAATCAAAAGGATTTCGTTACATTACGGTCAATGGGGAAAAAATTTCAAATGCATTTTAATCATTTGAAATTTTTAACACATAATTATTACATAATTTTGTCGAGTTATTTCAAATTTTAAGAAAATCGGATGCATAGAGCAATTACAGGGACCATCAAAAATATTCCGTTACATTACGGTTAATGGGGAAAAATGGTTCAAATGCATTTTAATGATGTTACACTTATTCGAACGTAATACAATTGATATACATCTATAAAGTAGATATTATAATATACATTTTGCATAATCTGTGGTGCAAAGAATATTTGTTATTGATTTACAAGGCCACACAAAAGTATTCCATTGCATAATGGTATAGGGAGAACATTGCTTGGTGTGCATTTTAATTGTAATTATTTACAGTTTTATGAGATTGATATATGAGAGTGATATTTTTAAAACTACGTTATCGTACGAACGCACCTCATTTGCTACGCTTCACGTGCAATTTCCATCTTGTCATTATTGTATCATAAAAAAAATGCATGAAGTTATGCATAGAGCTGACCCAAATTTTTGGTGTATTGTTATTTTTGGGTATGGCAAGCAGGTCATCCCTGGATTTGAAAAACATCTGGCGGAAGGTGGCGCTGTAAAAGCAATTTCCGTACTATTTTTATTATTGTGCCATCGAAAAGTGTATAAAGTTATGTACGGAATTGAACCAAATTTTGTGTGTATATTTTTGGCTATGGCCAGGAGATGTTCCTTGAATTTGAAATATTCCGTGGAAAAGGAGCACTTTGATAGTGCTTTTTGCATTACTTTCTCAATTCTTCGTAGTTCTGTTGTCCATCGGCTCATGCAGAAACGGGAACTCGTGTCCTGCTAAGTCGGCTATTTGAAAACAGCAGATGATAACGGAGTAAGTTAAAATTATTGATTTTAATAAATTTTATGATCCACATTAATTCGTTTTTATTTCGATTAATTGACTAAAGTAGACGCTTAAGATAAAAATCAAAGTTGGTATAGTATTGAATTAATAATATTAAAGTAGTAACATGTGCAACTACTTTTTGAAACATTAAGATGTACGTATGAGATAGAAAATTTTTATGAATTGGCACATCCAACCAGTTTAAAATGATTTCATTACGTATTTTATTAATTGTCTGACTTTAAAAGGTTTAGTATTCAATAATTATTTTGACATGTTCCCTGTCTTAAAATTTAAGTAAGTTATGTTGAAAAATTGTCATTTTTCAACAAAAATTAAAATAAAATTTAATATTCATAGTGAAGGGAAATAAGAGCGATTCTTTCATTCCAGGGTTAAAAATGTAAACTATGCATATTTCCCTACAGTATAACTTTATGTATTGCCATGTTTGTCTGCATAAAAACTTACTCTTTTTGCACAGCTGGTTTATATCCATTCTGTATTTTAGATAATGTTCTAGGAGTGCCTATAGGTTTATGTATAAATATTTACATACCCGACCGCTACATCAAAGATGTTGCTTCCGACCGAGCTAGACACTGCCATATCTCCAAATCCTTTGCGTGCAACTAACACACTTGTTATGAGATCTGGAATACTTGTGCCGGCAGCGAGGAAAGTCAATCCCATGACCTGTTCAATTAAAAGGAAGGAAATCGAATATGAAATTGAAACTTCGTATCACAATAAATAGCACATCATATAAATAACATATAAAGAACCATTATATGAATATTCAAGCTTACAGAATATATTTTTTTTAAATTAAATTTATAATGTGCTAAAATTGAAAAAAAAAACCATGTAAAATCATAATAAATAAATACTTTTAATAAACTGTTCTACGAATTTCGTGCACACAATCGACGATTCATCAAGATCAATATTAATAAAAAACTCTTGACTCTATCCGAGGCTAACTTAGATAGACAGGCTACCGCGGTGCATTCCATGTACCTTTTTTACAGACCGCTGGAGTCACGTGATACTCGAATACACCAATGCGGGTGCACGAATAAAGTACTACGTCATTCTAGTAATTTGTAAAAAGAAAAAAAATTGTGATGCACTGTTTTTTTTGTTAGTCTCAACTCTATCAGTGTGAAGTCAGAGCAACTCAACTCCGCGTATCAACTGCATATTGGATCCAAACAAACCCATAGATTTCAAAATCTATTAGAGATGCACTATATCGTCAAACAATTGTCAACATGAAACCTAAATATTGTTCAAAATAAGACATTCAAATGGAGCTAGAACTAAATTTATTGGACTAGGAAAATGTTTTCGAATCGAACCGCAAGCGTTTGGGCCGAATTGAGATCTTTTAAAACTATTTCAGGGTTGCAAATTTAGCTTCACACCGAACCAACACATTTCCGTTCTATCTTTCTTTGAACTTTGTTGTTTATTTGGAACCAATTTGCGGTTGATGGAGTTGAGTTGCCTGTGACGTTATCATTGATAGGTTCTATTTCTGTAAAAGTTTAAAATGAACTTGGTGAAAGAAAAATCATGAGATCACAGACATAATAAAAGTAGGTGCTTTGATAAAAATGATCATCTGTGAATGTGAATAATTTTATTCGATTGTTTTTAATTTTGTAAATCATCTCTTTCTAAATCCTGGGCATCTCAAAGGAGGCTGAATCATTGCATATACTCTTACTGCACAAAAAGAATGTGGAAATCTACACGGAAAATATAGTAGAATCAGGAAGGTTTTATTGAAAAAAAAAAAAAAACTTTTCAAATAAACTGCTTATTTTATTTTATTATTTTGTTACACTTGCCATAAACTGCGAAAATTTTGCAGCAATGTTTTCCTTACAGAAAATGGTTACACAACCATAATTTAACTTGTAGCGATCTCATCTTACATGATCAGTATAAAACGAGTTACTAGCTTTGAGTAACTGGTTTGGTCTTTTGCTCGACGCTAACGTTCTCGTCTCCTGATCATAAGATGCCTGGATCAAATACAACCGGCGCCAAATCAATTCCACTCTCCTCATTGCTGACCCAGACGTGATACACAACTTTCAACTACAACCATAACAGCAATCATTTTATCTTATAACCAACAGATGGCAGCACCAAACAAATCACATAGCACAAAACCTGTCATTCACGCATCCCACATGCGTAAGACAGCATCATTCAAGAGTAATATGGTTCATCAGACATTAACAATATGTCTTTCTCACTGTGGTGATACTCCTATGGCGATCTCATCCAGTGTTGAATTCAGGTGGTGGCCCGGGGGGAACATCCCCCCCGGGAGCTATTAAATGTCCCCCCCCCGGAAAATTTGAGATTTTGTGTTTTCAATGGTAAAAAAGTGTAACTTCCCTCCCGGAACTTTATTATATCCCTCACGGAGCCACAGAAGTCTCTCTCGGAGAAAAGTGTCTGAATTCATCTCTTTTGTTCAATATAAAGCGAGTTGCTAGCTTTGAGTAACTGGCTTGCCTTTTGCTCGATGTTAACTTTCTCACCTCCTGATCATGAGATATCACTTTTTCAGATTAGAAAATTTCTATTTAATGTTTAAATCACAGAATTTGTAATCGCTTTAATTGATAACATAATTGTAACTTTTTTTTCGGAACTAAACAAGACAAAAAAGTCTATTAAGAAATTGTGGTACAATTGAATGCACCATCAAGTAACCAACATTGATAAAAAAATTTCTTTAAATCGAAGTTTTAACTGAAAATATCTAGGGAAAAAATGTCCTAAAGTTACAGTAATATTTAATAAAGTTTATATATACTATATTTATATATTTTATATATATTTAAAAGAAACAAAAAATTTATTTTGCGATTTTTCAAAATCTTCCGACAACCTTATTACAGCGAAAAAGTAAGTCTTATGTTTAAAAAGACTTCTTTCTTTAAATGAGTAAACTTTTTATGATGTTACAGTTTAAAAGCTTTTTGGCAAATATCCAAATGTGAAAAATAAAATCCGATATAAAATGTGCCCCAGACTTCTTAAGATATACACTTCGATATAATAAATTGAATAAAATATTTACTTTGATTCTCTGTTACGTAACAGATGTTTATGATTTAACACAGGCCGTGATTAAGTGTAAAAAATGACACTAGATTTTCGGTCTGTGTTTTGGCCTTTATTTGTATCTCTAAAGAAAATGAAAGTATTTGTCGACCTATAAAGTTTAATGCAGAAAAATTCTGATTTATTTATATACGACAAAATCAGTATAAAATATGTCAAAATCAATTAGTTCACTTTTTAAAGCTTTTAATCAGTTATTTTCAGAAAATGCGTTTTATAGAGAACTATGCAGAGTAATACAAAAAGGCTTGAAAATTCAAAAACTAAAATAGAGATAAAAGTTAAATAAATGCCTTGCTTATAAAAAAAAAAACCCCGCAAAACTGGGATATTCAAATGGCGATGGTATGTCTCCACCTAGAAATAATACTAAAGTTGTCTTCGAAATTTTAGAAAACAAATGTTTTTTGAATTTGAACAGCTAAAGGAAATGTGCAAAAATTTAATGATATTTTATTCCGTCTTAGTATGTAGTACTTTTAGTATTTCCATTGAAGTTTGTTTGCATATTGTGCAAATATAGCGCCATTTACTAGTTACAATTTCAAGTGTTTAAAACATCATTGGGTCATTCCATACAAAATGAATAATTTAACTGCGGCTGCCATGTCACAGATTTGAATGAAAATTGGCATGTTAGTATAACATGTTTATTTATGAGTAGATGCAAAATAATAAATTTCAGGACAGTTTATTTAAGTATGTAAACTCACGTTAAAAGTTGATGTAAAATCAAGGATTTGTCTACATGCTTGAAATTTCAATCTTGATAGCCTTAGGAATGAAACGATTATATATCATAAATTATCTTTTAGGTAAGAATGGATAATAAGTAAGACATTGGCGAAATTTAGGATTCGATTTTTTATTCCTTAATAAAAAAATAAAATAAAAAAGGAAAAAATTAAAGGAAAAAATTCATTATTTCTATTACTTATTTAAATATTAAGGACATTTTTTATAAGTATCAAATTATTTGACGTTGTAGATAACAGTACGTATTGTAAATGCATAAATTTTCATGTATGCTTTTTTAAATCCTCAATGCTAAAAAATAAAATAAAATAAAATAAATAAGGAAAAAATTGACGGGAAAAGGCAATATTTTTATTGATTTTTTACACAAGAAGGAAAACTTTTATATCTTTTCAAATTATTTGATATCATAAATAAAAGTGTATATTTTAAATATTCAAACACTACTTCTCGCCTTTTTTCTTTTCTTTTCTTTTTTGTTTTTTTGCTTCAGGTTTATATTAAAATTGATGAGAATTGAAGAATTAATTATCTAGTAATATTAAATTCTTGTAGATGGCAGCACTATTTTTTCCTTGAAATCGTGCAATATTTTAAGAAAAGCGCGCAATATTGAAGAGAAATTTTGCGTGGAATGTAACAAAATTACCTTTTTGAATCCATTTTTTTATGTTAGTAATCAAAAGGTAATATTGAAATTTTTTTTGAATATTATGGACTTAAAAGTTTTTATGTGTGTGAAATATTGCTAATATCGGATCGTTCCTTGATTTATTTTTTGTGCATACACAAGAGGAAAAATCATGATTTTGCAATTTTTTTAAAAAAAAGTTTCTAAGTTTTATTGAAGTTGAAGGAAATAAATGGTAACTTTCAATCTTGGGGAAATCGAACTTTATATGTAATACTACATCAGGCATAAACTTCACACGTTTCTTAATTTCTTTAACTTTTATAACACTTCTAATTTTCTCAAAATTCACACATTTTAATTTTTACAACTAATTTTAAATTAATTGTGACATTACCAGATTATTATTATTAAATAAATAAGGAAAAATAATCAGAGGTTATAATATTATAAGCAAAATTTATTTCTGATAAATAATTTTCAAGATATAAAACTTCAGACTGGCAACTTAGGACGACTGCACACATGCCATCTTTTATGACAAGTTTTTTAAATGTCCAAAACTGCTAAAGTAATTTATTTTTTGTCAAGATATTTTGCAGAGCTCTATCTGAATATGAATTGAACCTGCGTATCAAATTTTATTAAAATCTGTTACCATGGGGCCACGACTTTTAAATTTTTGCTCATTTTACTTGGAATGACCCCATTGTGTACAAAATTTCTCATAAACATGTAATAGTTATTTCATAATTGTTATAATGTATATTTGAATCAAATAAAGTTATTGAGTTTTAAAATTATGAATTATGCTTTTCGGACACCCTGTAAGTGCAAGAGGCTTGGATTTATACTATTAATACTGTTATGACTCGATTTGATAAGAAAATCGAGGCCAATGTATAATGATGTTTTAGTTTAGACTAGAAATAATTGATAATATCTTTGTAAAAAACACACACAAAAAAAAAAAAAAAAAAAAAAAAAAAAACTGCAGCATAGTAGCAGGTTTATCGACCACTTTTTATATAAAACGGGTACATAACAATACATTAAAAATTAACTGTATTCTGACCATAATATGGGCAAAAAATATGGTTAGAATACAATTAAATTATTGCTATATTTCTATAAAAGCAATCGATATACCTGTACCTTGCTGCAAA
Source organism: Maratus speculifer (assembly GCA_964019185.1). Taxonomy (NCBI): domain Eukaryota; kingdom Metazoa; phylum Arthropoda; class Arachnida; order Araneae; family Salticidae; genus Maratus; species Maratus speculifer. Next base: position 359,741,494 of record OZ025291.1, read on the forward strand.
TTTTTACAGTGAAAAGAAATCGTAAATTTAGAATAAAAGAGTAGATTGAATTTAATTTTAAAATATATGATTATGTTATCAAACAATGTCAGACATATACAAATTTTTTTAAATATTGAAATGTAAATGAGCAAATTTGAGATGAATTAAAATTAGTTAGTTTAACTACTATTTTTATTTCAATGTTGAATTCTTTTTTTTTTACTTCTGTTAAAGAATATGATGCTATAAGATAAGGCGATGCATAACTAAATCTTTTGTAGCAGCGATATTCTTAAAAAGGTATATAGATATCGCCTTCCTAAATACAAAAAAAGAATTATTTAAAATAGTTAAAAGTGAACGAATAAATTAGAGATATATTATAATTAATTAGTTTAACTGCCATTTTTATTTCAATGTTAAATTCTTTTTCACTTTTGTTTAAGAATATGATACCATAAGATAAGGCGATACACAACTAAATCTTTTGTAGCAGCGATATTCTTAAAAATGTATATGCATCTCGCATTCCTAGTATTTCTTTAGCAATTCTGAAAATGAGTTTCACTCTATGTACAGCGTCTCGAAGTTTTAACATAAGTTATGAAAATAAGTTTCGTCACGTCCGCATTAGTTAAATTTCTCTTTTGTCGAAAACTATTAGCCGAGTTTGTCCCCAAATGCCTCATTAGAGCCAACACATACTACCGCGACATCTGGATGTATCGATTTTCGGTGTCGCCTTCCATTACAAACTAGAGTTGAATAAGGGGAAGTTAAAAGTTGGATTTGTCGCATAAATAAATACATTATATTACTGTGATTGAAATAAGGATTTTTAGAAAAAGTAAGATTTTAAGCGTGAACAAAAAAATCATACAGCAGGTATAGATTATGAAACGCTTTCAAATGTACTCATAACAATGTAAGAAATCTTTATTGTTTAATGTGAAAAATGTTGCCTATGTAAACAATTTAGAAAACAAAAATTCAGCAATTACAATAAATTGTAGGGGGGAAAAATCCGAATTCTTTTGTGCAGCCTTGTATATGAATTTTAGATTAGTTCATATGCTACATGCTATGCTAAAATCTAGTTCATTAAGGAAATTCATAAAGCAATTGAAAATTCCCATTCATTATATACAGAAGAAATGTACTCCAAATTTTTCTACATCCTTGCATATGATTGATAGAATTTATACACACCCAGTAATATGTAAAATATTTGGGATTATACCTTTGGGACACCCGGTAAGTGCATAAAGTTTGGATTTACTATTATTATTGTTACGACTCAATTTGATGAGAGTATCGAGAATAATTTTGAATGATGTTTTAGTTTAGACAAGAAATAATTTATAGTCTTTTTGTAAAGAAACGAGATCGTAAATTTAAAATGAAAGAATAGAATAAATTTAATTAAAAAATATATAAATATGCTATCAAATGATGTCAGACATACACCAAAAAGAATTATTTAAAATATTGAAATAAAAATGAGTAAATTTGAGATGAAGTAAAATTATTTAGTTTAACCACATAATTTTTATTTTAATGTTGAATTTGTTTTCATTTCTGTTAAAGAATAAGATGCTATAATATATTGTGATACATAGCTAAATCTTTTGCAACCGCAGTGTTTTTAAAAATGTACATAGATATAGAATTCCTAATATTTCTTTAGCAATTCTGAAAATGAGTTTCATTCTATCTACAGAGTCTCCAAGTTTTAACGTAAGTTATGAAAAAAAGTTTAGTCGCGTTCGCATTAGTTAAATTTCTCTTTTGTCGAAAACTATTAGCCAAGTGTGTCCCCAAATGTCTCATTAGAGCCAATACATACTACTGCGACATCTGGATGTATCGATTTTCGGTGTCGCCTCCCCATACAAACTAGAATTGAATAAGGTGAAGTTAAAAGTTGGATTTGTAGCATAAATAAATACATTATATCACTATGATCGAAATAACGATTTTTAGCAAAAGTAAGATTAAGCGTGAACAAATAATAATACAGCAGGTATAGATTATGAAACGCTTTCAAACCTACTTAGAACGATAAACAAAACTTAACCTTTAAATGTGAATGTAATTGACTAAGAAAGTATTGACATGACTGAAAGATTGATTGAAATGATGATTTTTTGCAAAAATAAGATTAACCACTCAACTGAACAATATTTTTGAAAAAACTTTCAAATAATGTCTTTTTTTTTATGTCTTTTATAGAATTTTTAATCTTTTATTACCAATTTTTCAAAACAGAAATTTTTGCCTAATTGAGTTAGAAAAATGCTTGGATCAAATAATATAAAATTTACAATGAAATATAACTGGTGAAAATAATAAATTATGATTGGAGTACGGTTGCCTGTACGTGGTACAAGCAAATCATGATTGGCAAAAAATATGTTGTCTGTGGGTCATTCCATTCAAAATGAGCAAATTAGCTGTGGCTGACATGTCACAGATTTGAATGAAAATTGGCACATGAGTACAACATGTTTATTTATGAATAAATGCAAAACAAGAGATTTCAGGACAGATTTTTAGGTAGCTTTCATTACAAAAAGTAAAAAGCTACCTATTGTAGCCATCCGGAGGAAAGCACTTCCAGAAAATTTTGGTATATTCTCATCGATCATGACCCCCAGACCCCAAAACCACCCTCTGTTCAAATGTTGACATATATATATATATATATATATACATATATATCTGATTTTTGTCATGCGATAACTAACATATTTATGAACCCATTTGAATGAAACTTGGTATGTACATGGTACATGCAAATGTCTTGACCGAGTTCGTTGGCCAGCATCATCCGACATTCTGTTTCAAAATGGCGGCCATTTTAAATTTTTAAAAAAATTTAAAATTCAATGCGAAAAAATTAAAAGTTGAAAAATATTTTTCTTTTACGTGTTAGAACTTAAAACAACGATTCCAGAACACATTTTATTTTGTCTATATCTTAAAAAATGATTGAATTATAGTACTTTGAATTTTTCTTATGTCTGACATTTTGAAACGATCTGATTTTTGTCACGTGATAACACGTGTATTTATGAATCGATTTGGATGTAATTTGGTGTGTAAATAGTATATACTGAGGCTTGAATCGAGTTCGATACTCAATTCTATCTGCCATCTTATTTCAAAATGGCGGCCATTTAAAAATTTTTAAAAATTTAAAAATTTAAAATTAAATTTGAAAAAATTAAAAGTTGAAAAATATTTTTCTTTTACGTGTTAGAACTTAAAACAGCGATTCTAGAACACTTTTTATTTTGTCTATATCTCTAAAAATGATTGAGTTATAGCACTTTGAATTTTTCTTATGGCTGACATTTTGAAACGATCTGATTTTTGTCAAGTGATAACACGCGTATTTATGAATCGATTTGTATGTGACTTGGTGTGTACATAGTATATACTGAGGCCTGAATCGAGTTCGATACTAAGTTCCATCCGCCATTTTTTTCAAAATGGCGGCCATTTAAAATTTTTTATAAATTTAAAATTTAAAATTAGGTACAAGAAAGTAAGAAATTGAAAAAGATTTTTCTCTTATGCATTTGAACTTGATACAAAGATTCCAGAGCATTTTTTGTTTCTTCTGTATCTTAAAAAATGGCTGAGTTATCGCATTTTTAATTTCTATTGTTGCTCATATCTTGAAATGATCTGATTTTCGTCACGTGATAACACGCGTATTTATAAACTGATTTGGATATAACTCCGTGTGCACATAGTACATAACAATGCCTTGACCACGTTCACTGTCCAACTTCTTCCGTCCTCTTGTTTCAAAATGGAAGCCATTTAAGTTTGTCAAAAATCTTTTAAATGTATAATGATGTACAAACAAAAAATTAGAAATTGAAGAAAGGTTATTTTTAAAGTATTTATCTTAATAATGAATTCAGGAGTATTTTTTGCTCTGTCTTTAACTTAAAAATCGTCTGAGCAGTTTGAACTTCTAACGTGGGTGAGAATTTTTAAAAAAAAATCAATTTGCCCGCGACAGCACTCGTATATATTAATCGATTTCAATATGAGTGTGCATGTGCACCTGAATTAAGATTTCGACCAAGCTCATAATCAGGTTCCACTAATTTGAGCTTAGTATTTTTGAATAATAAATAAATAATTTAAAATAAATAAACAAATATATAAGTGTATGAAAGCTACCTCTTCCTCCCAGCACTGCCGGAAGGACTATTTAAGTATGCAAACTCATGTTAAAAGTTGATACAAAATCGATTTCTTGTCTACATGCTTAGCATTTCAATCCATATTATTTGCGTTAGGAATGAAAAAACTATATCATAAATTATTTTCATATAAGAATGGATGATAACGAAGAGATTGGCGTAATTTAGGATTTGAATTTTTATTCCTTAGTGAGAAAAAAATATAGAAAAGGAAAAATTTTAAGGAGAAAATTCAATATTTCTATTACTCATTATAAAAGAAGGACAGTTGATATAACTTCAAAATTATTTGACGTTGTAGATAAAAGTATGTATTTTATGTACAAGAAGTTTCATATATGCCTTTTTTATTCCTTAATGCGAAAAAAAATTGACTGGAAAAGTTATATTTCTATTACTTTTTTACATATGAAGGAAATCTTGCATATCTTTTCAAATTAATTGATATTATACATCAAAGTGTCTATTTTAAATATTCAAACTCTCTCGCCTTTTTCTACTTTCCTTTTCGTTTTTCTTTCTTGCTTCAGGATTATACTAAAAATTATGAGAATTGAAGAAATAACTATCTAGTAGTTTCAGAGTCATCTAGATGGCAGCACTATTTTTCTTTTGAAATCTTCCAATATTTAAAGAAAAGCGCGCAAATTCAAAGAGAAATTTTGCGTGGAATGTAACAAAAATGCCTTTTTGAACCCATTTTTTTTCAATGTTAGGAATCGAAAGGCACTATTGAAAAATTTTTTAGCATATTATAGACTTATTAATCTTTATATCTGTGCAATATTGTTAATGTTGGATTGTTCCTTTACTTATTTCTTATGCACACAAAAAAGGGAAAATTATGATTTTGCAATTTTTTTAAAAGTTTCAACGTTTTATTGAAGTTGAAGGAAATAAATGGCAACTTTCAAACTTGGGGAAATCGATCTTTGTGTGCAATGCTACGCCAGGCATCAATTTGACACATTTTTTTTCAATTACTTTAATTTTTATAAAGTTTCTAATTTTCTAAAAATTCTCACATTTACTATCATTACAACTAATTTAAAATTAATCATGGCGTTACCACATTATTATTATTAAATAAATAAGAAAATAATTTTTCAGAGGGTATAATATTATAAGCAAAATTTATTTCTGTCAAACATTTTTCAAGATACAAAACTTCAAACTTGTAACTTTAGACGATTGCACCCATGTCATTCAATATCACAAGTTTTTTAGGTGTCAAAAACTGCTAAAATAATTTATTTTTTTGTCAAGATATTTTGCAGAGCTCTATTTCAATATGAATTGAACCTGTATATCAAACTTGATTAAAATCGGTTATCATGGGACCACGACTTTTTTAAAATTTTTGATCATTTTACGTGAATTGACCCTTGTACGACGTTCGGGCAAAAGAGGGAAGCAGTTTAGCATAAAGAAAAAAAATCATACAGCAGGTATAGATTATGAAACGCTTTCAAACATATTCAGAATAATGTAACAAAACTTTACCATTTAATGAGAAAGATGTTGGCTATGTAAACAATTTAAAAACAAAATTTTAGCAATTGCAATAAATAGTGGGGGGAAATATCTGAATTCTTTTGTGTAATTTTTCATATGATCTATAGATTATAATATATGCTATACTAAAATTTAGTTCAGTAAGGAAATGTATAATGCAATTGAAAATCCCCTTCCAGTATAGCGGAAATAGATTCGAAAATTTTCTAAATCCTTGCATATGATTGATAGAATTTATACACACACAGTAATATGAAAAATATTAAAAAAATTAATTTAAAACAAATAAATTTAAAATAAATAAATTAAAAAAAAATTATTGTCTTTTCGTGTTTCAATCGCTTGATGAAATCACTTCAATGAGATTTTTTAAAGTATTGCAGATTTACATGCTAGTTTGAGCATTATTATAGGTTAAGATGGCGCAATGCCATCTATTGGCTGAAATTTATACTATTTTTATATTTACGGTTCATGCAATTTAAGACCTTCCATATGTAAATGTCACTTATTTCATATTCATATGTATTAAAGTAAAAGAATTATTAAACTTTTAATTGGGACATTTATTTCTGGTCACCATTAGTAAGAAATTTTACTCGTTCATAAAATGAAATCAATAATAGGTTCGTCCTAAAATTTTCTTTTTGTGTTTCTCTGTAAATGAATGATAAATGCTATGCACGCCATTATTCATAGAAACTTCATTGCAGTGAACCCCAGTGATCCGTTTTATTTTCATTTTGTTTGAAGTATCATAATATCATTAAAATGAATTACAAAAGATTTTTCAGTATAGATCCTAATGTAATAGAATTCTTTTGTGTGGCCCTACAAAAGAGCTATAAGTACAACATATTCTATACTTTTAATAAATCTTGTTTTAGTCCAACTCAGTGTGGTGAATATCAGTTTTATTACGTTTGAAGTATTTTAATATCACCGAAATACACCAGAAACTATTATTCTGAATAGATTTGAATGTAACGGAATTCTTTTGTGCATCTCCGTAAACAGGTTATAAAATCTACACACTTTATTTTCCATACCAAAAAATCTGTAGTAAAGATAATTAAGATATCAAATTATACTATGCGAGTAAAGTTACTAGAATTAGGCCGATCAAAAAGACAATCGGCCTGACAAACTAAATTCATAAACACTTTTCAATTTTGTTAAAAAGAGTTAAAAACAAGTATTGTAAAGACTATAAAGATTATAGAAATGAAAGTTTACAAAAAATTAAGAGCAACAACGAATAATATAATAATAAAAAAACTAATTTGTGACATTGTATATCAGAGTATATTTACTAGAGCTCGACTGGACAGCCAAACACACAATCGGGCAGACAAACCGAATTTATAAACACTTTGCAACTTTATTGGAAAGTGCTAAGGGTCCGTCCATAAATGATGTCATACTTTTTTTCAATATTTTTGAACCCCTTCCTCCCCTTTGTCACAATGTGTCACACTTCCCCCCCCCCCTTTGTCACATGTAGTGCAATATTACATGTACGTAAACTTGTAGTTGAGAAACAAGACAATAGGTTATAGATCATATTTTAAAAATTAAATTGTCTTTTAATGATATTTGTGACTATACCAATAAAAATGATTAGTTTACTTACCCGAACCGTGATTATATGTGTATACATAATACACATGAAGAAGAATAGGAACGTAATACGTTGGGGGTATTGTATGTTTATGAATAAAATAATTTATAATAATTTAGTGATTTTAATAATAGCTTTGTATTCTCATAAAAATAGATAACAGACTGAAAAAAAAGGATAACATACTATTTTGAACCAAAAAGTATGTCACAAATAAAAAGAGAAAATTTTGATATTATAAACAATGGTCAAAAGACAAATCTCCCTTCCCTCTAGAGATGTTTTATGTGACCATGCGTCAGAACTAGGGATGGGCATTATTTATCGTATTAGGATAAATAACAGTGTTACTACGCTAGAACCTAATATTGCATTAATATGTTACTGAAAAGTCCCTGTTAAATAAATAACATATGGTTCTTAATGATAGCATCTTCCTTCACTTGTTTTAATCAAGATTTCATTTTTTGTACCTCTAAAATAATAAAATATTCATTGAAAACGTCCTTAATCGTTTCTTTTGAGACGTTTGCCGAACAATGTTGAATGTCCGGGCTGGGTGCCCGGACAGCGCACCCCCCCCCCCTTCCTGCTTGCGCAGACCCATTCACAATTATTTAAAAAATTTGCGTCCCCCCCTTATTAAAACATCCTTAAAAACCCTTATTAAAAAAATCTCACAATTATACACTCTAGAGATAAAAAACCTGTCTAAAACGGAATATAAAACTGTTTTAAAAGCTTCCGTTTTAGAAGGTTTTACCATATAAAATAAGATATTGTATGTATCCAGCAGGTACAGCCTGGACAGCCCCCCCCCCCTGCTTGCGCAGACCCATTCACAATTATTTAAAAAATTTGCGTCCCCACCCCCTTATTAAAACACCCTTAAAAACCCTTATTAAAAAAATCTCACAATTATACACTCTAAGATAAAAAACTGTCTAAAACGGAATTTAAAACTGTTTTATAGGCTTCCGTTTTAGAAGGTTTTACTATATAAAATAAGATATTGTTTCTATCAAGCAAGTACAGCCCGGACAGCTCCCCCACTGCTTGCGCAGACCCATTCACAATTATTTAAAAAAATTGCGTCTCTCCCCCCCCTTATTAAAACACCCTTAAAAACCCTTATTAAAAAAATCTCACAATTATACACTCTAACATAAAAAAACTGTCTAAGACGGAATTTAAAACTGTATTATAGGCTTCCGTTTTAGAAGGTTTTACTATATAAAATAAGATATTGTTTGTATCCAGCAAGTACAGCCCGGACAGCCCCCCCCCTGCTTGCGCAGACCCATTCACAATTATTTAAAAAATTTGCGTCCCCACCCCCTTATTAAAACACCCTTAAAAACCCTTATTAAAAAAATCTCACAATTATACACTCTAAAATTAAAAAAACTGTCTAAAACGGAATTTAAAACTGTATTATAGGCTTCCGTTTTAGAAGGTTTTACTATATAAAATAAGATATTGTTTGTATCCAGCAAGTTCAGGTTAAAAATTCTGGGCACCCACCCGTTCAAAAAGCTGGTTACGCCTATGCAACCACAGAAGAAGTAACTCCTTAATATTCGCAAATTCAATAACTGTTAGATTTTTCACCAGTTTTTCAATTCAGTTCAGTTATGTAGTTCTTTTCTGTCAGATTTTCCACCCGTTTTTGAAAAAAATGTAGTTTTTTACATTACAAAAGAACATTTTATCGCTTCGTAACTGTTGTTTATTTTCAAACGTTTTGTCTGAGGATAATGTTGTTATCGTTAACGACTTTTGATTTGAAGTTTCGTTTCCTGTTTGGTTTTCATTCGCGGTTGTTGAAGAAAGAGGATAAATAAAAAATGATTTCGTCTCTTTTTTTATTAAATATCAGAAAGACTGAATTTGAGATTTGTGGATTTGATTTCTAAAGGGTTCTTCTGGGGGGGGGGGGGGTTCTCTATAGGACCATTTTTTGGGAGGAGGGGCTGGGGGGGGGGTGTTTCTCATTTTTTGATGTAATATGTCTATCGAAAGCTTATGCTTCATACATTACAAATCTAGCATAAAAGATTTTCTCCCGTTATTCTGGGTCACGTTACGGACCCATAATGGGTTGAAATTTAAATTTCTTAAACTTCTTCGAGGTTTTTTTGCCAAATCGGTATCAGAAAAAAATTGTGCCAACGTGATGTGTGTATGACATCTGCGCCATATAAATATTATTCAGTCTTTTTTTATTGCAATTTTTTTTATCTAAAACAATATGCATTATTTTTCATGCACAATTGCGCATTAAATGAAAATTGTATTGCAATTTTCGTAGTAGTACTTTATAATAATGAATAAAAAAAAACACATTATTTAAAAGTATTTCCTGCACAATAAAATGTTTCCTGACGATTACAAAAAAATATGTCCTGACAATTCAAAAAATAAAAACGTAATTGTCCAAGTTTTCACTTCTGTCGACACTCCAAAAATGTCACTTTTTTTAGGGGGGGGGGGGGGAATTTGTGGAAATAAGTCTTATTTTTTATTTATGTATGGATCCATATAAAAAAGTATGAGCTAGTGAACTTTGAAACCATTTTAATACAACTCATATTCCAAATATTAAAATAATTGAGAAAAATTATTAAAAAATTATTTTCAATTTAATCATTTTTATACTAAGTAAATGCAATTAAATTTCTTATAAATTGAATCTGGAATGTTTAGATAAGATTTTAATATTTACAAAATATAAAATACAGTACAATATATTAGGCTTACAGCTTTCTGAAAGACATAAAAATAGTAGGATAAAATTTAGATGAGTTCAAAGTATTAGAATATTTTATTTTGCGCAACAATATTACCTTATTAATATGAAGTAAATGGTAGTTAATTTTTTGTAGCTCCCTCTTTTGCTTTCATAACAGCGTACAATCGATCTTGCATACTATACATATCTGCTATTAAGAAACTAGTAAAAAAAAACTGAGTCTGGAAAATATTTCATTCTCTACCATCTGTCCTATCTCACAAGTTTCTTTGTCCTATCAGTTAATATTTGTTTTATGTTTTGCAGCCGCTCTAGTAGTGGCAGCACGCATTGACTTGCTGTACGAAAATTCAGTAATGCATTTCATCTCAGATTTTAAAACATCAACAGTGCTGATTGAGAAAACGCGGTATACGAAAAATGGATTTTTGAAAAATTCGTTTTCCTTTGAATGTTAAAGAAAGTTTTCTTAATATGTTTTCTTGTACTTTCTAATTTTCCTGCTTTTCGTATTTCCTATTGGATACATTATTTTATATTCAAAAATATATGTGCCTATAGATATTTTCTTAAATGTTGTTGCCCCACCAGTGGCTGAGAGATTCTGCTCTCAAAACTGGTAGACGGCAGGCGCTGGATTAGAACAAAACCCAATCGCAGTCGTCAGCCCAACCATTCGGAATTTTTCATGGTTTTCTTCGAACTTTGGATTTCCTTGCGTAAATACGGGTTGGGTTCCCTTAGAAAGACCCCCCCTCCCTCCACGGAGGGCACCACCTTGGGGGCCCATATCCCATGTGTTGTCCATTTGAGAGCATATTTAGCAATTGTTTATAAATTGTTTATTGTATCCTGTTACAAAAATAACAGGATGTTGGAACCTGTTACCAGCGCTACTGTGGAATGATGTAACCTGTTAACCAAAAATAACCATATTTCCCATCTCTAGTCAGAACCCACCCTCTCCCCTAAAATGATAACGGCATATATGCACAGCCCCTTTAACGTTACTTTTTAGAACATTGTCAAAATAAAATAAAATAAAAAGTTATAGGTTTTAACTGTTAATAACTTTTAACTCAGTTAATTTCCGCTTTCTTCAACAATGAATAACTTTTGACATTTCGAATAAAGCTAATTCAGTGTTGTCAAACTGAAAATTTTTTTTGTTAGAAAAGCTTATTTTAGGCTTAAAGTCACTTTTTCAAACGCTGTCACATATACAGAAAAGCTCAAAAATTATTATATGATTTTGAAAATCAATAACTTTTAATTCAGTTAATTTTCTTTTTCCTTATGAGACATTGAATGAAAATTGATTCAGAAAAGAAAAATTGATTCAGTGTTATCAAATTGAATAAAGGTTTTCTTTCCAAAAAATTTATTTTAGGTTTAAGATTTTTTTTAACACTGTCACTTGTACAGAAAAAATTAAAGCTATTATATGATTCTAAAAACTAATAACTTTCAATTCAGTTATTTCTTTTTTTTCCCGAGGCAATGAGTTCCTTTTTTATGCATGCGTAACTATTTGTCTGTTGCAGGATTTCAAAGAAAGGATATTAGAGGTATAAGTAGTATGCACAGAGAAGCCGCATTTACTTCGATCCGTGTGTAATGCGTTCATTCGTATATATAATTTCGTATTAACCCGCCTGTATCACAATTTTATAAACAGGGGCTTTGAAGATAAAAAAAAAATAATTCTCTTATGACATATAATCGAATGATGAAATCGTTGATTAACATAAAGACACTTTTTTAAAAACTGGATCACGATGGAGGAAGTTTTTTTTCATGCCATAAATGTATTTGGTGCAATTTGCAGCTTTTCACCCAAAATATAGTTTGAAAATTATTACAAAGATAAAAAAAAAAAAATCAACATAATACTTTCATGTTTTGATAGTCAATTGCTGCTTATTTCAAATGGATATTAAAAAATACCAAAGATAAAAAATTCTTGAAAATCATGGGATAAAGCAATTTAATGGCCCTTAAATTTCACAGGCTTCAGTCACACTAAAATTTAGCAAGTTATCATCAAATGCAATTCTTTTTAAAGAAGATTCAACCAGTATAATGGGATGTAGACTCATTGATGCGAATTTATAGGAATGAGATAATGTATATTTATTACCTTTGGGGGGTCTTTTTTTTGGCTGTGTGGAAAGAAGATTACAAGAATGTGTTTTCTCGATATCTTGAAAATATTAAATTATAAATTATTATATATTTGATACGTTAGAATTTTTTGGACAAAGTAATCGAATTATTATGTTATAATTTTTTTTCTAGCATAGCTATGTCTATTTATCTATTTACTAATTTTTCTGTATAAATAAATTTTATATAGAAAATAATTTTAGCTATATCTGTTATTTTATTAACACTTCAAAATACACAATGAAATTCTTTCAATTACAATTTATTTTTTCTTGAGATTCATTTTTAAATTTACAGCACAAACATAAAAATAATAATCAAATGTTTGTAGTAAAGATCTTAACAATGATTAAAATAAATTTAAGGATAATTAGTCCGAGTGCTACGCGACAAAAATAAGGTGAAAACTGCAAATCGTGATAAGAATGTACCACTTGGTGAGTATGTACTTTATGATAATACAATGCATATTAGAGGGGGAGGCATCTCGTAAAGTCGTCTGAATTCAAGATGGTGGCTGTTATTCAAAATGGCTTCATTTTCTGAATATTCTTAGTATAAATGTGCATTTCATATCGATTTCGATGTTTTTAAAGTCAAGTTTTTGTTTTTAACAATATTCAACATTTTTTAAAAGAGAGTATGAATTCAGTTTATCTGTCTGTTTGTCTGTATGTCCGCCTGTCCTTCCATTCTCTAGCTCGCTTAAATGTTCTCAGATTGCCATGTATATTTTATATGTTTTATGAAGTTATAATAACATGTTCGGAGTAAAAAGTAAAGTGTATAGCTTTTATAGTTCATTTACAGGGCGCTAAAGAAAATTACATTACAATATTGTGTATATGGCCAAATTGTTTGCAATGCTTCTTAATCATGTTATACTCTTTAAAACACATTAGAATTTATATACATCAATGTTAATACTACAATGAGCTACCATTTACTTATTATATAATAAGGTGTACATAGTGTTTATCGCTTATTTACTGTGGCACACCAAAATAAGAAAATATGCGTTTGTAATTTGCATATAAATCTTAAAACGATCACCATATAATTCAAGTGTTATTAGTGAAAGTGCTAGGTGGGTTAAAACCTTTGTAATAAGGATATCCCGAAAAGTCAGTATTTATCTTATATTAATAAAATGCATCTAAGAAAGAGAGGTATCGTATAAATTTATAGGAATTCAAAATGGCGACTATTATTTAGAATCTTTTGCAGTTTTATTCCTCTGCATCTTACAAGGCTATTTATTATGTTAATTTCCACATTTTATAGCTCAAAAATAATCTTTCTAATACTAGAAATATACCTAAAATGAAAATAGGACATTTGTTAAAGTAGTTTTGTCATTTACAGTAGAAAATTTAAAAGAATGAATATATAATAAAAATACTCTTTTATTAATAGATTACTTATACAGTATATTAAACTAGTTGGATGTGTCAATCCCAAAACTTTCTTTTATCTCATAAGTACATTTTACTGTTTAAAAAACGTAATCAATATAACAAATCGTAATCATCGTGTAATTATGTTATATGTCATTTTGTAACAAAATCTGAAGTTTGATGAAATTCTGTGCGTTGATTGTTGAGATTTTGCTATCGGAAAAATCGTGCAAAATGCAGCATAGCTGCACCACCTGTTGCAAGGTTAATACCAAAATGTAATCAGCGTCTAATTATGTTATATATTCTAGTGTAACAGAATCTAAAATTTGATGAAGTTCTCTGCATTAGTTCTTGAGATATAGCTATCGCAAAAATCGGGCAAAATGTAGCATAGCAGCGCCACCTATACGGCAGTTCACACCAAAACCTTATCAGTGGCTATGTATTTCAAGGTATCGCGGAATCTGAAGTTTGGTGAAATTCTGTGCATTAGTTCTTGAGATATAGCTATCATGAAAATCATGAAAAACGTGGCATAGCAGCGCCACCTGCTGGCCAATTTACACCAAAACTTAATCAGCGTCTATGTATATCAAGGGGTCACAGAATCTGAAGTTTGGTGAAATTCTGTGCATTAGTTCTTGAGGTATAGCAATCTTGAGAATCAGGAAAAACGTAATATAGCAGCGCCACCTGCAGGCCAATTTTCACCAAAAATCAATAGGCACTAATTCATATCAAGGTCTAACTGAATATAAAATTTTATTAAATTTCGAGCATTAGTTCTTGAGATAGAGCACCCACAATTTTTTTGTCACATACAGACTCACAGACAGACAGACGGACAGACTCACAGACAGACGTTTTCTAAAAATAGTCAAAACGTGTTCAGGATCTTCTAAAACGTATGAATCCGTCGAAAACCGGAAGTCGAAAATTTTCATGAATCAAATACTTTCTTCTTGTAAAGATAGAAGAATGTAAAAATAAATGTTACATATAATGCTGTAGAATATAGAGACTTCACTCGGTGCCATCATATTTCTCACATTCGTGTTTGCAATTGCACAATAATGCAAGAAAGTCCAACCTTTCTACAGCCACATTTACCTTTACAGATTTTACACATACACTTAATTAAATCTTCACAAGAGTCTAAAATCACTGGCAACTCCGACCATCTATTTTCTATGATAAATTATCCAAGCACCATTCCCATTTGTTTGGAGAGATTGCATGTATTTCCGGATGATCTACTTTTCCCTAAAAGTCTCCAGCTTGGAAAGCACTGCGTAAAATATATTTTTGAAGTGCACCCTTGGTTGGTGGAAAATTGTCAGAAACTATTCTTGTCTTGCATTATTAACACTTATGGTATTGCTTGTTGAACAGCACAACAATGCTACGAACTTTTCTAAAATATTTAAAATACTTTCAAGAATGGAAGTTTGTGGTTTTGATAGGTATGAAAAGGCAGCAGTAGCTTCTTTAAAGAGAATGAGCGTTTTCCAATTTGACTTTTTAGTTTTTCCTGTGAAACCCATATTGCTGTTGCATCCTGTGAAAGCATTGAATCCTAATCATTAAGTCGTTGCCTTTTCTCTTCCAATCGCTGCAGCTATGGTATTAACAGGAATAAATCTGTATTTTTCCCTGTTCCAAATACAACCCAAATAGTTTCTAAGCATCTGTTTGAAAGGACAAAAAAATATGGAATCACCAAAACTAATACATCAGTGTCTACAGAGCGTATAATATTATTTTTCAGTCCTTTTTCAACCATGTCTTTGAGATGCAATATTATTCTTCAATCTTGCTTCTTCGTGACCAGGGCAAGTCGTTGCAATTAAGAAGCTTACGGCAGTAAGACTGGCTTTAACTTCTTCTCCTGGAGTGGTAATAACGTCTGTGTTTTTGTATGGTGCTAGTGTTCCAAGGAGATTAAAAAGCTCTTCTTTGTTATTTGAATTTCTTAAGAAATCGTGCCAATTTTTAGGTAATCTAACATGTGGTTGCACTTGTCATCTCGCCCCTTGAACCCCTCTTCTGTCTAATTTCTCCTTTAAAGCTTACAAGGAAGGTCTCCATACGAGCATACTCAGAAAAATCTGAAAAAATTACAGAATGTTCTTCTCATATAGTTATATATGTTTATAAAAAAAATTTCGGCGGAACCTCCTTATAACGTCCGTAAAAAAATAATAAAAATTTCGTTTATTTGGCGATTTATCTCCGGTTGGCGAAAAAACGAAATTTTGAAAAATACGCTTTTACGCTTCGAATACTTTTTAAAGAAAAAACTTTCTATGTTCAATTTATTTAAATAAGTTTAGTTTAAGTAATTTTAGTTTTGCATTTTTACTTTACTTTAAGTGTAATTTTGTCATATACGTTTATATGTACTTATAACAAAATGAAATTAATATATTTTATCATTTAAAACACAATTTAAATTGATTAAAATTGTTCCAAATTGAAAAATACACTGTTAAAAATCTGCTGCATTTTGTTGCAACGCACTCTTTTGCTTGTATAGAAAACGGTTACTTGGCCGTGAAATGGAGCTTTCTCATTGGTTGAAATAGAGATATTATATACAAGTGGTGGAGTGCGTTGCAACAAAATGCAGCAGATTTTTAACAGTGTATGACACGGTCAATTCACCATGCTATGGAGCATTCTCATTGGTCAGAAGCGAGATATTCTATAAAAGTAGTGGAGTGACGTTGCAGTAAATGCTGCAGATTTTTAACAGTGAATCAATTAAAATCAATTTTCAGATTCGTTAAAATCGTCTGCTTTTGGCGAGGAAATGCACTGCTCGCCAAATCTCGCGTCGCTTTCAGCTTTTCACGTCAGTTATTCCAAACTATTTTATTTTTTTACATATCTAATAATGTAATTCCACCGCTAATTTTCACTGATCCTTTATTACCTACATGAGTAGTTTAATTTGCATTTTTTTCAAAAAATTCTGAATATGCCCCCAATGGAGACCTTCCTTGTTAGTATAATGTATCTATCCCAAATCAAATCTATTCTTTGGCATTTAAATCTCTCAATGTCTTTACGTAAGTAAGGATAAAACGTTTTAATGTAGTAATCATTAAATGTCTTTAAAGTCTGTTGAGGCTTTAAAATGTTAGTAAGAAATGGCCCATCATATATTAAAGCATCACATTTTATAAGCTAAATTACAACCAAAGAAAATAATCATATGACATTTTGCAGTTCGTTCGTACCTGGTAAAGTTTTAAAAAGCATACTATAATTTAAAAGCACATAGACAACATTGTGTTTATAGACAGAATTGTAAACGTATTCTTTTTTAGAGCTTGTAAATGAACTATAAATTCTACGCTCACCATATTGTACAGTAAGTATCTTGTACTACACTTCACTGATGTATGTTAATTTCAATATGTTTCAAATAATTTAACATCATTAAAACACACTAAAAAAGATTTTTGAAAATGGACCATAATGTAAGGGGATTATTTTGAGTGTGCCTGTAAACGAACTATAAATGCTAGACACTTCATTTTCGATATAGAACATTTTGCAGTATACCATGTCTTTAAATTACATATAGAGATAACACATACATAAATTACACGGATATCTGAGTAAATTTAAGGATAAAAGAGCAGGGTCAGACAATTCGTAAATATTTTGAGTGCCCTGTAAATGGACTATAAAAGCTATACACTTTACTTTTTACTCCGAACATGTTATTATAAACTTCATAAAACATATAAAATATACATGGCAATCTGAGTACATTTAAGTGACCTAGAGCATGGAAAAACAGGCGGACAGACAGACAAACAGATAGATAAACCGAATTCATACACTCTTTTAAATAACGTTGAATAGTGTTAAAAACGAAAACTTGACTTTAAAAACATCGAATTCGACATGAAATGCACATTTATATTAAGCATATTCAGAGAATGACGCCATTTTGAATAACAGCCGCCATCTTGAATTCCGACGACTTTGCGAGATGCCTCCCCCTCTAATATGCATTGTATTCTCATAAAGTACATACTCACCAAGCGGTATATTCTTATCACGATTTGCAGTTTTCTGATGCGTAGCACCCGGACTAAATATAATAAAAGAATATTTATAATATCTTTTCTGTAAGTGACAAAAATGACAGAAATGTATTAGAGTGTTTCTGCAAGGGCAATGCATTTAGCCGATTTTAAAGGGCATCTTTGATATTATTTCCATGTTTTCGAAAGAAAATACCGAAACGCAATCGCGTTTCTCCATTATTCAAGATTTCTATAAATACTCTTTATTGTTTTTGTCTATTTATACGCTGCAGATGTTGTGATGATATAGAAAGTATTGTTATAATAGCAAAGAGAAAAAAAAAAAAAACTTTTTAAAAGAGGTTCTTTAATACAAACTCTTTTCGTTGGTGGAGGTAAAAAGAAAAGCTTGAAGAAGAAGATTCTTGCTTTTATTTTGTATCTCTTTCATATTTTCCTATATAAAGATTTCTTCCTTTTCTTCAACTAAAAATTGTGGAGCTAGAAAAAACTAGGTAATCTATATTATAAAGCTAAATAAATAAACAACGTTCAAGAGCACAAATATTATAAAATAAAAGATGTTAAAAGATGTTAAAAGCATACATGTTTCGGGACTTCTTAAGTCCCATCATCAGTGCTAAAAGTGTAAAATGTAAAAGAAAGTCACATCGCAAAATAAAATAAGTCGTGTAACTGAGCTCGCCTTAGCGGCGAACTCAGTTATACGACTTATTTTATTTTGCGATGTGACTTTCTTTTACATTTTACACTTTTAGCACTGATGATGGGACTTAAGAAGTCCCGAAACATGTATGCTTTTAACATCTTTTAACATCTTTTATTTTATAATATTTGTGCTCTTGAACGTTGTTTATTTATTTAGTTATATATAAGCACAAAGTACAATCCTCTCCCCCCTTCTTATATTATAAAGGCCAAACGTATCTGTGCGTAACGCATACGTCATTTTGCGAATGGCAACACTTTCCAATGAAAGTTTCGATTTCGCAGTTTTTGCTACTGGAAATTTTAGACATTGCACATTGCAAATTTTTACATTGCACGTTTTAAATTTTTACACCGTCGTTCAGAGAAAAAAATATACTTTTAAATGCAATTTGTTTGAAAGCTGTATCTCAATTTGTTTTTGATACATTAATTTTTTTATAGTTTTTAGTACATATTTTATAATTGTGGCAACATAACCACTTCATTTTGTCTTAAAATTGAAAAAAATAAAATAAAATAAAATGCGTACACTATGTCAAATATATCGTCTGTGATTGTGTCAATTTGGAACAATTTATATTTTCATTCACATTTATACAAAACACACGAGCCTCAATTGATAACTTCATCATAATAACTGAATTTTATTATATTTTACTGATTACGTATGCAATTAAAGTTTAATTTTAATAATTTGGACAGAGTTTCATAGAAATATTATTTTGTGAATTTTAGCTTAAAATAATATTTGTTTGAGAGTTAAACTGACCAATATAAGATGCATTTTTAAATGTAACTAATTTTGTAGATTTATTATAAATCAATGAAACAGTTCTTTCTTAAACCTTTTCTTTCGTCGAATTTCGACGGGTTCCACCTCGTTTATAAAATACTTAAAAGTGTTGGAGATTTATTTTGTCGCATAAATTAGTTCAGTGTAAGACAAAAGATGTTAGTTACTAGTGGTTCAAAAGCATAATCTAAATTAAAATTGAATATATTATGTTGCAGCAAACGATATTTCCTTATAATTATTTTTACTTTCTTCTATCTTCAATAGAAGAAAGTATTGTAATAGACGTTTTTTCGACTTCCGGTTTTCGACGGATTTACACGTTTTAGGAGTCAGAGATTCCAAAAAACATGTTTTTACAAAATGTCTGTCTGTCCGTGTGTCTGTGTGTCTGCCTGTGTGTTTGTGTGTATGTCGCCATTTTACCATCAAAAAGTGTATGAAGTTATGCATAGAATTGAACCAAATTTTTTGTGAATATTTTTGGCTGTGGCAAGCAGGTCCTCCTTCAGTTTTGAAACATTCCATCGGAAGGGGGCGGTGCAATCGCGATTTTTGTGCTATTTTCAATATTGTACCGACCAAAAGTATATGAAGTTATGCATCGAATTGAACCAAATTTTTTGTGTAAGTGTATGACTATGGCTAGTTGGTCCTCCCTGAGTTTAAAAAAATCTGTCGGAAGGGGGCGCTGCAATCGCGATTTTTGTGCCATTTTCAATATTGTACCGACCAAAAGTGTATGAGGCTTGCATCGAATTGAACGAAATTTTTTGTGTAAGTGTATGGCTATGGCTAGTTGGATCGCCCTGAATTTGAAAAAAATCCACCAGAAGGGGGCGATGCAATGGCGAATTTTATGCCATTTTCAATATTGCACCACTTAAAAGTGCATGAAGTTAGTTCTAGAACTGAACTAAATTTTTTGTATATGATTAATTTTTGGCAAGGCAAGTAAGTCCTCCCTGAATTAAAAAAAAATAAAAAATAAATAAATCTGCCTATCATTCTATTGTCCATCGGCTCGTACAGAGGCGGAAATTCGTTTTTACTCCGATTAATTGAATGAAGCAGAAATTTAAGATGAAAATCAAAGCTGGTATGGTATTGAATTAAAATTATTAAAACATTAAAATGAGTAACTATTTTTTTTTAATATTAAAATATACATATGAGATAGAAGAAAGTTTTGGGATTGGCACATCCAACTAGTTTAAATAATTTTTATAATATATGATAATCTCCACCGTTATTCACCAATTAAATAACACACAAATTCTTTTTTAAGTGCGTTTGTAATTATGTAAGTACGTAGCACCTATAGTCGTCGCTCAATCTGCCCGTCTGTCCGCATATAACAACGGAAAAACTACCCAACCGAATTTTAAATATATAGTTGTTACATAATTTTGTCGAGTCATTTTAAATTTTATGAAAATCGGATGCATAGTTCAATGACAGGGACAATCAAAAGTATTCCGTTACATTACGGTCAATGAGAAAAAAGTTTCAAGTGCATTTGATCTTACACTCTTTCGAACATAAAACAATTCATATGCATCTATGAAATATATACAAAAATATATATTCTACACAATCTGTGGTGCAAAGAATATTTTTAATTAATATACAGGGCCATACAAAATCATTCCATTACATAATGATATAGAGGGAAACATTGTTTGGGGTGCGTTTTTAATTATATTAAACCATTTCACATTTTATTAAATTGTTATACGTTGCTGATGTTTACTGCAAGTTACTTCCTGTATAATAGAAAGCATTTAGTATTTACAGGGACACAGAAAAGATTGCGGATACTGTATTGTATCCGGAGTATTGTATATTTTAAAAATTCCGTTATAGCACGAACGCAACTCAATTGCTATGTTTGACGTACAAATTCCGACTTTTTTTAAAATTATTGATATGGTTATCATTTTAGTGAAATAACTAGGACATACAATATTTATTTTTCCATCAACTATTCTCAGAACTATATATAAGGCTTACATTCAACAATATTTCTGTCCATTCTTCAGACAGTAATTAATTTGATCTAATTTTCCGGCTGAAATTGTTTCAATACAAAGTACGATAGTGATTAAGAATAAGGCAAAACGTACTCTCACAAATCACGAAAAGTTGTCCATACGATCAATTTCTTCAATGATAATCTATCAGACACAAGTGTTTTGCAATTTCATTTCCCCAAATTGACTATACGCGATATAATCTCGCAGGAAAATGAGGACGTGGAACCTCGCTCAAGAACGCATATTGATTGAAAGCGTAAGAATTAAAAATCATTATATCGTATGCAAAACAGAATTTTTATTTTACTAGAGTCTTGAAAAGTTGTAAACATATGAACAGGCAAAATTTGTAACGGAAATAGTAATTTACTCAAAATCTAGAGATTTATTTACTCTTGTGGAAGAGCAATAAGTAACAAGTAACTGGATTTTCATGCATCTGTCCAGTATCAATTTTAATTTCTTCCGTTTTGTGTTTCTTGAGACTGGAGTTAAAATCGGCTCAAAAGTTAGTTTTTTAAAAAATTGCCGTGTCTGATAGCAACTTCAGATTCAGGATACATCCCGACCAATATCAGGAATTCTTTGCAATTATTTTGCTTATAACCATATGGGGATAAGATATCTCAACACTTTAATAGTATCGCCTGTTACTTAAACTCCAAGTAACAGAATTTTCCATATGCTCATAGCATGCACACGATAAGATTTAACAGTCAAGTAGAAAAAGGAAGCCTTACGGTTGTGATCTTGACTCTCTTCTCCAAAACACCGTTGGTGCACTGGCGACAAGATGTTGACCGCATAGACCATGGACCTTATGCACGCAACCTGAGGTAGAGGCTAAAATTCGGCTGCTGGTGGTATTTACTGGCGATGTTTAGCATAGCAATCTATGGAGTGTGAGTTATTAATGCTTATTTATTATAAATGCCGGAAAAGAATTTTTTGATGTAGCAGCATATACTTGATATATAGTAATATAAAATCAAAACTGTTGTTTTACTTGCGAGAAAATTATCTAAATTTGTAAATTTTCCGTTAAAATGTATCCATTCAACATGGATCAAGGCTGAAGTCGTCTGCTAGCGATATTTGAGGCTGGGCATAACTGCATTCTGGCGGTGCAGTGTCTAGAATATCAGATAAGCATATCGCCAGCTCTGGCGTCTGACGTCACGTGCATAAGGTCCATTCCACCAGAGTCATAGGATGTTGCGTAGGATTAAAAACGTCCCGTCTACTATGAAAGTAGCGGCAAGGCTTGAGTCGTGCCGCTGCTTTCATAGTAGACGGACGTCTTCTTTGCCCATGACGAAGAAAGACTCAATCTTTTCGAAAGGCTTAGTGTATTTTAGGATATTTCATGGCGTTTTTAAGAAGTTTTTATAACAGTTCGATTGATTTATACCAGTTCAAATTTATTTTCTTGAGTTGCATAGGATGTTGCATAGGGCCATTTCACGAAAAGTGGAGGAAATGTCCCGCACGTGGCTCTTGCATATATACCTATATCTATTAATTTATAAATTGTTAAAATATAAATAAACTATAAATAAAAATTAATAAAAAAACCCTATATTCTCATAATTAGCATAGTTGCTTTAATTTGAGGATAGAGTAACATTGTTAAAGTAGGAGTAACATGTAGAAAAGCTGTTCTACACGTGATATGGAATGGCCCTTTAATAGGTATTAAAATCTCTAAATTTTCAACACCCTAGATCTTAGAAAGCTACTCGTTTTTAATAACAAATAATGGGTAATAAAAATCTTTACATTTTAAACCCTAGACATAATTAATCTGTCCGTTTCAGGGCCATTCAATGAAAAACTGACAAAGAGGGAGTGTACATTTGAAAATATATTAATTTTAATGATTTTTGTCAATTTTAACTCAGCTCACATTTTTTATATTATTTTAATGAAAATCCTGATTTTTCTAATAGGAGCTCCTAAGAAGGGAGAACCGGAGTAGCCCTTGCATTAGTCAGGCTCTAATCTCTGATTTAGACTTTCGGAAATTGCTGACCAAAGTAACTTTAACTATGTAATAAAAAAAAAAATTCTGAAAGTAAAAAGTGTAAAGAAGACATTAAGATACTTACTTCATTTGGTATACCTGCAGTTTCTCCAACAAGGGAAGCCCACCAAACCATGAGGTATGAAAATATTGCAATCCAGAAGATACTTCCTATGAAGGTTATGTAAAAGAATTTCCTTTTCTCCTGCGAAATTTAAAAGTTTAAGATTTCAATAAAGGATTTCGATGAGCAGCAATATTATAACATAAAATGCTAATTATTGGAAGCTTCCGCATAAGAATTGAGAAATGACGTATAGTTAGATTAAGACGCCACTCAAATTACTCAAAAAAAAAAAAAAAGGATGATAATATTAAATCTATGGGGGCGTTATTTTTTAAATTTCTTGCTCAAATTTTAATAATTTTACATGATTTTTTTCTGCATAAGAGAGTTGAGGACGATCTACAACCGGGCTAGTTTTTACTTTTTCGATTTTGCTCACATTTTTTTTATATTATGTTAGTTTCAGAATCGGTTCCATTTGATTCTGAAAGTTAAAATAATTAAAAAAAAAGAAACAAAAATCGAAAAAGTAAAAACTAGCCCGGTTGTAGATTGTCCTCATTCTTCCTGTGCAAAAAAAAAAAAAAAAAAAAAATCATGTAAAAATATTAAAATTTGAGCGAGACATTGAAAAATAACGCCTCCATAGACTTAACATTATTATCCGAATTTTTCTGAGTCACTGGTGTGAGCTCTTAATTTATTTTCTAATAGATGCTTTCAGTGTGACATCAGCCATGACGTTTTGGTTGAAAACTGACATGAAACAAACAGTTGCTATGTTTGATTCCTAATTAAATAAAAATCGTAGAAAAGTTATCACTGCTTATAAGGTATTAAAACAATTAGCTGTGGGATATATCTATAATATACAGACAAAATAGAAAATATAACATTCCAACCGTTTGTTTAGAGTCCGTTTTCAACCAAAACGTCATGACTAACATCTCACCTGAAATCGTCTATACACCGGAGGGCAAAATAATAAGAACGAAGAAATAATTGACCAAATAAGGAATACTAGATAATGCCCGTCAAGATTTGACGGTAAGGATTACGTGAATGTTTCATCAGAAAAATTCTTGAATTTTGAATGAGTTGCTTTTAAATTCCTCTATTCAAATTGTGATGAATTACTGTATTACATAAATGATTTCTATTTTTTTTTTTTTTTTTTTTTTTTTTTTAATTATTAAAGACGATAAATGGTCTAATCTATTCGATGAAGTAAAATAGTTTTAAGTTTAATTTACACCTAATTATGTTTGTATTTTATCAGCAATTTAACTAAAAATACTGTGTAAGTTATTATTATTATTATTATTATTATTAATAATTTTTTTTTTGCTTACTACGGCCTATTTTCTTTTTGCCCCCCCCCCCCTCTCAAATAACAATATTTACACTACCATTCAAAGCAGCCATGACTTTTATTTTTATCTGTCTCATTTTTTAAAATCCTAAATTTGAAATTTGATGCAGCTATTTATAATATAATATTTTTTTATTACTTGAATTTTCTTATGCATTTTTATACATCTTTTCAAATATTAAATCATGTGTATCAATGTAATTTATTTATAGCTGTTATGCTAATATTTTTATTTCTTTCCCTTTTTTTTAATGAATGACAAACTTTTCTTTCTTACAGACATTCATATTTTTGATATGGTAGAAAAAATGTAACGAAAATTGTTGATCAGTTCAATTTACATAACTGATAATTACATGTAAAATATTGTAGGTTAAGTATTTTAAATATAAAATATTTGTTTTTTCAAGATATTGTTCAGTGTTAAATTTTGTTCATTTATAAAGCATTCAAATAATAATAATAATAAAAATCCTAAAACTTTTCTTACTAATAAAATATGTTATTATTGAAATGAATTATCGACAAAAATTCTACACAAATCATTTTGCCGGGTTTGGATTTGAACCTGCATCCTCTTACAAAAACTCAAAGCTTAAAGCTTTAAAGCAGTTGCGTTACTTCACTACGCTATCAGCAAATTTTCTATAATGGACAAGTTCTGGAATCAGTTGACGCATGCGCAATTGTCTAGAATTTGGATTTTAATTTTACAGAAACTGTTTTATGTTTTAATGTTTATGATAACTTATTTTTTTTGATATATTGATATCAGCTACAACTTAAAATGCTAACATTTCCAATATCTTCGTGTGTAACAGTAATTTATAAGAAGGATTACCAATCGTAACTTTTAGCCTCAGATCATTCAGTTTAACTTCGACAGCTTCCAAAGTAAGTCATATTTTTGAACTGTTAATAACACTGAAAGAGACAAATAATAACTTTGTGATAAAAAGAAGAGCTTGTTTACAATAAGATCGAATAAATTATATTTGAGATGCAGACGCATTTAAAACGAAACTGCTAGTTGTGAAGTGATAGTTCAACTGAGCGAGGATCTCTACGCATGTGCAGTGCGTCACTCCAAAGGCAGACTTGTACTTATGTACTACGCATGCGCATACGTGAAATTTTAATTGAAAATTGTGGCTAATTAACAAAATTTTTGAACAAACAAATCTACGATAACAAATCTGTGGCCAAATACTTTTCGTTTAAAAAAAGAATGGTGTGATTTGATGCAATAGTTTGCTCTCATGGACTGTCGAAAGGAAATGCTTAGCATTTTAAATATATAGATTATTATACCAATACACATGTAAACCATATAAAGTGATTTCATACAGCTGACTAAGCGATATAAACATAGAAAACAATACAATGCACTGTATTTTCTTTCCTAGAAAAGCTATAGGGGCAAAATGTTAAGAAAGGAATAGAATATTTTTAAATATAGAAATATTACATACAGCCTAGTAGTAAAAGAGGAAAAAATTCAGTTTTAATTTGGGGAAAGCTAGAAACAGTTTTAATTTTTTTTCATTTTAGGGGTATAGAAAGTATGTACTAAGTTCCTCCCCTCCCCCTCTCTTACTATGTGGGCTTGTAGAAAATGTATAGTCGAAAAACACGTTTTTGCTAATTACAGTGGCAATATCTAAAAAATAATCTCTATCAAAAATATTGTTAGTACAATTGTTATAGAGCTTAAAATTCTGAATAAAATGAGTACGCCCACTTAATATTTTTGTTGAGCATTAAGTTACTAATTTTGTTAAGTTTTTCCTAAATAGCTAATGAGCAGCTTGAAGCCAGAACAGACGACGTTATTAATCCACATTGCTTTTGATTTTTGTGATTGATACGTACATGTATTTTTTTAAACTTATTGAGGTATTTACATTGTTTTGTAATTATTTTAGATCTTTATTTTAAATATTTCGAGAATTATGGCTTAACCTCAGCTGAGCGTTAGGAGATGAAAAAAAAAAGACGGAATTCGGAATTAATTAGGGGAAGCTGGAAATTGTTTTAACCCTCCGGCATAGGTCAGAAATGAGCGCATTAAAATTTCCCCTCCTGCTAATTAAGCTTTTGCTGCTTCGAACTACGAATTCATGATATTTAGCATGTTTCAAAAATGGCTCGTAAATGATGGGAAACATTATTTATTATCTCCGATATTGTATTTGAAATATTGTAGAATTTAATATGACTTATATGGAGTGAAGGGGACGAGCGAACAAAAGAGTGTGGAGGAGCCTTGTCGCTAGGTAAAAATTCAAGATTAACTAATAGCACGATTTAATACTTAGATATTTTACGAAAAGAACAGTAATGTTTAAATAAAAAATGATTTTAGACTAGTATATGAGTATCTTAACTTAAATTTCTAAAAGTTTAAAACCTTTAAAATACTGAAAAGAATATTAGAGTCTTTGCGTAAAATCTTTCTTTAAAAACTACACTGACAGAAAAAAAAATCCCAACACCAATAAAGACTTGTGTTAGCTAAACGAAATTTTGTAGACGTGTTTATATATCTGAAAGATGACATTGATTCAAATTTCATGCTTCACGCATAAGTGTGGCGCTAGTAGCGCCACTCACAACTTTAAAGTCAGGTTTGCTTTAAATGCGTGCTGCAAAGTTCGTGAGCATTATTTATCTTCAAAATTTGACGAATTGAGTTGAGGTTGATCATGAATGCCTTTAAGAAGACGAAGAAGCTATTATTATCCGCTCCCCGATTTGGAAAGAGGTCGTAAAGTAGGGCTACGAGAAAGTGGATTTTCTTTCCGTAATTTTGCAGAAAGACTTGGACGAAATGTATCCACTATGCATGATTGTTGGGAGCAGTGGTCAAGAGATGGTGCTGCCTCAAGAAGATCAGATTCTGGGTGACCACGTAGCACTACTGAGAGGGAAGACCGTCATATTCGGCGTACGGCTGTGGCGCATCGTACTGCATCTGCGACAAAAAATAGAGCTGCAGTTGGTACCACAGTGACACAACGAACTGTTAGAAATCGGTTACTTCAAGGACAGCCCCGAGTAAGGCGCCCTGTTGTATGCATTCCACTCAGTCCAAGTCATTGCCGTTTGCGACGTCAATGGTGTCAAGCCAGAACTCATTGGAGGATGGAATGGAGATTTGTTGTGTTTTCTGGTGAAAGCAGGTTCTGCCTTGGTGCCAATGATGGCCGTGTGATGGTCAGAAGGAGGCCAGGGGAACGCCTGCAACTAAACTATCTGCGACCTAAACACACTGGACCTACAATCTGGGGTCATGGTCTGGG
The DNA here is from genome assembly GCA_964019185.1 of Maratus speculifer. Taxonomy (NCBI): domain Eukaryota; kingdom Metazoa; phylum Arthropoda; class Arachnida; order Araneae; family Salticidae; genus Maratus; species Maratus speculifer. Next base: position 359,769,521 of record OZ025291.1, read on the forward strand.
GAGCAATTTCTAATGACAGCAGAAGCACTCTCGTGGTTCTCCCAAACACACTGACTCAAATGTGTACGTCAGTCTGGTAATTCAACCTGTAGTGCTGCCATTCAAGAAAAGCATTCAAGGGGAGTTTTTCAACAGGATAACGCTCGCCCTCATGGTGGTTGTAACGCAACGTGCTCTACAGAGTGTTGACACGTTACCTTGGCCAGCGAGGTCACCAGATCTGTCTCCCATTGAGCACGTATAGGATATCATTGGATGAGAACTCCGGTGTCATCCCCAGCCAGCACTGACCATCACAGTATTGACACAGCAAATACAACAAGCATGGAATTCCGTACCACAAAGTGACATTCGGCACCTATTTGATTCAATGCATGCACGTATGCAAGCTTGCATTCAGAATTCTGGATGTTATAGCGACTATTAATGTAACAGCATTTCACATTTGAGATTCATTTTATTGTCCTTAAATTAACCTGTGATCCCGTAAATCTAATCAATTAAACATGTTAACTAGGCAAATGCACTGTCCAAATTTCATTACTCTACAATAAATTTTTCTTGGTATTGGGATTTTTTTTTCCACCAGTGAATGTTTAAGGTTGGCGGTATGTTGCGAAATGACATGTAGAACATCTGTCATTCATACATCTTTTTCTCTATAACTTCTAAATTATAATCCTCAGTACATACAAAATAAAGTCCTAACATAATTACACAATTTTCGTGAAGGAATGAACAAAAAAAAAAAAAAAAAAAAAAAAAAAAAAATACAAGTACATACCAATTTGTGGTAGGGCAGACTGATAACTTGGTCTCTTCTGGCTTTAAGCAAGCTCTTGATTTGCGATTAAGGTAAAACTTTGAAATAGAATTACGACCTTAATATTGAACAAAAATATTAATGTGGGTTCACATTTTATTCAGAATTTTAAGCTCTACAACATTTATGCTGACAATGTTTATGATAGAGTTAGTTGCTTCGAGATATTATTAAAATAATTTAGAAAAAAAACCGTGTTTTTTAACTGTAAATATGTACATATTTTCTAACGTTCACTTAGTACTTGAGGGAAAACTTAGTACGTTCATTCTAGACTAAAACTAAAGGATTTAAAATAATTTCCAGTTTCTGAGTTTAACCCAATGATCACGGAGCTAAAACTTTGAAGTAGAATTGGGACGTTAATGTTCAACAAAAATATTAAGTGTAGATACTCATTTTATTCAGATTTTAAGCTCTGCAGATTTTGTACTGGCAATATTTTTGACAGAGTTAGTTATTTTGAGGTATTATTATGGTATTATAAAAAAATCCCTGTCGGCTTGGCCTATAGCGGAGGTAGATTTCGAAGAGTTTTCATTTCAACAACAACAACAACAACAAAAAATATTATTAACGATAAACCCTGTTCAACTACTTTATATAACCGATTTTGAAAAACTTTTAATTTCATTTTTCTGAAAGAACTGAATTTTATCAAAATCCTCTTAAACGAAATTCGGCTCAAATGCTCATTTTGAAAACATATTTTGAATATATATATTCTGACTTAATTAAAACATCGACTCATACGCACATTGTATAATTCCTAAATAACAAAAAAACTGTCAACTGAATGCGTTTGAGCGTAAAACTGAATTTAAAAATGAGTCATAAAATAACGAATTCGTTATTTGAATACATCCACAATTCTTTAATCAAGATCGCTTTGGGAAATTTTTCGCGAAGTGCCCAATTTGACAGCTTTTTAAAAATATATATTTAGCCTTTATCAAAAAACTGACGAATACGGCCCATTGCACAGTTCCTAAATGGCAAATAACTGTCAATTGAATGCGCTTGAGAGCAAAATTGAATTTAAAAATGAGTCATAAAATAACCAATTTGTTATTTGAATACATCTCAATTCTTTAATCATGATCGCTTTGGGATTTTTTTTTTTTTTTTTTTTTTTTTGAGAAGTGCCCTTTTTGACAGCTTTTTAAAAAAAATATATTTAGCCTTTATCAAAAAATTGATGAATACGCACATTATACAGTTTGTAAATAACAAGAAACTGTCAATTGAATGCGTTTGAGAGCAAAATTGGATTTAAAAATGAGTCATAAAATAACCAATTTGTTATTTGAATACATCCTCAATTATTTAATCACGATCGCTTTGGGAAATTTTGTGCGAAGTGCCCATTTTGGCAGACTTTTTTGAAATATATTCTGCCTTTGTCAAAAAACTGGCCAATCCGTCACACTATATAGTTCCTAAATAAGAGGACCTGTAAATTGGATGCGTTTGAGAGCAAAAGTGGATTTAAAAATGACTCAGAAAAAACGCAATTTGTTTTACTTCCTCAATTTTTCAATCACTATTACTTCGGGAAATTCTGTTCAAAATACCCTTTTTGGCAGCCTTTTTAAAAAAATATATTCTGTCTTTATCAAAACACTGGCCAATACGTCACATTATATAGTTCTTAAATAAAAGAATCTGCCATTTGAATGCGTTTAAAATAAAAAATGAATTTAAAAATGTGTCAAAATAAGCAGTTTGGATTTGAGGTTTTTCCTCCAACTCCTATTTTTGTTTAATTTATTTTTGCTATAAGAATTGATCCCATGAAAAACATGTTAATACAAAAGTTTAAGATATTATTAAGAAAATGTAAAATAAATTTAATTAGATTTGATTACTTAAGAATTGAGTAAGTTATGGATTTTTTTCTTCCCCCCCCCTTTTTCTTTTCGTTTTTAATTTTTTTCATCGGTAAAAAATGGTCCTGTCAAAAACTTGTAAATACAAAAGTTTTATATAATGTTGAGTACATTTATAAAAAATTTAGTTGGACTTGATATCTTGAGAATTGACGAAGTTATAAATTTATTTATCCCAAAAACTCTTTTTTTTTTCGCCCCTTGAGCCCATTTTTAACTTTATCAAAAATCTGTCATACATAAACTTTTAGCCCATTTTTTAGAAGTAATATAAACTTTAAACTGATTCGATATCTATTTTAATTAAGAAGTTATCGCGTTTTTTCGGTTTTCACATAAACCCTCCGTGTTTCCACCCCATTGGTCCGATTTTGCCCATTAACGAACTCGACCGAGATTTTATGCCCCTTGATTTTATGTAAAAGTTTGAAGAAGATCAGAGCATAATAATGGAAGTTATCGTGTCTAGAAGGAAGTGAAATATATATATATATATAGATAGATAGAAATAAACTTTTTTACTGATGGTAGTTTTGGGGTCTAGGAGTCATGATCGGTGTAGATCTACAAAAAATTTTCAGAAATTCCAACATGAGAGAGAATGCAATAGGTAGTATTTCATACGAAATCTACCTAAAAACGTGTTTTTGACTATAAATTTATACATATTTCATAACGGTCATCTAGTACGAAAAAGAAAACATTGTATATTTATTCTAGATTTAAACTGAAGGGATTAAAATAATTTATAACTTTCCCCTAATTTATTCCGAAATAAATTCCCAAACCACTGGACTAATGTGATTTGGGTTTCCTTTGTGTTTTAGAATATCAAAACATTACTGTGACATTGCCTTTACACGGTTTTTGAACTTGATGAAATGATAGAACACAGCAGAAGATTATTAATTTAATTATAACTCTGTTTTATACTGGACAATTTTACTGATTTTTCGAGAGACATTGCGCTGTATAATACTCAAAATATTACTCATGGAATTTATGTCCGGATTATTGGTCGACCAATCAAATGTGTGAATCTTATTTATCTTCAAACCACTTTTATATGTCTTTTTCAGGGTGAATTGAGGTACTGTCTATGGTGACAAAAATTATGATAAATGCCACCTTTTTTGTGATAGGCCGTGATCGCTGCTCTATATTGTATAGTACACCAGGTCCATTTTTAATTTTTCTTCTGGAACAGAATGATTTAGGCATTTTGATAAAGAAAACCAGTTCTTAAACATCTTGACTAATTGTCTTTATTTTTTCAGAATACGAGAATATGAGCAAGTATACATATCCTGAATGCAGCATGCTAAAGCAAACGTTCACAAACAGAAATAAAGAAACAGTTTTCATTTTCGACAACTTCGAATGTACGGGTCATCCTGTCCGCGACAAATCGTAAACGGAATAAATTTTCACATTACACAAACGCCAAGAGAAAATGTCTTGGCATATAATTGATTCCCAAGCCGGGCTCAAAAACATACAGGTAAAAAGGACCGTTATATAAAAAAGCAATGGGAAATTTTTAAAATGAGTGTTTCAAGAATAAAACAGTTATCGCTCGCGGCGAAAAGCGCGCAACTCACAGTTACCCTAAAACAAAGTTGCACAAAGGGTAAAGGGTTTTGTCTTTATACAAGACAAAATGAGATGATAGGAAATAAAAATAGCAGTTATTTAAAACAGAAGAAATATTTAATTTGTTTGATATTTAATGAACTGAAGAGCAAGAAAAAAAAATCCAGAAATGGAATGATATTTTAAAACTAATTTATTATTTGTTTATATTTATTATTATTATTTTATATGCAATTTGGAGATGAACACTCAATAAAAATGCCTATTAAAAATGCTTTTCTTTTAAAATTAAATTTTAAAAAAAGGGGGGGGGGCGAACATTTGAAATATTAATAGAAATATATAAAATAGAATATGTGTTACATCACACTGTCATATTTTGAGAAATATTGTTGGGAAGAGTTTTTTACCAAGACCTGCAAGATCAATTGTTTTTTCACTCTAGCCCGATAAATGATTTTTTAAATGTGAATATATGTATTTTTATTTTATCGTCCTTATAAAAAAAGCAATTTTATACTTATTTCTTTGTTTCTTTTCTTGCGGAAGAGTAATATTTCAATTGTATGGCAATTCGAACATATTTATGCGAGTCAGAACACAGATAGACAACCGACTGGCAGGCAGACAAACAGAGAAACAAACTCAATCCATGAACATTTTTCAACTAAATTGGAAAGTGGTAGAAACAAAATATTGGAGCAAATGCAAAACATAACTAAAAAAAATAACATTGTAAGACGAATATAGTTCAAGCAATGTTGGGAATTTGTTTATAATTAAGGTGAAAAAAAATCAGTACTCTTATCTGACACTTAATTAAAAAAATGCGAAAAATTTAAAACCAAACTGCAAAAAATTATTTTTATATGATTCTGACAGCAATTTTCTACATCTGTAAGATGTTGAATTATTTAGTTTTTCACTCTAAAAGCATATAATTTCAGAAAATTAAACATTGATCCCTTTTCGAGAATCTGAAACAGAACGTTCGTAGATTATTTTAGTGTTTAGAAAAATAAATATTTATTCCACAAAAATATGGATACAGGAAATTAAGCATTTAAAAGGCTTAAAAAAAAAAATCTGAAACAGAGGGTTAGTGTATTACTTCGGTGTTTAAAAACTTAATTGTTCATTTCATTAAAATATAAATGCAAAAAAGCTTTGAAGCTTTTTCGAGGATCTGAGATGGTGGGTAAATGCATTATGTTGGTGTTTAGAAAAATAAATGTTTATTCCATAAAAAATCAAATATAGAAAACTAAGAATTGAAGCATTTTCGAGAATATGACGCGGAGGGTTAGGGTATTATTTCGGTGTTTAGGAAACCAAGCATTAATTCGATAAAAATATAAATGCAGAAAATTAAGCATTGAAGCCTTTTGGATGATCTGAGGCAAAAAAGTTAGTGTATTTATTACTTCGGTGTTTAGAAAACTGTGCGTTTATTCCACAAAAATACAATTGAAGAAAACTAAGCATTGAAGCCTTTTCGAGTATCTGAGATAGAGCGTTAGTGTATTACTTCGATATACACAAAACTAAGTGTTTAGTGAGAAAATTCAGCAATTGGCATTTTGCTTTTGCAAGTGTTCTGTTGCTTTACGTTCTATAATTTTTTTTTTTTAGATATTTATCATATTCGTTAACCTCCAACCTCAAGTATTTTCATTAGTATAGATTTATTAAGATGCAAGATGAGTCTTACTGGCTTTCTTGTGTCTGGAAGAGTGAGATATAAAGGGAATATGATGGGAGCCAGAAGTACGTAATTCAGCCTCTTATGCCACGTGTCCGGCCACGAAATGTCCAATGGTTTTTCGCCTTCTTCTTCATCTTCTTCTGGAATGATTTCAGGAGGCTGTGAAGTAAAATAAAGAATAATATCACCATTATGATAATAATAAAAAAAAAATTAGAAAATCCCTGTCAAATGTTTTTAAAACTTTCTATTTTATGAGCTTTAAGGGGATCTGGGACAAAAAAAAAGCTTCAAATTTTCTAAAAATACTTTATTGCATTAAAAACTTCTTTGTTTTTCTATTTAAAATGTCGTTTAAATCATGTTTCTATGTTAATTAGAACAAGAAATATTTTTTTTGTTTGTTTGTTTTAGTTTGTTTCCAAAATCTAGCTTTCAAGCAATAATTATCATGGAAACGATTTCTTGTGAAAATGAGTTTTTCTTCATGATGGATTTTTTCACTATTTCTTCTATTTAAAATGTTATAAATCGAGAATCACTAAACAAAAATGATTCAAACCTCTATCATGTCTTTTTCAATTATTTATCTTTAATTCTAATTTAAAAAAATGTTATTAAAAATATGATTTTTTTGAAAAAAAGTTTCATATTTTTTTTCCAAAGTTTTACTTTAAATATTTTTAAGTTTTATTTAAAGTAATGTTTTTCAAAATGCGGAACAGAAATTAAATCTTATGTATTTCTCTTTATTTAACTGAAAAAAAACGACAACTAATATTTGAAATTATAACGATTTTAAATTGCCTCACTTTTTTAAAATAAATTTTAAGTTAAAAAAAAAATGCGAAGTTTTATTACTTGATTTTGTTTACAGATGATATGGTTAACCATTACAAAAAAATTTCATAATTTTAACTGAGTAAATAAAAATTATTTTGAAATGTGTCTCGGACGCTTTTATGATCAGTAATTGCCAATGTCATTTTTTAAAAATTACTATAGTGAAATATGTAAGGAGACAAGGTCTGGCGCCAGAAGTAAAATTTCCACTAGCATTTTTGGGGCACTCTATTCACCATGTCATATACATGGATAATTCGTTGCTATCTATGCTATTTAATATATTCAGGGTGTACCATAAGTCCGTTCGCATTTCAAAAAAATTATTAAAAAATAACATATAGTACGTAGCTTGCACTAGAAGGCTTTCCAAAGTATCACAAAAACAACAATTTCATAACGATCCATAAGTAATTAAATTAATAGAACTTTACATAAGTCACCGTAAAAACAAAGCAATTTACAAGATGCGTTTCGAGCTGGAAAATATAACACCCAGCCAACAGCTCCTGTAAACACGTGCACCATGAAGATAGATATAATAGAATCTTTTATTCTATCTTCATTACGTGCACGTATTTACGATAGTATCCCACCATGTGGAATACATTATACCCAGCACGTGAAATACACTTTATCCCACCGAATTATAATTAATGTCTTCACCAAAAATTTCTAATTAAATTTTACTTTTATAATTATGGTGGAGAAAAAAAATTCTAAAATTGCTTTTCCTTATTTTAAAACGGAATTTTTAGAAAATTCTGGTCGAATTGAACAACGTTGAAGAAAAACAGTTAATTAAAAGGATTAAGTCAGCAAATGAGCAAACAAATCTGTAATTTATTTAAATTAATATTCTTGCTTATTTTTTATTTTAACACATTCGCTGCCGTTCACGCGCCTTCGCGTGATATGGCGCCAACGTTAAGGGGCCACTCACGCGCCAGCACGTGATGTGGGGGTGATGTTCAATAGCCAGTCATGCGCTGGCTCGGGAAAATCTTTCACTGATTCTTTGTTATAAAAAGTAAACCGGCTAATGGGAAAAACCCACTTCTACAGTGCGGCATTAACTATCATTACATCTTCATGTAAGTGGCAGCGAATGTATTAAAAAGGTTTTATAATAATCACAAATCTTAATTATTATTATAATTAATTTAAATCAAATTTATAATTAAATTTTAGTAAAATATCTTTGCATATTTAAAACTTAACATCGAAAATCAAGATAGTCACAATATATGGACATTATACGGCGATACGATACACAGTTATTTTTTTTTTAAGTAATTGCTTATTTTGTATTATGGGAATAAATTTAAATTACCATTATCGTTCTTTTTATTTATGAAAATAAATTAAATTACTTTTGCCGTTTTTCTTAATCTGGATTTTTGTTATTATAAACCAACATTACATTTAATTTTCAGTATTATAATTTAGAAATGATCAAAACATTATGAAAGAAAGGTGAAATCTAGAGCTCTTAATGGTATTTAAATGACAATGATAGTCTTAAAACGTCGTCGGGGAGCCGCAAAATATTATGCGTTAAGTGGTTTATCGTTCTAGTTGATCACTTTATTATTCACAGTACGTGAGATAAATTATATCCAGTGTTCTCGCTGTCGCTCGCCATTTCGCCAAATTGCGACTAAATTCTTCATTTGGCGAGTAAACAAGCGATTAGATTCGCCAAATTGCTGGTGCTCATTTTTTTTTTCTTTTCTTTTTCGCCTTTTTTTTTTTTTTCGTGAATTGTGTGTCACTTATCATATTCAATTGCACCGTACCACATGAATTCATAACATTTAAATGAGTTAAATCTGTTTTAGAATTTTTTTTCTTAATTACGTAAGATATTTGGAATATATATATTTTTAATATAGTAGTGGATAGTTGAATTTAGATTAATTACAATCGTTGTCGCAGTTATAAAAACTTAGATTATTTCAGAACATATTGAAAAAAAAGGGAGTACATTAAGGGATCAAAGATAATTTTTGTTAGTGCTACACGGCGAATCTATTTTGCTAATACTATTTTCATTTGGCGAATGTTTTTTATTTTTAATTAGCCAAATTACTAATGTTGGTCAAATGTCAGCGAGAACACTGATTATATCCCACCTAACTGTAATTAAATTTTTCACCAAAATCTTTTTATTCAATTTTACTTTTATCAATTTGGCGAAAAAAAAAAATTGAAAAATTGTTTTTCCTTGTTTTAAAACTTATTAATATTATTTTTAAATTACGATCGAATTCAATATTACACTCTAAGAGGATTAAGTAAGTCAATAATAAATAAATAAATCTGTAACAGTTTTAAATTACTATTCTTGTTAATTTTTCATTTCAATATTTTTTCTTTAAATAATCACAATTTTTCTTAATCTCAATTATTATAATTAAAACAGATAAAATTTATATTTAAATATTTGTAAAAAATAACTCCATATTTAAAATTTAATATCAAAAATCAAGATAATCAAAATATACAGGCATTATATGATGATAAGATACTTTATTAACTATTAAAAAAAATACTCATTTTTTTATGGGAATAAATTTAAATTATTATTATTGTTCTCTTTATTTATGAAAATAAATTAAATGACTATTCCTTAAAAAAAAAAAAAAAAAAAAAAAAAAAAAACTGATTTTTGTTATTCTAAACTAACATTATATTTAATTTTCCTTTTCACTGAATTATAATTTAGAAACGATCAAACCATTATGAAAGAAAGATGAAATAAAGCGCTTTCAATGGCATTTAAAAGACAACGATAGTCTTAAAACGTAAGCGGGGAGCCGCAAAATATTATGCGTTTAGCGATTTATTGTTCCAGTGGATCGTTTTACTGACTTTATACGTTTCCCCCTCTTATTATTGCATATTTTATAACGCGTCGCCTTCCTCAAATAATGTCGCTGGCATGGTAACTAATGCATGTACAATGGGTAATAACCAAAAAGCTTTTCTCTCTCGCCACTTAATACAGGAGCATCTAAAAGGTTTTGGGAAATCAGTTTCCTCTTATCCATTTTCATGTTGCATAAGGTTTTAAGAAAAGCGTATACACGGCTTTCAAACGCAGCCTGACTAAATTTTCAGTATAATATAATAGTTAATGTTATAAAGGAGAAGAAGAATATTTTTTAAGTTATATTAAAATTTAGCTGTGGAATTGCAATAAAAATTGCGAAATGTGATGTTTTTAATTCTATTTAAATGTGAAAGACGGTATTAAACATAAGTTAGAGTATATTAGGTTTTTAGAGATTTTTCTCCATTCTAGAAAATAAGTCACTAATGCTGAATCTATCGTGACTTTTTCCCTTTCTTTGATTATTTTGTAAAACCTATTGCGTAGAAAGACACGAAAACTATTAATTTCATTCATAAATGTATCATAAATATGCTGAAGCAGACAATTTTACTTTAAGAATTACTTTAAGCTTTATTTAAAGTTGAAATCAGTTAAGCTAGTACAATTATAAGAGCAAAAAATATCCCTAGCAATGTAAACATATTTTGCAGGAATATTTAGATTGTGATGTGGAGTAATCAATTATTTTTCAAATGTGATTATTTTTTCGAGTTTTTTACATGTTTTATTTAAATTTTCACTGTCTGAACAAAGAATTTATTCATATTTTGAAATGGCTGTTTTTATTTAGAGTGGCCAAAAAAAAAAAAAAAAAAAAAAAAAAAAGTTAAAATAATGGTATTTAAAACGACGTATTTTCATTGGATATACATACTATTGGATACCAACCATTGGATATACATTGGATATGCATACGTAATATTGAAAATAAAAAATAAAATAATTAAATTGTTACATGTGAAAAGCGCTTACTTCGGACAATTAAGACTTATTTTGAGCGAATTGTATATGTAATTGTGTATATATTTTAAATATAGTAACACATTTAAAATTTAACATCGAAAATCAAGATAATCAAAATATACAGATATTAAACGATTACAGATACATTTATAACTATTTTTTATAGTAATTGCTTATTTATTATTATGAGAATAAATTTAAATTACCATTATCGTTCTCTTTGTTTACAAAAATAAAATAAATTACTATTACTTTTTTAATCCGGATATTTGTTATTATAAATCCAACATTGAATTTCATTTTTCTTTTCACTGAATTATTATTTAGAAACGATCAAAACATTATGAAAGAAAGGTGAAATGTAGCGTTTTTAATGGTATTTAAATAACAAGGATAGTCTTAAAACGTCAGCGGGGAGTCGCAAAATATTATGCGTTTAGCGGTTTATCGTTCCAGTGGATCGTTTTATTATAAACAATACGGGAGATACATTATATTCCACCTAATTGAAATAAAAAATTTCACCAAAAGTTTTAAATTAAATTTTACTTTTAAATTTTGCTAAAAAATTAAAAATTGTGTTTTCTTGTTTTATTTATTTTTTATTTTTTAAATTACGATCGAATTCAACATTGAAGAAAAACAATTAATAGACACTAAGAGTATAAAGTAAGTAAATAATAAGTAAACAGATGTGTTATTCTTTTAAATTGTTGTTGCAGTTTATTTTTCATTTTAAGAAATTTTTTAAAAAAATATTCACATTTTTTCTTAATCTGAATTATTATAATTAATTAAAATAAAATTTATAATTAGATATTAGTGAAATACAGTTGCATATTTAAAATTTAACATCGAAAAAATCATGATAATCAAATAGATAGACGTTATATGGTGATACATACATTGTTAACAAATTTATAAATTAATTGCTTATTTTTTATTATGGGAATACATTTAAATTACTATTATCGCTCTTTTTGTTTTCTGAAAAAAAAAAAAAAAATTAAATTACTATTTCTTTTTTTAATCCAGATTTTGCTATAATAAACCAACATTGAATTTAATTTTTTCTTTTTACTGAATTATAATTTAGAAATGATCAAAACATCGTGAAAGAAAGGTGAAATGTAGCACTTTTAAAGGTATTTAAACGACAATGACAGTCTTAAAATATCAGCGGGGAGCCACAAAGTATTATGGGTTTAGCGGTTTATCGCTCCAGTGGATCGTTTTACTCACTGTTAAAACTAATGTTGACACATTGCACCTTTTAGGGGTGAAAGGCTTGTCTCTCTGGTGACACCCCTAAAGGAGCCAGAATGGCACCTTTAATTAGAGTGAAAAGATGGCACCCTTAATCCAGAGTGTCCAATAATAAAAAATTAAAAAATATACAAACCGGCTTTTGGCCGCCGAAGGATTTGAACTCACATCGTCTGATTACAAGCTCAGCGTTCTAACCGGTCGGCCGTCGAGCTCACTTTCATTCACTCATAGCCATAGATTTTACTTGATGTCACAGAAAACAGAAAGACACATGTCACAGCGCATGCGCATGGTTCCAGTCACCCGATGAGGTGCCACATTGCTGCCAATACGAAGTGCATGGCACCTTATTTAGCTCCAATCACCCAGTAAGAGACCTGTCGGCACTCCAACCACATATCCAAGCCCCTATGGCACCCTAGGGTTCCAAATGCCCCGGGTTCCAATGGACCATAGGGCCTTTTCACCTCCGGGTCCCAAATGGCACCGGTTTGTCACCTTCACTTTTAACAGTGCTGACTTTTATACGTTCCCCCCCCCCCTCTTATTATTGCATATTTTATAAGGCATCGCTTTCCTCCAGTAATGTCGCTGGAATGGTAACTAACGAATGTACAATGGGTAATAACCAAAAAGCTTTATTTCTCTTGCCACTTAATACAGGAGCATCTAAAAGGTTTTGGGAAATCAGTTTCCTCTTATCCATTTTCATGTTGCAAAAGATATGATTTTAAGAAAATGGTATATACAGCTTTTAAAAGAAGCTTGATCAAAACTTTAGTATAATATAATAGCCATTGTTAAAGATAAAGAAGAAGAATATTTTTTAAGTTATTAAAATGTAACTATGGAATTGCTATGAAAAGTGTGAAATGTAGTCTTTTAAATTCTATTTAAATATGAAAGACAGTCGTAAAATATAAATTAGAAAATGTTATGGTTTTAGTGATTTTTATCTATTCTTTTAAATTCTATTCAAATCTCAAAGACAGTGTTAAAACAAAAGTTAGAGTTTATAAGCTATAGTTTTAGTGATTTTTCTCTATTCTAAAAAGAAAAAAAAAGTTACTAACGTTGCCAGCATTTATCTTGATTTATTGTGACGTTTCTACTATTTTACATTATTCTACAAAACCGATTGCATAGAAAATTACGAATAGAATTAGTTTTATACATAAATGTATAATAAAAATGCTGAAGTAGACAGTTTTACTTTAAGATTTTATTTAATCTTTGTGTAATGTTAAAATTAGTTAAGTTATTTCAATTATAGATTCGAAAATTATCCGTATCAATGTAAACATCTTTTGCAGGAATAGCATATTTAGACTGTGATATGGAATAATCAATAATTTTCAAAATTTGATTATGTTTTCGATTTTCTAAAATTTTTTATTTAAAATTTCCTTGTCTGAACAAAGACTAAATTCATTTTATTTTTTGTTTTGAAAAGGCTTTTTTTATTTACTGTGCACATAATTAAAAAGAGCCCAAATATTAGTATTTCGAAAGAACGTATTTTCATTTGAATTTTTCTTATTATAAACCTACATTAAATTTAAATAGTCAGATTATAATTGAGAAATGATAGTCTGAAAGACAGTTTTAAAGCATAAGATACAGAATGCTATGGTTTTAGTGATTTTTCTCTATTCTTTTAAATTCTATTTAAATTTTAAAGACAGTCTTACAACATAAGATAAATAATGCTATGGGTTTAGTGATTTTTCTCTATTCTTTTAAATTCTATTTAAATTTTAAAGACAGTCTTAAAACATAAGATAAATAATGCTATGGTTTTAGTGATTTTTCTCTATTCGAAAAAGAAAAAAAATAAGTTAACATCGTTGCCTGAATTGAATTTTTCGTGACTTAAGCCCAAATAATAGTATTTCGAAAGAACGTATTTTAATTTGATTTTTTCTTTTTATAAATCATCAAAATATAATTTAATTGTACATATTATAATTTAGAAATGATCAAAACATTATGAAACAAAGGTGAAATGTAGCGCTTTTAATGGCATTTAAATGACCACGATAGTCTTAAAATGTCAGCGGGGAGCCTCAAAATATTATACGTTTAGGGGTTTATCGTTCCAGTAGATTGTTTTACCGACTCTTACACGTTTCCCCCTCTTATTATTGCATATTTTATAACGCGCCGCTTTCCTCAAATAATGTCGCTGGCATGGTAACTAATGCATGTAGAATGGGTAATAACAAAAGCTTTTCTCTCTCTCGCCACTGAAAACAGGAGCATCTAAAAGGTTTTTGGAAGTTTCCTCTTATCAATTTTCATGCTGCATAAGAGATGATTTTAAGAAAATGGTATATACATCTTTTAAAAAGCAGCCTGATCAAATTTTCAATATAATATAATTGTTATAAATAAAGAAGGATAATATTTTTTAAGTTATTAAAATTTAACTCTGCAATTGCAATAAAAAGTGTGAAAGGTAGTTTTTTAAAATTCTATTTAAATCTGAACGACGGTCTTAAATTACGGTTTTAGTGATTTTTCTCAATGCTAAAAAGAAAAAAGTTACTAACATTGCCAGTATTGAATTTATCGTGACCTTTCCACTATCTTACATTATTCTACAAAACCGATTGCATAGAAAATTACGAATACTATTAGTTTTATACTCAAATTATTATAAAAAAACAGAAGTAGACAGTTTTACTTTAAGAATTATTTTAAGCTTTGTGTAATATTGTAATTGGTTAAGTTAATTCAATTAGAGGGTCGAAAAATATTCGTAGAAATCTAAACATCTTTTGCAGGAATATTTAGATTGTGATACGGGGTAATCGGATTTAGCAATCAAATTTGATTATTTTTTCGAGTTTTTAAAATTTTTTATTTAAATTTTTACTGTCTGAACAAAGAATAAATTAATTTTATTTATTGTTTTGAAAAGGCTATTTTATTTAGTGTGGACATAAGTAAAAAAGCGCAAATAATGTATTTCGAAAGAACGCATTTTCATTTGAATTTTTGTTATTATAAACCAACAGTAAATTTAATTTTGTATATTATAATTTAGAAATGATCAAAACATTATGAAAGAAAGGTGAAATGTAGCGCTTTTAACTGTATTTAAATGACAACGATAGTCTTAAAACACCAGCGGGGAGCCGCAAAATGTTATGCGTTTAGCAGTTTATCGTTCCAGTAGATCGTTTTACTGACTTTATACGTCCCCCCCCCCCTTTATTGTTGCATATTTTATAAGGCGTCGCTTTCCTCAAATAATGTCGCTGGCATGGTAACTAATGCATGCACAATGGATAATAATCAAAAAGCTTTTCTCTCTCGCCACTTGATACCGGAGCATCTAAAAGATTTTGGGAAATCAGTTTCCTCTTATTCATTTTCATGTTGCATAAGAGACGATTTTAAGAAAATGGTATATACAGCTTTTAAGAGCAGCCTGACCAAACTTTCAGTATAATATGATAGCTATTGTTATAGAAAAAGAAGGAGAATATTTTTAAGTTATCAAAATTTAACTATAGATTTGCAATAAAAAGTGAGAAATGTGACCTTCAATTCAAAGACATGTACTGTTAATAGTAGACCAGACCCGAAAGGGTTAAGTATTCAAATACTAAGCAAATGGATGTGCAATTGTTTTAAATTACTGTAATTTTTTATTTTAAGAAAATATTTTTTAAATAATAACATTTTTTCTTAATTTGAATTATTATTATAATTGATTCATATGAAATATATATTTAAATGTTAGTGAAATACTTTTGCGTATTTAAAATTTAAGATTGAAAATCAAGATAATCAACATATACAGACAATATACGGTGGTAAGATGCACTATTAATTATTTTTTTAAGTAACTGCTCATTTTTTATTATGGAAAATACATTTAAATTACCTTCTTTTTCAGAACATAAATTGCTATTATCGTTCTTTTTATTTATAAAAAATAAATAAAATTATTATTCCATTAAAAGTAAATATCGGAGTTTTTGTTATTATAAACCAACATTAAATTAAATTTTTCATATTACTGAATTATAATTTAGAAACGATCAAAACATTGTGAAAGAAATGTGAAATGTAGTATTTTTAACGGCATTTAAATGACAACGATAGTCTTAAAATGTCAGCGGGGAGCCGTAAAATATTATGCGTTTAGCGATTTATTGTTCCAGTGGATCGTTTTACTGACTTTATACGTTTCCCCCTCTTATTATTGCATATTTTATAACGCGTCGCCTTCCACAAATACTGTCGCTGGCATGGTAACTAATGCATGTACAATGGGTAATAACCAAAAAGCTTTTCTCTCTCGCCACTCATTACAGGAGCATCTAAAAGGTTTTTGGAAATCAGTTTCCTCTTATCCATTTTCATGTTGCATAAGATTTTAAGAAAAGGATATATACAGCTTTTAAAAGCAGCCTGACCAAATTTTCAGCATAATATCATAGCTATTATTGTAGAAAAATAAGTATATTATTTGTTGAGTTATTAAAACTTAACAATGGTATTGTAATAAAATATATGAGACGTGGCCTTTTAAATTCTATTTAAATCTGAAAGACAGTCTTAAAACATAAGTTAGATAATGTTATGGTCTTAATGATTTTCCTCTATTCTTTTAAATTCTTTTTAAATCTGAAAGAGAGTCTAAAAACATAAGTTAGAGAACGTTATGGTATTAGTGATTTTTCTCTATTCTTTTAAATTCTATTTAAATCTGAAAGACAGTCTTAAAACATAAGTTAGATAATGTTATGGTTTTAATGATTTTTCTCTATTCTTTTAAATTCTATTTAAATCTGAAAGAGAGTCTAAAAACATAAGTTAGAGAATGTTATAATTTTTGTGATTTTTCTCTATTCTTTTAAATTCTATTTAAATCTGAAAGACAGTCTTAAAACTTAAGTTAGAGAATGTTATGGTATTAGAGATTTTTCTCTACGCTTTTAAATTCTATTTAAATCTTAAAGACAGTCTTAAAACATAAGAGAAAGAATTGTATAGTTTTAGTGATTTTTCCCTATTCGAAAAAGAAAAAATAAGTTACCACTGTTACCTGTATTGAATTTATCGCGACCTTCCTACAATATTACATTATTCAGCAAAATCCATTGCATAGAAAAATACGAATACTATTAGTTTTATATGTAAATATATGGTAGAAATTTTGATGTAGACCGTTTTAATTTAAGAATTACTTTAACCTTTGTTTTTTAATGTTGAAATCGGTTAAGCTAGTTCAGTTATGTAAGTTTTATAGAATCAAAAATATTGCTGTAAACATCTTTTGCACAAATATTTAGATTGTGATGAGGAGTAATCAATCATTTTTCAAATTTGATTATTTTTTCGAGTTTTTAAAATTTTATATTAATAGTAATAATAATTTATAATAGTATTTCGAAAAAGCGTATTTTCATTTGATATATATGTATGCATACTTAAATATTGAAAAAAGAATAAAGTAATTAAATTGTTACATATAAAATCGCTTACGTCGGACAATTATGACTTACTTCAAGCTAATTGTGCATTTTCAGGCGTTGAAGTATTTTTTAATAATATATCACTAAGGCTATTTGTGGCAATCTTTAGACACAAAACTGATTTTTAAATTAACTTGTTGTTCAAAACTGTTAACTTCCTTTGCTTCTTGTCTTTGAATAGAAATATTTAAATCTTTTTTGTCACTGCATAAATGATGGGTGCCACAAAAGTCGATGACACGTTTTAAAATTCAATGTAAAATCAAATAACAGTCATGCAGGCGTGCAGTTTGGACTAAAATGCCTCTTACAATGAGAAGATTGTTTTTTAAACTGATAAAAATAGTTTCGAATTTTGATCATAGATGGCTACACCTGTCCACATGTTTGTTTTTAAGCATGCATTTTTTTTATTTTCAGATTAGTTTCAGTTTGGTTTCGAAGTATCAATCAAGGCAATAATCTTTTTGCTTGAAGCCGCCATTTCTGTGCTTCAACGTTAAAATGAGTATGAAATTCTCAAAAAAAAAAAAAAAAAAAAAAAAAAAATTTGCACGTTTAAAATCAAACCTGCAAGCAAGTGGCGCCATCTGTGATTGAAGTTTTGAACTAACAATTTTCATTCGCTTGAAGATAATTTTTCATTGAGAGAAAAATTTTAGTCCAACCACAGTCCTGTATGACAACCATAACTTGATGTTATAATGAATTTGAAAATATGAATGGGGCTTTCGGAAGACCCTGTATTTTCTAAGCTAAGTTTCCGCTATATGGTTTAAAATGAGAAATTGCCGAACTGGGATGAATGCCAGGGTAGCTTAATGGTTAAAGCAACAGCGCAGTACGTTGTTATCCCATGTTCGATTCCTGACTCCGGCTGAATTTTTTGCTCATGTTGGGTTAGTTGTATTAAAGTCTAAAATAAAGCGTTTTTTATGTATGTATAATATACTAAGTTTTAATTCACATATCAACAAGTATTCGGTTACGATAGAAAAATGCCCTGAAAAATTACCCACTAATTTTACCAATTTTTACTTTCAGTACTTTTTAACATATTTATAGCAAATACTTATTAACTTTAACTTCTAACAATAGATGATATCAAAGAAGAAACTATTTTTGGATTATTAATAGAACATTTCAATATTCATAAACTAAGAGGAACTTAACCCTCTCAAAAAAAAAAAAAAAAAGAGACTGTTGCATACTTTCACTTTGGGATAATTCCTAGGCAATCTCAAGAAAAAAAAAAATTAGACACACTAGTGCAATTTTTGGGCAATGCAAAACTAGATTTAAATTAATTAATATGCATATTAGACAAAGTTAAGTTCATTACAATATAAAACTAAATATTTATACAGCACGTTTACTATTCATTAACCATTCCTTGACTGTATTATTTTCAATTTGTAAAGGTATTCATTACATTACAAAGGTAATACTTAATTTTTTCAAAAATCATTCAGGATTTGACTTGGACTTTCTAAATATAAAAAGCATATTAAAGTAAAATTCAAGTAAACAAAAACATCAATTTACAATTAAAATCGGCAGTCATTCTATTTTCCTGCACCTAAAGGCATGCAACTATGGAGGACTGGGTGCAGGAAAATACAATGGTAAATCTACAAGTCAGTCACTAAAATCGGGTTTGCTGGAGCATTCCACCAAGATAAGACTTGGTAGAATAATTGCATTATAATATTCAAATCGAGTTTTAACTAGTCGAGAAATTTCAGCTGTAAACTCGATGAGTTGATGATTTGTGCAGTCACCTTTCGGTCTATAATTAGCATTAAAGTAAGTTATAAACTAAAACCATTTAATACTACAAAGTATTTTATTGCTATTATTATTTTTGATGGATATATGTCTCATTTTTGTTTGCAGACCTCGTCCAAAAAGTATTTTACTATTATCTCTTCACAGAACTAACACGTCTTCGTTTTGCGCATTTAAATGACAATAATGAACAAGGTGGATTCCAGAAACCTTTTAAGTAAAGTATGGCTGTTAAGTTTGACGAGAAAATATTTTGTTCGGATTTCCTTGTGCTCTGATTTAAGCAGGAAATTTCGAAGCAAATTTCATGAGATGGAGCGGTACAGCGTGCTGCACAACACACATGCGCTTATAGTCCAAGAGCCTACCGCAGAAAACCCTAAGTCATCGAACACAAAAAAAATCCTTTATTTTTTGGAAGAGTAGTAATAGGGGAATCTAATCATCCATGCCTGCCGGACGCGAAGTGGTGTATAAGCCAAAAATTTATACCACTAGTGGTTCACTGGTACGTTTAACATTGTGTTTGCCGTACAATTAAAAGTGTGAAAACATGGAAAATTGGGTGCAGGAAAACATAATGCTAAGTCTACGAGTCAGCGTATTTTTTTTTTCCCAAGCACCTTCGTCGTTCCAAGCCCAAGCTCGCACTCTGATTGGTTATTGCTCTCGGCACTGTTTTCATGTAACTTGGCGATAATCATGCTTGGCGTAGCGATAGATACTTCCGTCGAGTTTGATTTCCTTCCGAACCGAGTACAAAGTAACTTTTCTCTTGCAGCATTGGATTGGATGGAACGTGTCTTACTGAAAGCTGTACTCTTTAAAAGTTTTTACACACAAGAGCACAAGACCACGAGGATAAGAATGAAGGAAAAATAAGAATGAGTAGGTTAGGTTTTAAGTTTACTCGTTCACTTACGAGCGAAGTATTTTTCGCCAAGTATGGGTATCGCCGAGTTACGTGAAAACAGTGCCGAGAGCAACAACCAATCAGAGTGCGAGCTTGGGCTTGGAACGACGAAGGTGCTTGGAAAAAAAATTTCGCTACAAGTCAACCACTAGCAGTATCAATTTTTGGCTTTTGCACCACTTCGTTTCCGGCAGACATGGATGATTAGATTCCCCTATGACTACTCTTCCATAAAATAAAGGAATTTTTCTTTTGCTCGATGGTTTAGGGTTTTGTGTGGTCGGCTCTTGGACTATTATTGAAACTGAATCTTCCTTATGTAAAGCTGAACCGGAATGCATTTTCAGAAAGAATCACGTTTTGAGCACCAGCCTTGACGAGTTGGCGAGAAAGCGAGAACGTTCGGCTAGCTGCATCGCCAAACACAAAATAAACTAAGTTCAAATGTGTCATAAAGCATATGATTAATATAATTATATTTATTACAAGCGAATCTTTACTACTGTTTTTAATAAACTTCTCAATTTCTTCGAACATAGCGAGTTAAGGAAATAATATTTTTGAAATGAGGAAAAAAAACTATGTTTAGATGTTCTGTGAAATTTAAAGCATTTTAATCTGAAAAAACTCACTGAAAAAATGTACAATAAGCGCGATCTCTTTGCAGAAGGAAGGGTTGTTATTCGCTAGGCGTTTGACGTCCAAACAAGAAAGGGTGCATAGCATTGATTTCATCTCCGTGCCAATCGTTGTTCTGGCGATAAGGTGCTCAAAACGTGATTCTTTCTGAAAATGCGACCGGAATATAATGAAGTACAGAACGATGAATTAACATCTGATATCCAGCATCAACACCATCATTTAGTCTGAAAGGTTATGCTTCCACTTCTGGAAAAAACCTCCTAGAAATATTGGTATTAATTTTACTGACTCTGAAGAAATTTTACTTAAAAATAGCCGCAAAATAAGTAAAAGTGCGAATAAGAAGGAAAATATCTATGGAAAATAGATATACATGCACACATCTGATAATCACATGAAGAATAATAATAATAAAAAAGTAAAATAATGTTACTAAAAAAGAAAAAAAGGACATCAAAGACAAATATTTTACCAGAAGAATTTGAAAATCTGTAAGTTCATCAGATGATAAAAATTCTCACAGTTATGTATTTACTGATATCAGATTATTAAGAAGCCCAAATGCTGTAAGTGATATAGAAAGACATATTCTATCAAGAAATCCACGCCAACTGACGCTTTACTTAAGGGGACAGAGGGCCTTTATTTGAGTAAAACCGTCTATAGCAAAATTGTCACAAGAAAGTCTATTTCTGTGGTATAAAATTACCAAAACAATTTTATTCTTATTAAAATATCATTTATGAACGTTTTAAGAAGTAAATAACAAAGGTAAGTGTATTTATATACTTTAAATCTGTTTTTCTTAAAACAAATTTTATAGCGTTTTTAGAATTTTGAAATGTTTTTTGCGACGTAATTTTTGATCAATATTTATGAAATTGATAAGGACGTATCGTGATATTGTTTAGAAAGAAATTGTGTAAGCTTTTTAAAATTCGTCTTCATTAAGATAGTCAAATTTGAATTTTTAATTATTAAAAGGCAACATTTTGATGAAAATCGATATGGAATTTAGAAAAAAATCTGTAAAATATTAACTATTCAAGAGATAAAAAATAAATCTTACACAAATTTGTTTACGTGATAAAAATGCAAAAGCAAAAAAAATATTTCAAAAATTAAGAAACGAGGATCATTTTAAAATTTCATTTAAAAATTTAAACTTAAAAAAAAATTAAAAGTTTAATAAGATTTTAAATTTTTTCGAAGCTGTTTTATATGCCTTTGGTGAAATGTATATATGCACAAAATTTCATATTGCTATGATGAAAAAAATAAAATAAAAATAACGTCCACCATCCCCTTAAAAAACGTTACGTAAAAACATTTCCAGTGACCACCATTTTGTTGTTTATTATGAATCTTCACACTACATTGGCCTAGTATTAAATGGCTTAAAAAAAAAAGAATTAGCATTTAGAAATGAAATTCCTGAAATCGTATGAAGACAATGCATTTTGATGACTTGCAATACCTGGAGATAGACAAAGTTCTCGTTTGATTTTCATTTTATAGTTCAGTTCAGATTTATTCTTCTTATTTTTTCTTTATTTACACATATATAAATTAATATATAATAAGTAATATATAATATGTAATAAGTAAATATATATATATACATATATAAGAATAGGCTGAGAACATAATCATACATAAAAGTTCAAATACAAGCTAAAAGTAATTTTTTTAAATATAAAAGTCTATTTTTTTGTTTAAATGTACCCCGGTTACCACTACAAAGAAGATTTATCGTCGAAATTTACGCCATGGTTAACATAGAACAATTATTTTTTTTAATTTAATTATCATTTTAACTATGTATTTATTTTATTATCAATGTAATCATTTTTATCCTGATAAAAACCCGTAATATTTAAAATGGATAAATATATAAATAACACCGGTAGTAAAAAAACATCGTGAACCCTTTAAATGCAACATTACCTGAGCTCCAGGCGCTGTGCAGTTGGCTACATTTTGGTTGGAATTTTGCATTTGAGCTTTGGAATCAGAATGTGGCATCACAATGTTGACATTCTGTATTGAATCTGCGTTGCTGTACTGGATGCTATTTATTGAGTCTGACCGGAGTACTGCGCCGTCCCCGGGATCGCTCCGAATGCTTCGTGTCATCACTGTCCCCGAAGAGTTGTTAGCTGTCTAAAATTAGAACAAATCTGAGTAAATGAACAATAACTGTAAAAAAAAGTTTCATTAAAAAAAATCTCTTTAATATATATCTCTTTAACCCATTTTAGGCCAAGCACAGAAATTTTATAAAATGTAGCATTATTTTTATTGAAATATGCTTAAATTACATACATTAAGGCACAAAAAAAGATTCGTGCATGAAAAATAATATTTTATATAAGAAATAATATTTTATATAATAATATAAAATATTATTTCTTATAATGAATAATATGAATATGAATAATATTTTTATGACTTTTGTTTTATTCTTATTTCATATACAGAATTTGCAACTTTAATCTATTTTAAAAACATATAATTCATTTCAATTGGAATAATAATATATTTTTAAAAAGTCGAATTTGTCAAAGGCGTTTCAAATTAAAACTCTAGCGTATTTTGAAAATTTTTTAAGAGAAAGTGTTTACTCCAATTGAATTACTAATATTTTATGGATGTCTTCAAAAGCCTTAAAAAATAGAAGAAAAATAAAATTCTTGAAAAAAATGTATCAGAGGGTTAAAAAAAAAATATTTATCGAAATGTTTCGTATACGAACCTTTGGCCGAAAATGGGTTAATATACAAACTGTTCTTGAAAATCACGTCTAAATTTTTGACACTAATTTATGCTCGGAAATGTACCCAATGTTGAATTTAGACACTTTACATAAAAAGCGGTTTCTGTGGCTCCAGAGGGGGGGATTAATTGAGTTCTGGGAAAGAAATTGCACTTTTTGACTACTGAAAACACAAAGTCTTAAATACTTTGGAGGGAACATGTCATTGCTCCGGGATGGGGTGGAGTGGTGTGCAATGTCCCTCCAGGGTAATCAGTCCCCTGAATTCCACATTTAGTAGACGAATATGTGTGCAACTCTGTAGGGGAAAATGGGGATACTTGAACCATTTTTCAAATTTTAATTTTTTAAAATTTTTTAGAATTTCTTAGAACAAAATAAAATATTGAAAATGAAAATTTGATATATTTTTTCAATTGAAAACCACTTTCAATTAATTTTCAACTATTTCTCTATGTCTAATAAATTTTTACTTTTTCTTTTACATCGTGGCTCAAGTATCCCCATGGAGGGGATACTTGAGCCAGATGTCACACTCCACCAGTATTTTACTAAGAAAAAAACTGATTTACAATATACGCGAAAAAATGCATTAAACCTTTTTCAAATAAATTTGGTCG
The DNA here is from genome assembly GCA_964019185.1 of Maratus speculifer. NCBI lineage: Eukaryota > Metazoa > Arthropoda > Arachnida > Araneae > Salticidae > Maratus > Maratus speculifer. The sequence continues at coordinate 359,793,736 of OZ025291.1, forward strand.
AATTTTCTGGTGTCGTGACATTTCAGAATTAAAATTTTGTGGTAGAAAATTCTACCAGCAGACCTCAAAGGGTTAATAACCATACTTTAAGTACCATACTTTAGGTACCAAGGTATGTGATTTCTTTTTTACATGTTCAGAACTATAAATATGTTACCATGTTGCCAGTTTTAGTAAGAAAAATTGAACAACTGTAGAGATAAAAGGGGTGGCTCAAGTATCCCCTATGCTCAAGTATCCCCACTCTCCCCTATATGATTTTTAGAATTTATGTATACAAAGTAATATGCAAAATATGATCTATGTTTAAAGACGTATACCACAATAAAATCGTTTTTTTTTTTTTTAAATCTCAAACATACCATTGACCACTTAGATAATTGGGGTATTCACCAAAATTTCCTGCCAATATAGTTTATTTTTATTGGTCAGACTAAACGTTAGACAGGCACAAACATTTAACTGGATATACAATATGCAAAGAGGAGTTTAATATTTAAACAGATGATTACGGTAAATAATAATATCCTTTTGCCTATTCATTTAACACCAAATAAAGACTGCACCAATGCTTCTCTTTCCTGTAGCTAAATTTTGCAAGCTTTTAAGAACCAACACTAGAGATACGAAGAAACTCGAGCCCTAATGTTAATCTGATGTGAGCGTTTTTTAAATACTTCTCGCTCGCATTTTTATATTTTAGAATTTTTTTTTTTCTGATAGGATATCTGAAGCCAATATTTTTTTCTGTGCGTTTGTATTTTTTCGACTTTGGTAGTAATTTTTATTTATATATACAAAAGGATAATTCCATTTTCAGAACCCGTTCTAATCGGTTTGAAAAGAAAAACTACCATCATATAGAAAAAAATTGTAACCAAAATTGAAAACGTACAAACGTACACTAAACAATATTAATTTCAGATATCCCATCCAATAAATAAAAATAAAAATAAATAAATAAATAAACTTTTAAAAATATTAATTATATTTGTACCTATTTTAGTAATAAAGGAATTATGTGTGAATGCATTCACATTGTTTATTATATTTTATAGTGTATCCAAAATAATTTCTTGAAAGGGTAACATTTTCATGATTTTCTTATATTCTTTCAGATAAAAGGATTGGTGCATGGGATAAAAATATTTGTTCAATCCAAAATGGCTTAGTGAAGTATAGTTATATTTCATAAATTTATATCAACACATTTTGAGAATATTTAATATTTTGTGTACTGAAAGTCTCTTTCTACTTACTAAATAGCATTTTTAAACTACAGAGAATGTCTAAGCATTTTTTTTCTGTTCTAATATTTTGTTAGTAAAACAATTATCAGAATTTATGATATAAAATAACCATAAAAACCGAGAACAACTGGCATTATTTAACTAAGGCCTTTGTTAGAACGTCATAAAATATTTTATATTGTTTTAGTTTTCTACATGTAGTCAGCCAAAAGAAATAAGTGGGTAAGTGTGTTCGCAGATCCGACAGGTGGTCTCGTTAAATATATCTTTCAAAACAGCTTATTCTTTAATTAATAAATCAAAATTGTTAATTTATAATTTTAAATTCTTACATAAACGGTAACACTTTCAAAATTTATTTTAAAATGATTAGAAAAGGAAATTATTTATTTTAATCAAATTAAAAGTGTTCAAATCAAATTATTTAAAAAAATCCAAAATTTAAAATTTTTTGAACATTTAAAAAAAAATTAGCGGGGATATAAATAAAATTTTAAATTTCTAAAAAAAAAAAAAAAAAAAAAAAAATGCTGAAACGGAATTTAAAATTCTGAATCATTAATAAATCGCAATAGTTTTTAAAATAGAAAGAAAATTAAATTCCAAAAAAAGTTATGAATGTCAGATGAACGAAGCTCTAATAATATAAACACTTAAAAAAAATCTTTTAATTAAATTCATCTTCATATGAAAACTTCAACTCGCAGCAAAGGAGATCAAACTAATAATCTCCTACGAATTGAATATTTCCAGCTGAGCGAAAATTTGCCCAAGGCCGGGAATCGAACCCAGATACTTGGCTTACAAGGCCAATGCTTTACCTGTTAAGCTAACCGGGCGCTAACCGTCTGGGATTTTTCGCTCAGATAATCAATTCGTATGATAACTTTACCAATCAGTTAGATTGTGTTAAAATAATAGTATATCTACGTATCCATCGTTCTATGGAGTTCCTTTACCTGCGGCTTATTCTGCCGAGCTGGCTAAATGACAGACCAGATGTCTGGCCAATAAGGTTATCTGAGCGAAAAATCCCAGCCGGTTAGCGCCCGGTTAGCTTAACAGGTAAAGCATTGGCCTTGAAAGCCAAGTATCCGGGTTCGATTCCCGGCCTGGGCAAATTTTCGCTCAGCTGGAAATATTCAATTCGTATGATAACTTTACCAATTAGTTAGATTGTGTTAAAGTAATAGTAATAATCTCCTGTTTACTAGCGAGACGTTTTACTTCTAAACTATGATGTCTACGCGCAAGACGTTCAAATTAAGGTTCTTTTTTAAAATGTATATCGCAACATTGGACGGATGACATTGATAAAATTAATTTTATTAAAATAGTAGAATTTTTCAAAATTTTCTGATTTGTCGTATAACATGAGTTATTAAGCTGTAATTACACAAATTTTATATATCTGACTTATGCGGTATTTGCGTACGAACTCTGTGACAGACGGACAGACAGAAAACAGAGACGAATAGAGTTTCTTCAAATGAACGAAATTCTAAAAAATACTCCAGGCAATTAAAGCCCTTAAAGCACATAAAATGGAATTAAAAAATATATATACCAGGGATTTTCTAAATTTTTTAGAAATTATCGTAATAATAAAATCATTAGTATTAATTTGATTAAAATAAATTGCTTCTTTTTATAATTATTTTTAAATTAAATTTATTGATGATACCAACTATGTAAGAATTTAATATTTATAAATCAGCGATTTGAACATGAGTATTAATTAAAGGTAAGTTGCTTTGAAAGATATATTAAACGAAACTATCTGCTGCGATCTGTGATCACAGTTACAGACTTGTTTAATAATAAATTCAGATACAAAATTCCGAAGTAATAATGTATTAAAATTAGCATTCTTTAAAAGGTTTTTTTAAAAAGAATTTTAGATAATCAAAACTTTTAATTTTTTTTCCTTAGCCGCCTTCTCTTCCCGAAAATAACTATCACTTACTTTACGAGAGAAAAGTATCTTGTTCAACAGTCAAATTATTTTGTATGTTTCTATTTTTAAACATACGTTAGTAGCATAATTATAAAATTTTTCTTGCATTTTTGTAATTTTTATGTATAATATAGAAATTTTTAAATTATTTTTCAAAAAATCATGAATTTTCATTTAATATATTCAACAGAGTCTACTTTTAGAGTCTTTATAAAATATGTGTGCTAAATTTTGCACGTACTTTTTTACCATAGAAAATATTTGTAATTAGCAATAGCAGTTATTTGACGGATTTTAAAAAAAAAAAATACTTAGCCCTTGTATAGAGCTAATTTTATTTCCCATTAAATTTTTTTTAAATTATATTAAATCTAAACTTTATATTAGAAAAAGTTGAGATCGTCCCCAGAATTTCTGTTAATAATAATTTAATTCTGTTAATAATAATTAATTTCTGTTCAAAATAAAGGGACATTTTTCTTTTTTTATGCCGGGCTATATACCTATAATGTCGTAACAATGGTCTTCTCAATTGAAAAAAAGTGTTAATGCTTAGACATTGCCTCTATTTACCAATGCTAAATAGAAAATAAGCAATGAAGTTGAACCTGAACCAAATTACCCTCCCGTATATAACCTATGACTTTTTACCTATGGCTATATATGACGAATTACCTATGGCGTATTACTTAGGACATCGTAACAATGGCCTTATTAATTGTAAAAAAGTGTGTATTAATTGTAAAAAAGTGTTTAGACATTCTCGCTATTAACTAATGCTAAATAGAGAAGAGGTAATGAAATTGAGCCTGACCCAAATTACCCTCACGTTGCTCGTTGGTGAAGTCTCCACATGTGGCATTTGGATGTCCTTCTGTCCATCGTGGTGTATGTTGGAGGGTACTACGTGCGTTCCACTGGGAGATTCCACCATGGAAGGATGAATTCCGTGAGTGCAGTCTGGGCAGTCAGAGCAAGCGGGGCAAGACATGCTGTTGGGCACGCCTTTTCCACCCATCGTCTTCATCCCGAGCGATCCGTTTGCTTTCTGTGCTTCTAGTAGTACACGTAGGGAAGCCATGGCATGTATTTGGTTTTCTTTGTCGTCGAACTTCCCTGATAAAAAAAAATGAAGATATGTGAGATTTGGAAAATCTATTAATAAGTATAGAAATAGAATACATCTGATATTAAAACAAGTAAGAAAAATCACGCGTTAAACATAGATTATGAAATACTTCTCGACACTTTCTGAAATATTTAACAAACTTCGGTGTTTAGGGAAATAACTTAGATAACACGTTTAATTTTCAGAAAATTTGCAGAAGTCTTGCTTTGAAAACCTCCAAATTTCCTGCAAGTTCAGTATGACAAGACTGAAAGTTAAAAAATGAAAACAAATAAGATTTGGAAAATCTAGAAGTATAGAAATAGAATACATCCGATATTAAAACAAGTAAGAAAAATCACGCGTTAAACACACATTATGAAATTCATTCTAACACTTCCTGAAATCTTTAACAAAACTTCACTATTTAAGGAAATGAGGAGTTACTGTCCATAACCAAATATGTATTCCAATACTTTTGAATAGGCATGCATTTGATCTGTCGGTTGATATACATGTCGGTTGTATATATTCTATTTAATGGGGAATTTACTTTAGCAAGAAAAAGCCTAACAGGTTGATTTTTTTTCAGCAATTTATACTAATAGATGGAAACATACTCGAATACTGTTATTCATCCCTGTAGTTTACTTAGTACTTTTATTACACGCCAGTATTTAGCTAAAATTTAATTCAATTTAAAACACTCTTAAATATACTGAAATCACATTTCCAGAAATTATCATCCATAGGCGTCCATGTACCGAATTCTTTGCGTGATCTTGTATATCCTTTTACCTATATTGTACCAGCATTTCTTAGTAAACTTTATGCAATTCAGTGTAAAAATGCATAATTTATTAAAAAAACACCTTTAAGTAATCTGCGCTCATATCAGCAACCTTTACGAACTCTTTTGTGTAGTCTTTTATATCAACTATAGTATTTGTGGACACCGTATTATATGAATAAATTTAGTAAAATTTAAAAGCGCATATTATAATTAAAAATGCATTTCATCCATCTATCAATAATCTTCACTAATATGTAGTATTTCGGATGAAATATACTATTTGAATTCTTCTATGAGTTCCTGTAAATGCTATACATTTCGTATTATGCGTGAAATAACTTATGTTAAGCTGCAGCTATGTTTATAAATTTTATTATATATAAATAGTTAAATATAATTAAAATATGTAAATATGTCGCAAGCAACCCCCCCCCCCTCCCTTTACCATTTAGAATGGAATTCTTTTGTGTGACCATGTTAATGAATAACAACTATTCTTTCCCGAATATATTTTACAGAATGCATATTTTAGTGCACTTCGTAAGTGTATAAAAATTTTTCTATGTTTGATAGGATGTAACATCTTTAAAATTCATTTAAAACTATTTTTTGCTATAGGTCGTAATGGAACGGAATACTTTTGACTATCCTTGTAAATAAACTAATCATGCTAGAAACTTCATTTTCAATAGGGTTCGTGCTAGAATAAACACCAATTACTTGCTAAAATTTCAAGGCAATCTGAGTAGATTTACTAGAGCTAGAGTGCGAAAAGACGGCCAGACAAATCGCAGTCTCATAAGCAGTTTTCAACTTTGTTGGGAAGTGTTAAAAGGGGAGAAATTAAAGACTTTATAGCAATGTATTTACAGAGTCAAGAGTCAGACCGAATAGAACTGCCAATATCTTCTAAAGTTTGTAAACAAAAATTAAAAAAAAAATAATAATTCAAATATTCATAAATGAATGCTGCGCTGTGTCAACTTGTTTGAATGCACAGATTGAATTTCAAATTGCATTAAAGTTAAACCAGTTCAATCCGCTCAGCAACTTTGTAACGGTTGGGTGCTCGGCGTGGGGGTGGAATGGAGACATAACTCAGAACATAAGATAAAAACAGTTTATTTAAAACGGTTAGGTCTCAAGGGCAGTGGAGCAGTTCTTGAATTTTAATAACTAGTAACAATACTGAAGGATTAAACTTATACTCACAGCTCCGGCACTAACTCAATCGGGGCACTTCAGATTGCTTCTCACTTAAACTTCCGCTAGTCTGCTAGATAGAACTTTATTAGACAGCCCGTGGCTGTATGTATACTCTTTATTAACTTTGAAAATATTCAACGTAATCAATATTAACTCTTACCAACGGCAAACTTCTCGAATCGACTTCCAAAATTCCTTGTCACTCACTGAAGGCTCGATAATACTTGATATCACTCGCTCTAGATCAATCCCACTGCTTGTCGTCACCACCTAGCTAGCTTCTAGTCACTACTAGCTGGCTAACGCCGCTAGACACACCACACACACTCAAAGTCCAAGCTTTTATATGCTGCAAACTGAGATACTATAAATTACATATTACTTCTAACCACGACATAACTGTAGAAAACCGAGGAAGACACACACGCTCTCGAAAGTTAAAGTAAAAGAGAGGATAGATGTCGCTTTCACGCTTACACATGTTAAATCATTGACGTCACGATCTCAAAAATGCTAGAATGCCTTTATTACAAAGGTCACTCTCTCACAACTTAAACGAGAAAAAAAAAAAAGGTTTGTAGTTTGAAGTTTTGAAATTAATTTGAGCATCTTTAATAATTGAGACAGTACAGTGTTATCTATCGATTCAAATCTTTATTATTATTTTTTAAATTACTCCTCCGAAAATTTATGCGCTGCATTATAAAAAATATCATTTGTTCCATCTTTATAGTTTATACTAGTATCATAAAAAAGAAAGGTTTGTTTATTTAGAGGGTAAATTTTGAAACTGACAAACCTTTTAAAAATAATGGTAGAAAATACTGGTAATTGTCTCTGCTGCAACATAAGCTGAATTTTATGTTGTCACCACTATCACCAAACAGTACAGAAGTAAAAAAGTTCCAAAAAGGCGATTTACTGTGCGATTCTGTTGATGCTAGAAACATGAAATTTAGCATGATAGTAACTTCAACAATTCAAATGTTCGCTAAACACACACACACACAAAAAAAAAAAAAAAAAAAAAAAAAAAAAAAAAAACTGAAATTTTAAAGGGTGAAATGAGATGAAACATTCTAAAATGCTCTAAGTTATGATATATTTGAAATTCATAAGATTAGAAATATGAAATTTAACATTGCTGTTGTTTTTAAGGCATAGATATTCGCGCAAAACAGTTTCTAATTAATTCAAAATTAAAAAAAAATATAGGAGTAAATAATGCTCTAAAATTACTAATTCTAAAAAGATGTTGGGTCCCTTGTAGCAGAAATGCAACTATACGGCGACATTGTTGCAGAAAGGGAATGGCTCCTTGCAGATAACTTTTATATTCGAGCACCTAAATATGTAGCTGATAAAAATATTTTTTAATTCTGTTTTTTTTTTATTTAAAGTAATAAGTATTAAAGTTCCATTAGAAGTTTCAAGAAGACAATCTCTTATGTAACTAAATAATTGCTTATTAGGTGCGTTCGTAATTATGTAAATACGTAGCACCTAGAGTCGTCGTTCAACCCACTGGCCGTCTGACCACCTTTCTGTCCACATATAACAGAGCAAAAACTACCCAACCGAATCATTTGAAATTAAAAAATATATATAATTGTTGCATAATTCTATCGATTCATTTCAAATTCTATGAAAATCGATGTATAGTTTAATTACAGGAACATATTAGTAATCTAAAAGTATTATAAAAAGTAGTATTATTAAAAGTATTTTTTTTTAATATTCAAGTTGAGAGTTTGTTGAATTTCCTTCATTATTTATCATACACGACAGAAAAAAAAATCATATTAAATGTAAAGTCCCATACATCTAAAAATCTATGCACAATTTGTGAAATGAATGTAAAAAAAATCGAAACCAAATTATACATATTTATAAAAATAGTAATTAAAAAAAAGTTTAAAAAAATTTAAATTTTTGTAAAATACAATATTTTGCAATTGTTTGTTTGTTTGGCTGTTTTACAATTTTTTAAAGAAAATTATTAATTTTTAGTATTAAGTATTGTGGCATCACATACTATGTAACAATATTATTCAAAATTGAAAAGATGGTTTCAAAGGTTACTATGTCTCCTTAACAAGTTTAACTTCAACACACTCTGTGTGCGATTAAAAACAATGTTGAAAAGCCTTTACTTTGTGTCGCGAAAATTTCACTTTCCTTGTGAAATTATTCATCTTCCTCCCCCCTTTCGTTGTTTGTCTCCGAAACCTTATTTTCCACGTTTGAAGAAAAGTTTTCTACGAGACTGCTACTGACGTTAAAGGTGAAATGAAAGTCATCCCTGCTTTTATTTTTAATCATCATATAGGGTTATTAAAATAAATTATCTGTTACCTCTCCACAATAAATTAAACTAGATTCCAGAAAATGGATCAATAATTATGGTTTCAGCTTGAAATATGCGGAACTTTGATGGACACATTGAAGGAAAATTTCTAAGGATTATGAGGCTATTATTTTGAGGATTATTAGCCTTATGAGTAAATTACGAGAGTAAGAATGAAGTGTTGAGTTTTAAAATTGCACGGATTTAAAAATGTTGCGATTCACATCTAAGCTGCTAGTGCTTATGCATTTTTAAAAATTTTTGTTTTTCGAGAAGAAAATATTAAATGAATGCATACAAAGAGGATATAAAAATTTTGAATGAGAGAATATCTTCTGTTTTTATTTATTTTTTTCAGATTCACGTAGTTAGGATGCAATTTAAATAGTTAAATTGAGTCTTTGTTGAAATTACTTCACTTTTTGATATTCACAAGAAAAAAATAAATTAACCCATACATCTAAAAATCCATGCACAATTTTATGTAGTGTTTTCTACCAAATGTGGAAAAAAAATTGAAGTCAAAATATTTATACTACCTCTGACAATAAAGTTTGGTGAATAGTCCTGTAGCGTTAATGCAGATGAAATATTAACGAAAGTTACCATACAATCCTTCGAAATAGTCTTCTCCTATAACTATGCACCGCTGAGATCTGATATACATGTCCTAGGGAATTCGCAAGAAGCCTTCTTTTGGGATGAAGTTCAAAAGCTTCGTCACGTTTCTTTGGATATCAGCAATAGGGTCAAAACTCTTTCAAAAAGAGTTTGAGTCGTGAAAATAGGAAGAAGTCTGGAGGATTGAGATCTGGCGAGTATGTTAGGTGTTCAATTTGCACCATCCCTCATGAATTTCTTTCGGTGTCTTGCAAAGCTTAAAACCAAACTTTAAACTGATCTTTTATTCCTTCATTTTCCTGTTCTCAGCTAAGAACCAACACACTGAACAAGCACTTAGTAAAGCACGTCTTACACGGAACATAAACGACGCTCAACTGAACAACGGTGGGGGAAGATGGTCAACACTTGCCTCTATGCAGGTGCAGCGTTTTGTTTCCCCAGTGTTGCCAGATCGGTCGTTCTGAATTCATTCACCGAACCTTATTGTCAGAGGTAGTATTTATAAAAATGTTAGAGATTTAAAAAAATAAATAAATTTTAGTAGAACAAGCTGTTTTACAATTAAAAATTTTTTTTAATTTAATTTTTAGTATTTAGTATTATGCCACCACATATATTACAATATTATTCGAAATTGAACAGACGGTTTCAAAGGTACTGTGACTCCTTAATAAGTTTAATTTCGACACAGTCTGCGTGCGATTAAAAACAAAGTTGAAAGCCTTTACTTCGTGCCACGAAAATTTCATTTTTCTGGTGAAATTATTCATCTTCCTCACTCCCCTTTCGTTGTTTGTCTCCGAAAACGTATTTTCCACGTTTGAAGAAAAGTTTTCTACGAGACTGCTACTGACATTAAAGGTGAAATGAAAGTCATCCTGCTTTTATTTTTAATCATCATATAAGGGTTATTAAAATAAATTATTTTTTACCCGCTTCACAATAAATTAAGCTCGATTCCGGAAAAATGGATCAATAATTATGGTTTCAGCTTGAATATGCGGAACTTTGATGAACTCATTGAAGGAAAAATTCTAAGGATTATGAGGCTATTATTTTGAGGATTATTAGCCTTATGAGTAAATTACGAGAGTAAGGATGAAGTGTTGAGTTTTAAAATTGCACAGATTTAAAAATGTTGCGATTCACATCTAAGCTGCTAGTGCTTATGCATTTAAAAAAATTGTTTTCCGAGAAGAAAGCATTGAATGAATGCATATAAAGAAGATATAAAAATTTTAAATAAGAAGATATATTTTTTTTTGCAAATTCACGTATTTTACGATGTTTTGTATGCGATTTAACTATTTTTAGAACTATATTTCTAACTCTATTTGTCGATTTGCTTGCATTTTACACATATTTTGTGACCCTTGTACCTTGTGAACTAAATTTCACGCAACTTTAGATAAAAATTAAGGCTATTATCAAATCCAAATTGGTCCCTTTCTAACACATTTCTGAATTTATTTTTGTTAGGAAACACATAAAATTTGGAGCTTTTCTTATTCAAAAACTGTGTAATCGAACTGCATTTTCCGTAATTTGGTAAACGTACATAGTTTTTCAGGAAATATTGCAACCAGATTCCTGATGCGGCAGTATGAAAAAGGGCAAAAATTGTCCTCCAAGTGGCAAGAATTGCTCTTGACTCGATAACTACTTTAGTTAGTAAAAAAAAAAAAAAAAAAAAAAAAGAAAAAGAAAAAACGCTATTTGTTTCCAAATCTTTTCACCAGTCGGGCTTGTAAGTCTTATGAATTTACGTTTAAAAATGAATCAGAAAAAGTGTCAGAAAGTTTCACATTGTTGAACAGGTGATTTGAGGACCGATTTAAAAATAATTTGGGTGATCAGATTTGATGTACACCCCTTCACAAATTGCATTTAAAATAAAAAAAAAGGTATTGAAAAATCATAAGGATTAACAGTTCAAACACAGCATTTTGTGTCACAATAATAAACAACAATAATAACAACAACAAATTGAAGGAAATTAAAAAAATATTTCAAAAAATACCTGCTCTTTTTCATACTTTTTGACTAGCGTTGAATAATTTTTTTCGTAACTATTAAAAGATCAGTGTAGTAAAAGGTTAAAATATGGGGAATTACTACAATAGTAATAACTAACACAAAATTGTGTACTAAAAACGGGTTTAAAAATGTATTAAAAATTTTCTGTTACAAAATGAACTGGTCTTTAAAAACTTAAAAAGCATTGATATTAAAAATCATATTTAAACAGAAAATATGATTCCTGAGATCTTTTGGTGGCATTCGCAATCATATTTCAAAGGATAGTAGAGCTGACATGTCGCATTCTCTGTGTTATTTATTCATGGACACCCTCAACAAATAATAGACTATTTCTTTTTCAGGCTGGTATATAAATAGTACAGCGAATGCGACTTGCCAGCAAAATTATCGTTTGAAAATTATCGTGTTTGCGATCAAAAGATCTCATGGATCATCTTTACTGTTTACATATGATTTTTAACATCACTAGTTTTTATGTTTTTGAAGACTAGTTCATTTTGCAACGGAAAAATTTTAATACATTTTTATTCACTTTTTAATAAACAGTTTTATTTTAGTTACTTTAACGCAAAGTGAATGTATCATTCCACTCTGAACTCGTTTTGAGTTTTATGTTTTTTAATTACAATACTGATCGTGTAAATTATTTTAAAATTTATAAAGACAAATTTCTTAGACATTATAACTGTACAGCATAAAATGAATTTCCAACATACCTTCCCTAACATTTGAAGCTGCAGAAAATTTTTGTTTTCTGTTCAATAAAGAATTGAGGACTAAAAGTGGAAAACGCTGACAGTCAAAAAGAGAAATTTTTTCAATATCGCGAAAGAAAGAAAATCTCTTACTTCTGTTACCTACAGCGTTTTTTATTTCACTTCTTTTGAGCTCTTAGTCAACACTTTAAAATGTAATTACAGTCTTGGAAATAACAAGTTGGAAATTGCACGTGAAGCGCAGCAAATGAGGTGCATTCGTAACATAACGAAGTTTTAAAAATATCGCTCTCATATATCAATCTTATAAAATTGTAAATAGATAATTACAATTAAAATGCGCATCAAACAATGTTCTCCCTATACCATTATGTAATGGAATACTTTTGTGTGGCCTTGTAAATCAATAACAAATGTTCTTTGCACTAAAGATTATGCAAAATATGTATTATAATATGCACTTGATAGATGCATATCAATTTTGTTATGTTCGAATGAGTGTAATACCATTAAAATGCATTTGACATATTTTTCCCCATTGACCGTAATGTAACGGAATACTTTTGATTGTGCCTGTAATTGAACTATTCATCCGATTTTGATAAAATTTGAAATAACTCGACAAAATTATGAAATAATTATGTTTTTAAATTTCAGGTGATGAAAATGCATTTGAAACTTTTTTCCCCATTGATCGTAATGTAATGGAATACTTTTTCTAATAATAACACATTGCTCAGTGGTGCACAAAACAGGAATTTTAATATACATTAGTACGTATTAAAATAAAATAAAATTTTCAACGTTTCGCGCCGTCTTCTGCGGGCGTCTTCAGGAAAATATGAAATGGAAGGACTACGTTTGCATCTTGCTCGAGAGATGTTTCTACTAAATTATTTTTAATTTAGTAGAAACATCTCTCGAACAAGATGCAAACGTAGTCCTTCCATTTCATATTTTCCTGAAGACGCCCGCAGAAGACGGCGCGAAACGTTGAAAATTTTATTTTATTTTAATACGTACTAATGTATATTAAAATTCCTGTTTTGTGCACCACTGAGCAATGTGTTATTATTAGTTAAAGTTTATGGTGCAACTGTCCTATATATATTTATGGAATACTTTTGATTGTCCCTGTAATTGATCTATGCATCCGATTTTCATAAAATTTGAAATGAATCGACAAAATTATGTAATAATTATATATTTTAAATTTCAAACGATTCGGTAGGGTAGTTTTTGTGTTGTTATATGCGGACGGATGGACTGAACGACAGCTATAGGTGCTACGTATTTACATAATTAGAAACGCACCTATAAACAAACACCTCCTATTATTTCTGTAATAAGTTATCGTACAATAAAGTTACTGATATCTAACGATTAAAAATAAAATCTACTTTTATGTGATGTACATAGACTTTGCTCAAAAGGGCATCTACATATCAAAATGAATCCAACCTTTGCTTTTTTTCAAATTGCAAGATCAAATTTTGACGCCATAAATAAGTTCTACATTCTTCAGTTAGTTTAAATACAAGTTTGCATGAAATTCATACAATTAGTTTACGAGAAATTAATTATTTTAAAATTAAATTATTTTAAGGATTGCTTCCATATTGAAATTCGGTGCTCGAAAGTTATAGAAAAGCTACAAGTTAATTAAGTCTCTTCTATTAATGTATTATTTCTTGCCAATATGACAGTTTCACTTACTTAGTATGCTTACCATATTGCTATATACTGTTTAATCTTCTTCAACATTCATTTTGTAAAGCTTACAAGCAGGATTTGGGGATGAAAATCAACGGATATATTTCTTCCCGGAAGTAATGGGACAAACTTAAAAGGGAGGTAGGGGACATCACAAGGATTCAGAATTGCACAGAAACCCGGAAATTATTGGTAGATTAGTACACAAACAATCAGATAGTGAAAATATCCCCCCTCCCCCCCCCAAAAAAAATCCACATGTTTTGCTTAGATTTAAAAGAGAGGATTTGTTGATGCGACGTATAGAAAGTATTTCATTTAGTCTCCATGTCATTGATTCAATGAGATTGTAAGTAATATTAGGATCTCTTTTAATAATTTGCATAGCATATGAACTTAGAATATATTCAGGTTAACATAAGATCATGGAATAGATTATGAACACGTTCCAACACTATTACAATATTGTTAAGAAATATCATGTTTGTTCATACAAAGAAATGGGTAAGCTAAATAAACATACATAAAAAACAACACAGCTCTATAAAAAATGATTTTCCGAAATTTCTGTTTATTGCCTTTAATAAATGCGAATGTTTTCATGCAGCTCTGCTTATGATCATTAGATTTCGTAAAATACTAAAAATAAAGTTTTAAAATGCATATTACAGATGAAAATGAACATCCTGCAGTAATGGCCTGTAATCGTAATCTTTTGAGTGTCTTTGTAAATAAATGAAGTATTCTGAGTATACAATAATGTATAAAAAAGTGCTTCGTACATCTCAGTAATGTACACATATTTCATTAAAATAGCCAAACATCGTTAAAATACATCGTAAAATGTTTTTTTCAATAAATCATAATTTAGTGCAGTTTTTTGTGCATCACTGCAAAAACGAATTATAATTGCTATTTACTTTATAATCAACAGAAAGCATGCTGCCATCCACCTCAATGATGTGTATCAATTTCATTATGTTTGAAATAGTGTAACATCATAAAAATTCACTGAAAACATTTTTTCTCATTGATTATAATGTAACAGAATAACTTTGAGTATTCCTATTAACGAAGTATAAATGCTACTGATTCTATACCTTTTGAAAACATGATATCGTTCTCTTTAGTGACAGGTATCAATTTCGTTATGTTTGAAAATGTGTAACATCATTAAAATGCTGACTTTTTTCACCATTGACCGTAATGTAACGGATTACTTTTGAGAGTTCATTTTAACTAACCATAAATGGTACCGACTTCATTTTCATTACCAAGCATGCTACGATGCATGAATGCGTAGTATTTTCTAAAAGCAGTTCAATAAACTAATTATTTCTAGTGGAATTGAAAACGCGAGTTTCAAAAGACGCCTTATGCAGAAAATTAAATGTTGGGAAATCGCGAAAAATCTCCCAACTGCATCCATTGATTTTTATTGTAAATCAAGATTTTACAAAATCACAAATACATTATAAAATAGTTTTTTCGGTGTTTTTTGATGCAAGTTCACCAATAGAAAAGATTGATAGTGGAAACTCGATTTTAAAAAAATGGATAAGGAAAAAATGGATTATCGTAAAACATTAATTTAAGTCTCATGTAGAATTATAGAGATTCTGTTAAATAACGCATAAATTATTCGATAAATTTACAATAGACTCTATAGATTAAAATCGTTAAAAATACACAAGATTGTGTAAATTTATTTTTAATGATAATAATTTAATTTTTCAAAATCAGCAAATCCTTTAATCTTTGGTGAGCCTGGAAGGATTTGAATTTTTAGAGTAATTTTGAACTGCTGTATCATTTGTTGCTTACACAATTTGTTTCCAGCCGTCCCGGGGTTTGAACTCGAGACCACTAGACTGTGAAAGAGCAGCATACTTAATAAAAAGAATATTGCCCAGGGTAACTGATGGCATTGAGCTCACAGGCTACGCATACTAATTGTACATTACAGCCTTATATTTTCAAGGGTTAATTCCGTTCGAAAAAAAAATATTAAGGAGGGGAGATCAGCTCTCTCCTTTCTCCTTTTTTATACTTAATAATTGAACCTCCCAAACTATCAAGGACATGCTTTATCATATAAAAAAATCTATATCCAAAATTCAGAGCAAATCGGATAATTCTTAATAAGAACCCATTTAGCATTTATATAATTTAAGAGGAGTTATTCCCCTCTTTTGTACTTAACCATTAAATTTCCAAAACTATCCAGAGATTTGAAGGAAATCTGACAATTCTGCTTGAAAAATCCATTTATACAAGTTAAGAGGAGGGGCACTAGAACCCCCGTTCCCCCTGTTTATACTTATTCAATGAACATCTAATAACAGTCATGGAATCGCCTCATCAGAATGATCCTATATATCTAAATTTTGAACGAAAACTGTTAATTCTGCATGAAAATCCCATTTATATCAATTAAGGGGAGGGGCATGAGCCCCCCGTTCCCCCTGTTTATACTTATTCAATGAACACCTAATAACAGCCATGGTATCGCTTCATCAGAATGATCCTATATCTAAATTTTGAAGAAAAACTGTTAATTCTGTATGAAAATCCCTTTTATATCAATTAAGGGGAGGGGCATGAGCCCCCGTTCCCCCTGTTTATACTTATTCAATGAACACCTAATAACAGACACGGAATCGCCTGATCAGAATGATCTTATATCTAAATTTTGAACGAAAACTGTTAATTCTGCGTGAAAAGCCCGTTTATATCAATTAAGGGGAGGGGCATGAGCCCCCCGTTCCCCCTCTTATACATATTGAATGAACTCCAAAAACTAATCAGGGAAGCGCCTGATCAGGATATACCTATATACAAAATTTCAAGTGGATCCGATATTTTTATCATGAGTTATCCCGTTACGCACGAACGTACAAACGTACATACAGAACGGACGGGTACATAAGCTCTCAGGCTATGATAGCCTGGGAGCTAAAAAACTATAGAAGCTTTTGTTATTTATCTCAAAATATGTCTTTTATATATGTCTGCGGGGAAAAATCGATAAAAAATATCCGCTAACAATTAGGAGATTATTTTTCCTTTTTGAAATTATTCTAATTAAAAAAAATTAAACTAAATTTTCTTTTTTAATATTTTTATTAAAATTGTAAAATAATTTTATAAATGTATATTTTGAATTATAAGTTTTAACAAAAAACTTTAACGAAATTACAGACGAAATAAAGATTATCTTTAAATAAAGACGAAATCCCTATAGAGATTTAGATACTCTATAAGGGAAATATTGGTAAAATGATGAGCGAGAAACGCGATCGAATGCATTTAATCGAGAACTACTATAAATTTACAGAGAGTCTAGCTTTTATTCTGTGTTTTTACAGATATTTTCAACAGTGTAGAATCAGTTTCAACTACTTGAATGTCTTTGACTGTTTTTCCTAAAAGGACGTGAGGTATCATTCTCGAATTAAATCAATAAAAGATCATAAAGTTCAAATCAAAGATGGAAAAGAGATGAGATAAGCAACTTTTGAAAGTTCAAAATTCTATTTAAAAATTATCCGGAAAACTTAAAATTCTCAGAATCTACTCGTTTGCTCCCAGCATTGAAAAATTCAAGCCTATCCGTATGTTTTTGCTTTAGAGTTTCAAAAGAGATTTTAATATTTATGAAATTTAATAAGAATATGATATTAAAATTGAATAAGACCGATATAAATAATGATATTTTTATTACATTTTTCGGTTGCCTAGTCATAAAAAATTTATTAGAACTATGCATGTGAATAATTTGTTTATTAATTTAAAACAGAGAAAACCGATAATTTTTAACTATTGGGAACTGACTCGATTTCTTAAATGTTGTTGCAATAAGTCAGAAAATAAGGAACACTATTTCATTCATTAAAAAGATATCGTATCCCCATTTGCCTTAGTAACAGTCTTAATTTTTACTCGACTGCCAAAGAAGGGTTATGTGTTTGACGCGTATCTGGGTATGTGGATTTCTTTATACCTTCGAAACATCCCAATGACTGGATGTATTTTAATGAATGAGATCTCTATCGATTCGTCTTAACCGTCCAATTTTTAGGTTTATTGTTTTCATAAATTCAAAATGGTGGCCGTAAAATACAAAATGGCAATAGAGACGAAAAACATTTTTACGCAAAATGAAGACGAAATATATCTTTGAATTGAAATTTAAATATGAAATACTTGGTCATGAAAAATCGAAGAAAGTGGAATATATGATTACAAATATCTCGATAACTAATTGTACGATTGACTTCATTTTTTTTTCAAAATTGAAGTTTTTTATTGTTTTTTATATTAATTCCTTCAAATAAATAATTTCGAAAAGTTTTATATACCTTTCATCAGAACGAACATTTTTAGAGTTTCAGTAAAATAATTGCTGATAATCGAGGTTATTGATATTCAGTAGACTAAATGTAAACTTTAGAATATCTTGTCTTAACGGATCATAATATTTATAAGAAAGTTATTTAATAATTTCAATTTAAAAGTAAACTGGAACTTTTGAGATGCAATACGGTTGGAAAGAACACTAAAGATGATTGCGATATACTAAAAGAAAACAATGTCTTTCGCAATCATTGAACTCTTGGAAGTGTGGTATGTGCAGATTTTACGAACAAAAAACAGAGATTGGCTAAGTTTTAAATATTATATTCAATCAGAGAAGGAGAACAGAGGGAGTAGGGAGGAAATAATGAGTGTGTAAGATCTTCAATACGATATCTTGTTTAAAATAATCTGATTATTTTAAAGAAAGTTATTAAGAATTTTCATAATTAAGCAACCTGACTTTTGAAACGCCCTATGGTTGAAAAGAAACTTGAAACATGATTGCGACATCAAAAAATGATGACAAAGTGTCTTTCGCGATCAGATAACACTATTATAAAAGGCACGTGCGGGATTTTAAAGACAAATATAAATAGCCAGCTATAAAATTAATAGTTACAAGTAAATGGCAAGAATGGAAGGGTAAGAGAGGCAATTCCCAGGATGTTCTTCTAAAAAGCTTCAAAATGAATTATTGTTTATTTTATTTGGATGAGTAGTAAAAACGTTATTTGTGGAAAAAACCCCAAATTTCAAAAATATCCATCGATTCTACAATACCGGCTTTAAGTGAAGTATTGTGTAATGATGAAGTTGTTGGCAAAGTGGTCCGTACTTTTAGTTTAAAACGAAAGACTGCGCCACCCATAAGTATCTTTAGAGAACAAAAACTGAAGAGCTTTCATGGGTAAAATTATTCCCAGAAGGAAGAAATGGCTTTACAGAAAAAAATCCAGTTTCCATAACACCGCTTGATTATAATCAGGCAAGAATTATGAGTAATGAAAATAGATTTCAAAGTAATGAATATTGAATATCTGTCTTATACTCTTTCTATTGTGGAACTATGTAATGTTCAATAAAAGTTTCAGTTTGTGCTAAACTACGTTTAGTCTCCCCTTTATAATAATAGATTATGTTTTAATAGTTACATGAACCGGAATGATATTCATCATAATTTCATGGACCGGAACAACATTTATCTTAATTTCACGAGCCGAAATATCATACCGATTTGCTCCGATATATTTTGAGCCCTGAACATTTCCCGGCATTACAGAACACTTCACTTAAAGCCGGTATTATAGAATCGATGGATATAAGACAAGTAGTGACTACTTGGTCATCGTGAATATATTCCCTAACTTGAGCTTCTATAGTCGTTGTATTGACTTCTTCATCGATAAACAGTGGCGTGAGATCACCTCTAACTACTGTCACATCAACAGCAGAATGAAATATTGGAAGTCTGGTTAGCGACGCACCTCCTAACAGAATGAAATAATTCCTTGCAGAATTGTTGATTGATACTCGTCCCACATA
The DNA here is from genome assembly GCA_964019185.1 of Maratus speculifer. Classification (NCBI taxonomy): domain Eukaryota; kingdom Metazoa; phylum Arthropoda; class Arachnida; order Araneae; family Salticidae; genus Maratus; species Maratus speculifer. Next base: position 359,813,391 of record OZ025291.1, read on the forward strand.
AATCCGAGCCCTATTTGCCATGAATGATTTTTATCCATAATGAAATCAGCTGAGATTGAGTCTATCCAAATTGTTATTGTATATAGATATTACTGAATGTCAAAGGAACAAATTCTACTATTTCTTGCATGCTATGTATATGCTCCTGGCCCCGAAAATGGCGCTTTTTTGCCACTAGGTTACATATTATCTATGGCCCACAATTTAACTTTAAATAACATAATAATAATTTTGAATTTTATAAACGTCGACGCTCACAATGATTATTCAGGATGCTTTATTTTAATTGCCGGAAAAAAATTCAAGCCAATCGTTTTCAACTTTTATAAGCTTACTGTTTCGCATCCCTTTTTTTTATCTGGTGTGATTATTACCCTGTGAAAATCTTGTATTTATATTTCGTTCAGAAAGTGTTTTGTTATTAATGTGTCCTGTATTTTGTAACTTTATTCATAATTAATTAGTAAATTTTACATAGGATGATATATAAAGGTAGAGACACTAGCTTGTTCCTTTAAATAATGCTCCTAGACACATACTTCCGATTAAAAGTTACAGAAAAAAAGGTGCAAAAATTAGCGACATAAGTTTCAACACACAGGAAAGTCTATTTGAAAAATTAAGCGAACTAAATTTCCCACGACTCTCGTAGTACAAAACTTCAAATTAGGAAAATCTCCCTTATCCATGTTTGAATGCAGTAAAAAAAATCATTTTTATACCTGAAAACTCATACACATATTAAAAGTTAAATTTTATGACTTACACCACTTAAGTATACCTCTGAGAAATGTAATACACATGCATTTGGACTGGAATTAAAAAGACTGGGATCATCCACAAAATTACACATTACTAGAAGACGATTCAGACGTTTGCAGCATTTAATTAGCATAAAAGAAATGTTACATAAATCTAAATAACAGAAAAAGTGTTTTACGAATAGAATATAAAATGAGATTTTTGCAATAATTGCTCAAAATGTTCACCATCGACCCCAGAGCATAGTTGTGTTCGTCTAGAAAGATTTCTGGGCATTCGATACAGTTCATTTGAAGTGACGGAAGGAATCTTGAAATCTTTGGAAAAGGGGAAAGCCAGGTCTATCGGAGGCGTCAAGTGATCACTCCTACGTAAACGGCCTTATAAATAAAATATGAAGTCGTAAAATCTAACGATGTGGGAAAAAATTCGGTCGTTCTTGTAAAGTAAGCCAACTATTTGGAAACTCTCTATTTGGGAATTAATTTAGCCATATCTTACCGCGAAATGGTGATAAGTTGAGGTCCCATGTGACTGAAACTACATGAAATGGGACACTACCAATGGAATTTCATCCAAATCAACTCCATTTTGAATGAGGTGTAGAAATCGGTCACCAGCCAATGTATTGCTGTACAATCCGAGATCACCCAACGGGTTTTGAAAAATTTCACAGTTTACATTTTTGGAATATTGACACTAGGGATGAAACCTCGTGTGTGAAACAAAAAATTGTGTCATTTGAAAATTGGTCACTTTAGTGATTAATTGTTCAATCTTGCTTGAAACTGCATTCTTCTGTTCAAAGCTCTTATAAAGGAAGGTTGCAATCACCTTGATCTAGTTCCCAGTTGGAGAAATCTAGACGTCGCATACCATCTGAATATAACAGTGCATTAGATCGGTCGGAATGAAAAACAAAGTTAGTGAATTGAATCTCGATACTGCGGAAAAGTTGCTACTGTCAATATTTGTCAATGTAAACATAAGGATTTTTTTTAAAATCAGACAATATTCTCCGTTTGCGCATCGCTTTCTAAGTTTTCAAATTTGAATATAAATTAAACAGATAAACAAAAAATCTCATTTTCAAAACGAAGTGACGTATTTGTATAAACAGTAAATAGTTATTTAAATGTTTTTTGATGAAAACTTGAAAATACTAAGAAGTTTTAGAAAAGAAGGTACATTTAATTTTTTTTAAAACTTGTAACATCTATTTCAGTATTTTCGTCATCTTTTATAAAAACGTTGAACTTTTAAAAATTCATACAATATATTTTATGTTTGAATCAAGGTGAAATATTACGTTTGGTCTTATGATATTATTTCCAAAAAGCATTCTTTATCATTTGAAACACAACAGTGAAATTAATTTGATTCGAGTTAAGTGGTTTGGATTTAATAGATTTCTGGGAAAGTTTTTCAAACTCTCATTCTTCTATAAAATTGAGCTTATTTTTGATCGCCAGTTCTTAAATCTACCCGCTGCACTGCCAAATTCACTGCTTATCTTTATAAATAAAATGTGTTTTAAATAAATTTCCTTCGAAGCTAACAGACCGGAAGGTATGTAACTCTTTTAATTCAAAAATAGCCGCTTCTTTTTTCAGAACGTTATTAGCAACGCTCGGTCCTTTTGTCGCCGGTCCCACACACACAGAAAATGTAAAATCAAAAACATTTTTCACTTAATATTTGAAAACTACGTTTCAAAGAACTCATAAATTGGTAGTTTACTTAAATTATATTTACTAATGAAATTAAGAATAATGGGAAGGCTATTTTCAACATAGTGTCAAGTCCGTTATCAAATGTCAAGTCTGTTACCGCACGGTTTTTTAATGATTATAATTTTTTTTGACCATTCTACTTTTATTTTTTATTCAACAAAGAAACAAATATGCAATTTCCTTAAAATTTAATAATTTACATGAATATATACTGTAATTATTAGAAAAAGTTCTTGTATAATATCTATGTGATCAAAATCTTGTGGCTAAAACTGTCTCTCATTACATTATTTATTATTTCATTAAGTATTATTTATAAATATCATGTTTTGAAATTTAGGAACATAAGTCAGTTTAAAGTAAGTTGATTTTAGAAAATTTAATAAATTTAAAGCTGAGTATTTTTAATAATTTTGTATGGTAACGGACTCGACAATTTGCCTTACAAACTAACTTTAAATAGCATTTATATACTATAATATAGGGCAAAGTGCACAACCAATTTTTTTTCATGTACCTTAAACATTTACTTTAACACCTGACTCCATTTTTTAAAAAAATTATTAAGTTAAAAAAAAATAAAATTTTGAAATGTAAGCAAATGGTGAAAATGGCCCGGGAAAATAAAAAATGGATTGACATTAGTAATCATTGTGCAGACTTTTTCTCCAATTTCGAATTTGCTTGTAAAATTTGTATATGAAGGAAAAACAGAGATGTCTTGTTATATCACTGTCTTAGTGGAGAATTATTAAAAGTCAGCTGGTAGTTCTCATTTGTACTTATAAGGGGATATGAGTTAAGAGAAATAATTTATATGAGCGGAAAATAGACCGACACGCGACTACTGTATATTAATTAACCATAAATAATCTCTACCTATGTTTAAATTACTCATTCATATTTAAGTTCGGCATTAAATGCAGGGATCAAATTTTTTGATTACTAATATTTCTGATGAAAATTTTCAAATGCTAGATTTTGAAATTTGAAATGATTGATTAGATTTTTAATTGATTTTATTAGATTTTTAAATTTCAGAAATTCCATTCCATGGTAGGTGTATGCAAAATTTGTAAGAAAAATCTAAAAAGGAGAGTTCCTCAGAATAAAGTGATATTACAAAGTGGACAGAGTGGAAGACCTGTAAGTGTTATTTTATTAATTCGTTAATACCATTTTTTACGTGATTAAAATAATATAGCAATAGCATTAAGTATTATATCTGAAAAAAAAAAAGGATTAAAATTCTACTATTTTAAATTTTGTTAAAAGGCTTTTCAATACTTTTTTGAAAACTGATGTAAAAAAATGAGCTAAAAGTACACATAACAACGAAATTTACAAGTTTAAATGCTAAAGAAACATTCAAGCCAAATATTAACATATTTTATTTTCTCTTTTCTTTATAGATTGTGAAAAAAAAAGGTAAGGAATACTTAGCGTTATACTGAATCTAAAAAAATTCTGTTGAGTTAGACTTTTTTTATGATCAGTCAACCCTTAAAGAAGAATTAGGATAAATTAAACAAATCAGCAAGGAAGCACTGTTGCGAAACGGCTAAAACTTCATACATGCTAATTCAAGAGGATACGTTATAGTTTACTTAAATATAGGTAACAATTCATGTTTTTGTCTATTATTAATACCATAATTCACATTTCGTACATAAAAAATTAGCCATGCATAATTAAAACATTAATTTTTTTTTTAAATGGATTATTATACAAAATAAGATGCGAATGGGATTTCAGAACGCACAAATAAAAATTAATTTTTAAACTCAAATTTTTCAGTCTTCCAGATTTGCAAATCTTCCAAGTCAAAAGAGATGAGCTGTGAAGAAAATCTATTTCTAAGAATCCAAATTTGGAATAACTCCAATATTTGAAAGTCTTATCTAAATTCCAAAAATTGAAATGTCACCTAGGCGTAGTTTTTTTTTACTTCCTTTCTTCTTTTAAGTTTTTTAAGCATTTTTATACGAAAGAATATGTGAATGGAATTTTAGAAAGCATAAATAAAAATTAATTTAGGAATTCAAAAATTTCAATACTTATAATTCTAAAGCTTTGAAGACAATGAACTGTGAAAAAAAAAATATTTATAAGAATCCGAATTTGGGATGATTCCAAAATTTGAATTTTTCAAAAAATTAAAATGTTATTCCAGAATAGTTTTTTGACACTTTTAATAGTAGACATTCTTAATCGACTGGTATCCTAATCTTTTCTGCGCAATTAATTGTGGCAGAATGGACAGACGTTGTCATTTATTTTCCCACTCGTGTCTCTACCTTAATCAATATGTGGTTACAAAATTAATTTTCTTTTGTTATGCTTTCTGTATGTAATTGCGTCATTTTTCTTGATTTATTTAAAATTTACCAGCGTAAGAGGACACAGTACCTTGAAATTGATCCAAATATCGATTTTCATGTTAACTGAAAGCTTCTTTGATAAAATGTTTATTAAATCCAATAGATTTTTTAAATCACCCGATTTTAAAAGATTCACCTTTTATATAAACATTTTAATAAAAGTTTTATTTTACGTAAAAAAGATGCTATAAAGGTGTTATATCTAATTGTTGTCGTAAGTCTATTATAAGAGAGTCCATTGAAATTTATACGCGTAAAAATTTTGTTTGTAATGATACCGTTTCTTTTATTATTCCTAAGTTATGGTTAGAATTAATGAATAAATTCCTCGTGAGAACTTGAATGGGATGAACCATGTTGGAAATTCTTTTAGATCATGGTCTATTTTAATTTAATTTTTTACTATAGAGTGCGTGATTTTTGTTTTTTGTTGTTTATATCTCATTGTCGCGTGTCATTTGTATTGACCGTGAAATGTTTTGAAATTTAATTTTTATTTTTATTATGATTATGCATCTTATTAGAGGGATCCGAAACAAGTCAATGTCATTTATTTTAATTATTATAACAGCTTTCTTAAGTAAAATAAATTTTTTAAAAATGAAATCTTCTTTAATTGTGAATATTTTGACATCTTATTTTTACCTATAGGGTAATTATATCGCTAGTTATTGTAAATTTTATTAATAGATCCAGCGCAATTACTCATGCAAATGAAAATTTTAAACTGATTTTTTTTTCTATTTATATTTTTGTAACTTGCTTGTTTGATAAATATTAATGTTTTTTTTTCTATTTTAGATAGAGATTTGAATATTTTTTACTTGTTTTCCATTGTGTATTTAATATTTATGAGCGTAGATTTAATTCAAGTTTATGTTATTTTAAAAAATACATCTAACTTGAGAGTTTGTTGAATTTACTTAATTTTTTACTTTCTTCTACCTTTACAAGAAGAAAGTATTGGATTCATGAAAATTTTCGACTTCCGGTTTTCGACGGATTTATACGTTTTAGAAGGTCCTGAACACGTTTTGACTATTTTTAGAAAATGTCTGTCTGAGTCTGTCTGTATGTGACAAAAAATTTGTGGGCGCTCTATCTCAAGAAATAATGCTCGAAATTTAATAAAATTTTATATTCAGTTAGACCTTGATATGAATTAGTGCCTATTGGTTTTTGGTGAAAATTGGCCTGCAGGTGGCGCTGCTATACAACGTTTTTCATGATTTTCAAGATTGCTATATCTCAAGAACTAATGCACAGAATTTCACCAAATTTCAGATTCTGTGACCCCTTGATATACATAGACGCTGATTAAGTTTTGGTGTAAATTGGCCAGCAGGTGGCGCTGCTGTGTCACGTTTTTCATGGTTTTCATGATAGCTATATCTCAAGAACTAATGCACAGAATTTCACCAAACTTCAGATTCCGCGATACCTTGAGATACATAGCCGCTGATAAGGTTTTGGTGTGAACTGCCCTATAGGTGGCGCTGCTATGCTACATTTAGCACGATTTTTGCGATAGCTATATCTCAATAACTAATGCAGAGAACTTCATCAAATTTTAGAATCTGTTACACTAGAATATATAACATAATTAGACGCTGATTACATTTTGGTATTAACGGTGCAACAGGTGGTGCAGCTATGCTGCATTTTGCACGATTTTTCCGATAGCTATATCTTAACAACCAACGCACAGAATTTCATCAAACTTCAGATTTTGTTACAAAATGACATATAACATAATTACATGATGATTACGTTTTGTTATAAATCCTTCAACTGATGGTGCTGCTGTGCTATATTTTACACGGTTTTTTTTTAACTAGCTATATCTCAAGAACTAATGCACAGAATTTCATCAAACCAGACTTGTATAAAACCAAAAACTTTCTGCGCACGTAATATTGGGTTAAAAACTTTCTGCAAATAAATTTAATGTCGTGTGTAATTTGCATTTTTTATGTGATTCATGAACGTAATTTGCATTTTTTATGCGATTTATGAACGTAATTCGCATTTTTACGCGATTTATGGACGTTATTTGCTATTTTTATGCGATTCATGGACGTAATTTGTGTTTTTTGAGCTTTGTTCCGACGAAATTCGCGCTTTTTGAGCGATTTGTGGGCGCAATTTGCATTTTTTATGCGATATATGAACATGTTTTTTTACACGATTCATGGACATAATTCGCGTATTTAAGCATTTATGGACGTAATTCGAGTTTTTTACGAGATTCATTGCACGAAATTCGTGTTTCTTATCAGATCATCGAAATTTGCGTTTTTACGCGATTCATGGATGGAACGTACGTTTTTTGCACGGTCTTTGGACGAATATTGGACGAAATTCGCATTTTTTACTCACCTTTGGACGAAATTCACGTTTTTCGCGCGGTATTTTGTCGAAATGTTGTTGTTTTTTACACGATTCTTTGTAGAAATGCACGTTTTTCACGCAAATCTTTGTCGAAATGCATGTTTTTTACGCGCTTCTTTGTTGAAATTCGCGATTTTTTTTAGGGGTTTTGACAACATTTGCGTTAACAGTAAATAACTTGTTCATAAAATTGAGGGAATTTTTTTTTGTACTAAAAATAGTTGCAAAAATAAAAATTGTTTATTTCTTAAAATTTTCTTCAAACTTCATAAAATTTTCTGCGCACGGCGTGCGCGCGTGCGTCTATATTATGTAACTCTGTATCAAACTTCAGATTCTTTTACACCAAAACATAATTAGACGCTTTTTTACGTTTTGGCATAAATTGTCCAAGATATGGTGTTGCTGTGCTACGTTTTGCAAATTTTTTGTTATAACTATATCTCAAGAACTAATGGACGAAATTCCATCAAATTTCAGATTCTGTTAGGTCTTGATATAAGTAGATGCTTATTAAGTTTTAGTATAAATTACCCAACATGAGGCACTACTAAGCTCATTTTCTCAGAATATTAATTAAATTTTGCGTTTTAGGCTTTTCGGATACCAGAATCTCAGTAGGCTGGGTCAAATGTTCGAGGAAATTCGATAGTGGGTAATTTTGGGGTCACCACGTTTTTTTTTTTTTTTTTTTTTTTTTTAAATATTAAAATGTACTTATGAGATAGAAGAAAGTTTTGGGATTGACACATCCAACTAGTTTAACAAACACGAGAGAAAAAACTCTATTAAATGTAAAATACCATACATCTAAAATTCCATGCTCAGTTTTACATAGTATATTCTAAAGAATGTGAAAAAAATTGAAGCAAAATTATTCATATTTATAAAAGTAGTAAAATTTTTTAAAAAGTTAATTTTTTTAAATTTAAATTTTAGTAAAATAAGCTGTTCTACAAGATTTTTTTAAATAAATTTTATTTAATTTTTAATATTAAGTATTGTACCACTACATATTATTACAGTACAATTACAGTGTATTGTTACAGTATCTAAATCGAAGAAATTTTTTTTCAAAGCTAGTGTGTCCCCTTAACTGTATTTAACCCTTTATCTACCGAATTATTTATTGAGAAATTGATCCACTTCAATAATTATCTTTAAAATTTGAAGGTATATTGGAATTCTTAGATAATACTAATGTGGAATTTAGGTATGTTTTTTTTTCATTAAAACTGATTAAATATATCTGTAGTTATAACTTTTTGTGACATATTTACAAAAAGTAATCAAATTAATTAACCAAAATTACTCTTTTGAAAATATCACAATTCTTAAAAAAGCAATGAGTTCAAATGCATCATGATCCTCTCTATAAGTGGAAATGCTTTTGCAGATGAATATGTTTCATATAATTTTATTTAAAGAAAGAAAAAAAATACCTATAAAAATGAATAATAAAACAAGGGTAACATCCCCAGTAATTGGCATGCACCAATGATTGGCACATCCTAAAAACATGTCTTAAAATAAGATTTATATCCAGTCTTTTAAAAATGTAAGACCATATACCAGTTATATACTCATATACTTTAAATATTATAACTTTGATTTATGCTACTAGATGACAATAATGCTTAGGAAAGAGAAACAATTATGGTTCGCTCAAATTAGCCATTTTCGTTGCAAATGCTTCTTTTCTGGCTTAAGAAAGGCATGCTTTTCAATTCATTATTATCTCATTTATAATGTATTTTAAATTTTAATCAACATCAGTTTTGTTTAGATGAAAAGGGTTACTTTAATTGTATAAAAGTGTTTTTGACACAAATATTTGGATTTCTGAATTAATGGTAGATGCCAATTAATGGTGCTTCAGTTTTGCTAGTTCCAAGTAATTGGCATCTATTCCAATTGCTAGGAAATCGCAAGATTAAACCACTTATTTTGCCAGTTCTTTTAAAGTTTTAGACTAAATTTATTTATCAGTTGTTTTTATTTGAAAATATGAAATATTATCAGTAATTGGAATCCATTAAAGCTTTGTATGTCAATCATAGGGGACAGCATGACAATTACTGGGTATTAATATAAATATATTGTATTGTTTTAAAATGTTCACATTTCAGACTAATATGCTGATTTCTTTGTCTCAAAAACCTGAAATATGACATCTTCATCTACAGTAAATTCAGTTAAAGCGATTAAACCCAATGCAAAATATAAAGTTTTTTTTTAAAAAATATAAACATGCGCCAATTACTGGATCACAAGGTGTCATACATTGGTGCTCTAGGTGCCAATTACTGGTGATTGCATCTACTTTTTATAAATGTATTTTAAAAAAATACTTTTTCGAAAATTTTTGCTTTTAGTGGGTAAAATAGATGCCAGATATGCATTTTTTGATTTAAAAATATTTGCAAGTAAATTTTCTATTTCTTGGTAATGAAAATTGAAGTAAGTTTAAAGAAAAATTCTTAATGTGCCAATTACTGGGGATGTTACCCTACCACTTTTTGAAAATATTTAGCCTCTACTGTTTCTCTATTCTATCTAAACTTGATCAAGAAGAGTGTTTTGTGTGGAAAGAATATAAAACTTTTATTAATAGACAGAATAAATAAGTTTTATATAAAGTTTTCTTCAGTGATACTTTAAAGTACCGTAGGTGCAAACAGGGTTAAACAGTAGTAAGGGTAGTTCTTGTTATTTTATATGACGTTTAACCTTTTAAGGACAGAGCATTTTTGTCTTTAAAATGTTGAAATGATTGAATGACAATAGTTTTATTTACAAGTAAACTAAATTAAAATACGTGGAAACTTAATATTAACATTTGTTATAAAAACAACATTTTATTCCAAAATTCTTATACAATTGTGACATTTGGCGATTAAGACTGAGTAGAAATGGTATATCGAAGAGGTAATGTTTATCAGCTTTTTTTAAAAATATTTACATTTATTTTTTATTTGTTATTTCAGAATATATTTATACAAGGTTTGTTAAATTGATCATCTGTGAACAATTTTCTGCTGTTCTGATGTGAATATTTATTTAAATAAATTATAATATAATAATATTTATTTAAATAATATTTAAATAAATATTTATTTAAATAAATATTTATTTTAATAATTGTAAAAGTAATTTAACATTATAATCTAAGAATTTTAAATAACTTCGAATGCATAAACTTTCTAGCTACAAGAATAACTTATTCATATCTTTAATAACAGCCAGTATTCTTAATCGATTGAAACTTTGATATTATAAACAGAATCATCAGGAGTTCACATTATTTTTTTTTTTCTCTTGTCTTTACTTTAATCAATAATGCACTACAAACTACATTTTCTTTTTCTGTTGCGCCTGCACGTGCTTATGTCACGTTTTTCAATTGTTCATAATTTAACAGCTGTACAACTTTTAAACAATAATCACGAAAGTTTTAGTTATCTTATGTAATTTCTGCATCTTATGTTTAATTACGTAACCTTTTAAGAAGAATCTAAATATATTTATTTCGATATTGTTTCTATGTATGTTTATGTCATGTTTGTTGAATTATTCAGGCTCTTACGATTGTTCTACTTTTAAACATTTGCAAAAGTCATTTGTTTTATGTAAATTTATAGATGATTCTTATTACTTAGTAGCAATTCTATTTTGTTATATAGAGGTACAATATAGACAAATATTGAATTCATTAGAAGTATTTCCAGTGAAACAATAATCACAATATTATTTAAATATTACTTTAAAATTAAAGATATTTTCAATGAAACACCAACGTATAAATATTATACTATATTGGTATATTACCCAAATAGATAAATATTGCCGATGAAATAAAAGGGAGGGATATTTATTGTCAATATTGCACTAATATTAGAAAAATTTAAACACTGAGAACTTTAAACACTGTGAACAGATGCAAGAGGTGACTAATTTTCAGCGGATAATTTGCCGTGCTTTGGAAAATTTTTGCGTTTCTTCTCGCGATCATTTGACGAAAATTGCGTTTCCCACAATCAGTGTTCTCGCTGACATCTGACCAACGTTAGTAATTTGGCTAATTAAAAATAAAAAACATTCGCCAAATGAAAAAAAGTATTAGCCAAATAGATTCGCCGTGTAGCACTAAACAAATTATTTTTAATCCTTTTATGTACCCCCTTTTTTTCAATATGTTCTAAAATAACCTAAGTTTTTATAACTGCGAGAACGATTGTAAATTAATCTAAATCCAACTATCCGTTACAAATATAATAGAAATATGTATATTCTAAATGTCTTACCAAGGCTTTACTCGATCTTACAGGCTATAACAGTTGAGCGGAATACAATAGAAGGGAAGGAATCAAAATATAGTTCCGGCTGCGGCCGCTGCTAGAATTTGGCACTGCATGCCCACCTCAGTCAACACCGGCGTCAAGGCGTCAAGTTCGAATGAAGCCTTGTTTGAACTTGTTTACGTTTGCTATTAGCTTTTACAAATGATTTAGTGTTAAGATTAGTATTATTTATTTTATTTTTATAATAAAGATGATATATTATTGTATACCATATTGCCGCTCATCATCTAGGAATAAAGAAGGTGTTTCGTTTCACCAGTTTCCTGCAAATTCGGATCTATTTAAAGAGTGGCTGAAAGTTATTTCCCGGGGTAATTTTACGGTAAATGATAAATCGCCATCATCTGTAGTATGTGGTAAACATTTCAAGCAAGAGGATTTTATTCCTGGATTGAAAATTAAAAAACTAGTCTCGAATGCAGTGCCTTCCATTTTTGAAAACTATCCGTCATATAAAATTCCTACATTGAAAAGCAGACGGGAGTTGATTCGTAATGAGATTACTGCGGAAATAAATAATCCTAAAAGACCCTACAGTGTGGAAGCTGAACTCTAAGCGTCAAAAATTAGTGAAGGATTCAAATTCTTATACAGTAACTCAAGACACCTCCACTAATGGTATAATAGATCATGAAGCAGAAAAATCATCTCAAAATAAATCAGGAAAGACCAGTTTTTCAACAGGCATCAAAGCAAATTTTTATAAAAACATAATCAGTATTTGAATGGGAAAGCATTTTTTTCTTGTAATTGATATCTAGTAAAGAGTTATTTTCTGTATTTCAATTAAAAAAATTCCTTCTATAATTGGTTAATTGTAAAGATTTTTTTTTCCATAAATTTATTTTATTAATAGGAAATGCAGTTAAAAAAAAAAAAAAAAAAAAAAAAAAAAAAAGGTTTAAGGTTTTTTTTTTCTTCCTCATAACAAATATTAAATTAATTGAATGGAAGAAAAAAAAACAAGTATTTTTACTGGAAAACACTTATACAACTATTAAATTTGTTGATTAGATTAAAATTGATAAAGGTTATGATACAGATGATGTTAAATACAGTGAATTTCAAAGAGCATCTGTAGTTTCTTGTTTCCTGAGTTTTTTTAAAAAGCAAGAAATTTGAAGATTGAAAGAAAGAAAGAAAAAAAAAACGAAGTGTAAATTGTTTAAACTAAATATCATTTATTTATTTTTCTATAAAATGCAATAGCAAATTGTTAATAGTTCTTATATATAAGATAACTAAAAAAATTTGGATTGAAAATACTAAATAAATATTTCTAATGTTTAATTGTTCTGTGTAAATAAATGGAGCAAAACTCTTCAAACATATAAAATTTTGTGCTTAGATTATTTTTAATTGTCATTTAATAAGATAATAAGATGTCATTTAATACGCAGAGTATGTTCCATTTTTGCCCTTTAAATCGTACGGATGAGGTGAGCAATCAGCGCCATCTATCGATTTATTTGACACTTTAATGTTTCCAGCGAAAACTGGTGTTTGTTAAGGCCGTATAGCGCGTGACAGATCGAGTTCGGCCGTGGTCTTACGTAATCAAAAAAAAAAAAAAAAAAAAAAAAAAAACCTTTAGAACCGATTTAATTTATTAAAATGTTATGAAATAAAACTTTCTAAGTTGATTCAGAATTTCATCATATTACACATAATGAATCTGAAAAATCAAGTTGTTGCAGATCGTTTTTATAGATGAAGTGGATGGTATCTGCTAAATTCATTGTTCTGCAACGAGAACTTAAGAAACTTTTAAATAGTTTCCATTCTGACAATACGGTGCAATTGAACATGATAAGCAACACACACACACAAAAAAAAAAAAAAAAAAAAAGAAAAGAAAAGAAAAAAAGAAAAAGAAAAGAAAAAAAAACGACAAAGAAAAAAAAGAAAAAGAAAAAATTGAGCACTAGCAATTTGGCGAATCTAATCGCTTGTTTACTCGCCAAATGAAGAATTTAGTCGCCATTTGGCGAAATGGCGAGCGACAGTGAGAACACTGCCCACAATCCTCTTACGAGAATCTCACTTTTTTTTGGGATTCTTTGACAAAAACCACTTGTTTTTTAGCACTTCCCAAACCGAAATCGCGTTTTTTCATAGATCATTTGACAAAAAATAGTATTTTTCAGCGATTCTTTGACGGAAGTTAAGTTTATTACAATAAGCCTTTTAATCTTGTTTTACAATTTGAACATGTTGTTTACATTAGTTTTTACAGGGTTTTTGAAAAGATATTCGTTATTTTTCAGTTTGTTGACGGTTCCCTATGGGGTTTCGGGAAACATCCTTCTCAGAAATGTATGGCCTATACTATTTTGTTTACCCACATGGAGTTTCAGGATAATTCTTCATGATTTAAAATACATACATATATTTAACAAAATGTCTAAAATCGCAAGTGACTTGTCATCATTGGCCATATATTGCATGTTTCACAGTGGAGAAAAATCACTTCTCATTACATTATTAGATTAGATGGTTCTTATGAAATAGATTGTAGCATCATTCAGCACCATTTACGTTTCTTTTTTAGCGACCAATGAGAGAAAAGAATAACCAAATTTAAGTAACACTGATTTTTCAATGTTTTACAGCATGATAACTATACGGAAGTTAAATGTAGTTGATACATATTCAATATAACTTTCTTTAGTGTCCGTTGGCGGAAAATTGATCAACTTTATTTAAATGCAATTTATGTTTCTGATTTTAAAATAAATGTTCAGAATAAGTTACTGCAACAATGAGATTTATGTTCGGATAATTTTTTTTCATATGATAGGGTATTGTATACTGGTAGCGCCCTCGGAGAGAAATTGCACAACTAAATCTTGAAATGAATTTTTTTATATGTTTTCATGTATGAGAATCATATTCCAAATTAAAATTAGTCATTAGTCAGTTCAGATTCAAACTTTTTTTTATATTTATAGTGACCCTTGGCCAGAGATAAGGTAATTAATTTAAATAAAGTTGATTTCTTAAAAAGAATAGATGTTCACAATAAATTTCTGCCGCGTCAGTTTTATGTTTTGATTTAAAAAAAAAATTACATGATGCGGTTTTGTTGCATTAATAAAATTTTAATATAAATATATACATATTTACGTTTTGTCATGTGGCAACCATACTCCAAATTAAAATTAGGTAGGAAAATTTAAACTCAAATGTTGAGTGCGTAATATGTATCTGCATGTTCATTGTGCTATAAAATTAAAAAAAAAAGCATAGCCGTGTTTTGTCACACAGTTTAGCACAAACATTACCCAAATTATCATTCAAAAAGCAGATTTCAACCCTGATTTGGTTTAGAATTTACTCATTTGATACAAATTTCGATAGTACATTGCAACGTCTTCTGATGATTAACTTCATACATTATAATAAAATGAATATACCTTTTTTTTATAAAGTTTGTTGAGATTAAACATTTTTTAATGCCAAGAATGCGTAGGAGTACTATACTATACGTACTATAGTAATCAAATTTAAATAAAAGTATAGGGCGGTAGTACTCACAGGTACTGTTGCAATACAATTTTTCTTTTCAGTGGTGATTTCTGGAAGAAAACAGGACAACGAAAGGAAATAAAAAGAGATATTTTTGTGTTTTACGGTATGGCAACTAAATTGAGATTAAAAATTGTTATACAGATTCAGTACAATTTTCTTTTGTGTTTATAACATCTTCTGGTCTAAAATAGACTAAATTTTTTTAAAAAAAATTACTGTTATTATTATTATTATTATTATTATTATTATTATTATTATTATTTTATATATCATTAAAATGAACTTCTGCATTGGTCATATTTATTTTGATTAAAAATGTCAATTATATTAAATTATATTTATTATATTATTATTATAATATTAATAATTATATATATAAAACCCCTCCGTGTATAACAATTCCGGGGTCAACCCATCCACGAGAAAAATAAACTTATTCCGACTGTTAGGCTTAAGTATTCCGAGCCGTTCACAAATATTCTAATTGTTTAACATGGAAATATACATGTAAAATAATTTATTCATTACTCATTTTCTTTAAAACCTACAAAAACTATCTAGTTATAATGTTTAAGTTCTAAATAAAACATCCAGCAATTACGAGAAAAACAAACGATTTAAGCAAATCAATGCTGTTGCCATTCAAGAATGACAAATTTCAAATCTATAAAAAATATTGTGAAAAGTTACCTCCAATTTTAAAGGCTATCTATTTTCTGACCAATGCAAACGTTCCATAGTCGCAATGGAGCGTTCTTATTGGTCAGATTTACAGTGGGAGCTGTAAATGACGTCACCACATTTTATTGCACTTTGAAATCTTTTCACGATTTCAAAAACAATATTTAATTAAAACTTTTTATTTAAAGAAAGCGAAGGTGCGTTTTAAATGCAATATTGTTCGAATTTTTATATTAGGGTTTCTTTAATTTTTTTACAGCCGTGAATTACTCCATTGTCACATCACGACTCACGAACGATTTACTCTTTACTGTTGACATTTGTTTTCGATCTTTTAAAGTGTTTTCTTTTAAGTATTAGCTAAAAAATTGAAGTTTTATATTGTTGTACTTTTTTTTTAAATGCAATGAGCGAAGACGAAAGTCCCATTGCAAGAAAACGACGATTGAATAAAAATGGCCAGAATATATTTTTTTAATTTATGCATATACCATTTGTTCTTTACACCCCCCCCCCTCTCATCCACTAGACAGTTCTGTTATAGTTTTAAATGCAGCTTTCTATTAAAATTTCCTTTTCCCCCCTTAGATTCCGCTTTCAAAATTGTTTAAGCTTAAAGTGGCTATGACTGACCACAGTTGTAATTTTTTATCATCCTTTTAAAAATGCAAACACGTCATTTTGACGGGTTATGTTCTAGTATATAATAATAGTTTTATAATGATTGGTTTTGCTAGAAGCTACACAGGTGGGAAATCGCATAACAAAATTTTCAAGTGATTTTTTTTATTCTTACGTTTATAGCGTCTACTGGGCAGTCATGTAGTCGTAAAATAAACAGAGAGTATACTCTCTAAGCAGGGGTATACGCTCAAGGCAGAGGGTATACCATAGAGTGTGTATACTACAGCTGTCTTGAGAAACAGAGGGTATACGATGTTCCTTGAAAAAAATCCAGAAGATATACGGTGTATACCCGCGTGTACCATCCACATACATCCCTGCTACCGGGAGAAAATAAGGTTAATAAATTTACTTCTTATTTGTAAAGTTGATTTTTTTACGTTTCAGTGTATGCAAACTATATTAAAGTTAGAAGTAGATAGCTTAGATACGAAACAAAACCTTTTTTTTGCGTTATTTCTTCCATCTAATGAGAAATGGTAAATTATTAATATTATTTTCTTAATGCTTTTTTAAGTAATATTTAAAACAAATTTCTCATATTACAAAACTGACATTTGTTTTTTGTTGTTGTTGTTGTTGCTATTGTAAGTTTAAAGTACTATTATTGGGAAATTACGAAACTAAAATTTTAAAATGGCTGCCCTGTGTTTTATCCAGTGACAACAATTTTCCTAGTTAAAATTTTGTAATACAGATTCGACAAGTTTTTCTTTTATGTGTGTTTTTTGCGTACCCTAGTAGAAAAAGAGCTAACCAACTTTTAATAAAATCTATTAACGTTTTTAAAATAAGTTTCTGCTTTGGTCAAGTTAAAATTTTGATAAAAAGTTTTACATGTTAGATATTTTTATCCTAATAGCCATTCCTGGTATGGAATTACAAAACTAAATTTTTAAAATGGATTTTTTGTTCCCAAGATGGGAAAAATCCTCTCATTGAGTAAAATTGTAACACTTTGTGCGAATTTCATTACATAAGTTAAAACTACAACGTTATAATGCACAAATCTCGAAAAACATATCCCCCCCCCCCCCCCAAAAAAAAAAAAAAAAAAAAAAAGAATCACATACGCCGTTTCAAGGATGCCTTGATCCCCTTCCTCAGTGAAAAAAAAAAAAAAAAAAAAATCTGAAATTCTTAATAGAATAAGTTTCAAGGTTGTTTTCTCTCCCAGTGTTGCCAGATGGGCTGTTTATTTTAAATTCAGATTCTTGATTGGCACCACTTTTTTGAAATAGTAAAATGCGCCTATTTAATGACATATTAATAAAGGCTAAAACTAACGGAATTCTGTCGTTTCAAAAAAGTGGTGCAAATCAAGATATCTGAATTTTAAAAAAGTAGCCCACTGGCAACACTGTTCTCTCCAACCAGTATTCTTGCTGACATTTGATCAAAGTTAGTAATTTGGCTAATTAAAACTAAAAAACATTCGCAAAATTAAAAAAGTATTAGCCAAATAGATTCGTGATGTAGCAAAAATAAATAAATAAATAAATAAATAAATAAATCTTTAGTTCTTTAATGTACCCCCTTTTTTTCAATATATTTAAAAAAAAAACTAAGTTTTTATAACAGCGACAACGATTGTTATTAACTTAATTTCAACTATCCGCTACAAACATATTAAAAATATGTATATATGCATATGTATGAAAAACGAAAAAGAAAAGAGAGAAAAAAAAATTGAGCGTTAGCAATTTGGCGAATCTAATCGCTTGTTTACTCGCCAAATGAAGAATTTAGTCGCAATTTGGCGCAATGGCGAGCGACAGCGAGAACACTGTCTCCAACTGTATTCGAATACGGTTCATTACGATGATGATGCTGATGATAAGTTATATATATATATATATATATATATATATATATATATATATATATATATATATATATATATATATATATATATATATATATATATATATATATATATACAACCATTAATTGTGAAACAATATCTATCAATAAAGCATGAATAAATGAATTAAAAAGAATATATTCAAAATTTTCAGAACCATAGTAGATTCATTCGATTCCATTTATTTATATATATATGTATATCTATATATAATCAGAAATTAATCGCAATTAATGTGTCTATTTAGAATTAACCTTGATAACGAGCTAAATACCACAATTCCAATTTTGTTCCAATTTTTGCCAACTCCTCTGTTTGATGTAGTTTGTTATTTAATGAGTTATTCCATATTTTGATGTTGAATTGCAGTATTGTATTATGGTTCTCTCCCCTCTCTCTCTCTCTCTCTCTCTCTCTCTCTCTCTCTCTCTCTCTCTATATATATATATATATATATATATATATATATATATACATCCAAACCACTAAATTTAATACTAAATTTCTACATTGAAACATGGAAAAAATAAATTAAAATTAATATAATGGAAATTTGTAGAATCAAAGTAGAATCTTTAGTCCCACAAATACTTTAGAACTACAATTAAAATGTGTGGTTTCATCTTCGTATTAGTCATGAAAATGCAAAATAATACGAATTTGGGGCTACCAACACACATAAAACCAAAACAAAATGGAGAAAAACTTTAAAAATAAATCCTCATAACATTATTAAAATGGAAAAATAATACCAGACACAATAGTTACTCCTAAAATGATGTAGCAAAATAATAGACTGTTATGATTATAAATTAATTAAATGCATTATATATCAATTGGAAGATACCTTAACCATATTCTCTCAGTGGACATATAAGTAAAATTTAAAGTATTTTTTTATGTAACATTATAATTGTAATATAAAATAGCATTATATAATATTAAAATTTAATATGGATTAATAACACTGATAAACAAGGTTTCTGTTTCTAACTAAGTATGTGGTGAATTTTATATTTTAGGTGGTGTTATGTAAGAATATGCCATTAAAAAGTTTCCACCACCCACAGAGTTTTAAAAAATTCAAAATCTTGAAAATCTGAATTTTGTAGTATTTATTCAACACATATACCTTATGAAATTTATCATTTTGTATTTTAATAATGACAAACTTTTAAATAAACACTTATAAAGCTTAAAATTAATATTTAAAACACTGAAAGTATGCATTTTTTATAAAACTTCAGAAAAATATAGAAGAATTTTTGTAAAAAGAAATGATATTAATAAGAAATTTCATACTTTGTGTAACGGTAAATGTCTTATCTGTGGTTGTTATCCTATAGGCCGTTGTTCCGAGTTATATTGACAATTTAAAGCAGACATTAAGCCACTTATATCATTACAGTAGCATAAAACATCTTTTCTTGAAAAAATGTCGAATATTTCTTATGTCAATCTCAATAAATAGATATCTTTGTATTGTTTTTCAGGAGATTCCAACCTTGCAATCTTTATCCAAGTAATTCTGAGTTTTTCTTTGATAAATTTAAGTCTCTCAGAAAATCATTTAATTCTTTTTGGGTAATTAGGTGTGGTTCTTCATTTATGCCAGGAGAATAGTTCATATCAAATGTAGAGGAAGTTTGTTTCATCAATTTCCATTTCTACTGCTACATCGTCATATGTAAAATTCTCTGTAGGTTTTGGTATTTGTAAATCATCATTACGTAATGCTGGTCACATTGCTGAATTCAAGTTCGGAAACTTTATTTTATGTTTACTTCTTGCAGAGAATCCTTTAATTTTTGTAATACATTAGTAGCAGTCAGTTATATGATCCTTCGGCATTTGCCACTCATGGGTATAGCAAAGGACTAACACTTTTTTATACATCTCATTCATGCCCGGAGGTTTATAGCACATCGTGTACAACAAGAAGGTGCCCATTTCTTATCTTGTTCACCTACTTTATATCCAAAGTACATATGATAGGCAGTCTTTATTAACGGCGCGAAAGAGCATCGGTGATTTTTCAAAGCTAGCTTCCCCACACATAGCAGAAAAATCGGGTTCATTGACACATCTTTTAGACATGTTTTACATATTGTAGAGGAAAATATGATAATTATAATCAAAATTTAATTAAAAAATCTTACAGAACAAAAAAAAAATAGTAGTACACTCGTCCCTAAAGTTACAACTGTCATGGATTTGCGTTAAAGTCCAATACTATGGGGATGGCTAGAGCTGTCAATTCAAGGTCGCTAAAATAAAATTTATTAGGGGGACATCTGTTTATAATCTCTTGCTGTATCTTCTATCGTTATTATAAGAAAAAGGAATGTTTGTGTGAATCAAATACATGAAAGGGAATAACGTAATATAATTATAATGCTTATACGATGCCTACATACTCCAAAACTTATAAATGAAATTTCTCAAAATTGGAGGGTGATAGAAAATTTTCACAAACATATTCTTTTTCAGAAGCTTGAAATCTATAAGAAACACCCAACGTATATAGAGAAATCGAAAATTCGTTAAAATTTGTTTATCAGTGTAATTACAATGATTCCTATATTTAATTGTTTTATATTATAAAATCTCGATGATTAAACCATTCTTATATAATATCGTAATTGCTTAATAAGTAAGTAATATAATGACAATTACTTATTAACTAATATCACAATGTTTAATTATTTAAAATGTAAAAAGTGGGAAAAAATTGAAATTAATTTCATTTAATCTAACAATATTAACCTAAACTCAATATAGGAATACAAGATAAAAGAAGGAATAAAATAGATAATATTTGCATTTTATACACTTAGAAATAATATTTTAGATATTGTCCAAATTGTTAAAAGTTACATTCAAGTTAATCATTAATATTAATTTATTAAATTATATTAATAGATTTAAATAAAATAACTATACAATTAATCATACATATGTGAAAATTCAACAATCAGAACAAAATGTATTATTATAATTTAGCAGATGCTTCTTCTCCCTTTTTTTAATAACCATTGCGTATTATCCAGACAACACTACCCTCCTCCGCACTCTAACATTTCCCAAACAGTCATTCTACTTATATATTTCTATATATTTATAGACATTTTAAAATCTCACATTAATGTCAATAAGGCAGATAAAAAATAGCAATAAAGTTACGATTTATGTAAGTAGTGTTTAAAAAACATATAAATCTTATAAGTTGAATTTAGACTGAAATTAATTAAGTGTGAGTATATATGTAGGCATAGTATAAAAATAAAACATCCAATTTTTATTTATTTTAAATTTATAGTTATACTGCATTAATTCTATTATGCATACGGGAAAATATCGATTAAAAAATCGATTAACTTTTAGGATTCTCATGAAGATAAATTTAAATTAAGATCCCTAATTGTTTCTTCTAGAACAATAATATTTCTTTGATTAAGTTTTAACGAATTAAACTTTTCTCTGAAATTGAAATTTTACTTTTGAGTATTTTTAGAAACTAAGTTTTTAAATTCTGCCAATTGTATTAGAAAAATTGAAAACGAGATTTTTAAATTTTAAAGAACATGCAAAAAAAAAAAAAAAAAAAAAAAAAAAAAACAATCCGATAAATTGAAAATTATTTTGAAAACCTTTTATTTATTTATTTTTTAATTAATTTACGTAAAATAAATATTTAAAAATTAAATAACACAACTTGTTTAAATGATTACAAATTAATGAATAATTTTAAAGGCATGATTCAAAAAATGTTACAGGTTGAATTTTATGAAAACGTCTTCACTATTCTTTTTATTTGTGCATTTAAGGAATTTTTCTAAAATTAAATAAACGGAAATACATGTTATATCTAAGATGAGATGAGAAAATTTATTTAGTTTTATAGTAATTTAATTTAATAACATAATTATCTACACTCTATATATATGGAAGCAAAATTGCTAAATTTTTCCCGTATTTGATGGAATTTTCGTGGTTTTATCGGTTAATTTATAGTATTTAAACTCTTATTAAGTGCGTTCGTAATTATAAAAATACGTAGCACTTATAGTCACTATAGTAGTTTCGTCCGTCTGTCTGTCCGTCTGCACATAACAACACAAAAACTACCCTATCAAATAGGTTGAAATTTAAAATATATAATTATTGCATAACTTTGTCGAATCTTTTCAAATCGGACGTATAGTTTAATTACAGGGACAATTAAAAGTGTATCGTTACGTAACGGCCAATGGAAAAAAAGCTTCAAGTCTATTTTAATGATGTTACATCCTTTCGAACATAATATATTCATATGCATCTAAGAAATATCTACTAATACATACTGTTATTCGGTCCTATATATAATATACATTCTGTACAATATATGATACAAAAATATTTATTATTCATTTACAGGGCCGCATAAAAGTATTCTATTTCATAATAGTATGGTGGGAACATTGCAGGGAAGGGGGGGGGGGCGTTTTAATTATATTAAACTACTTCACATTTTATGAAATTGATATACATTTTTGAGGTTGACTAAATTTTACTTTCTATATAACAGAAAGCAGATAGCATTTACAGAGACACACAAAATATTTCGGCTACTATACACGGTATCCCAAGTACTGTGTACCATTGCACCCCGATCTGTATATTTTAAAACTTCGTTATAGTACGAACGCAACTCATTTGTTACGTTTCTTGTGCAATTTCCGAGTTGTTTAATTTAATTTGGTGTTTATCTGTAAAGGCGGAATTTCGTAATTGATTTTTTATTCACTTCCTCATATAGCAGAATTATAATGCATGCACATGTATTCATATTATAATATTACTAGCCGCCCTTGGCGACCAATTTGGTCTTCCTTAAATGGTCTTCATACGCATTAAATAATATTGCTTTTATTCATAAATTTTTCAATTGCTCAATTTTTTGCCAAATTAGAAGATTCGGCTAGGGAAATAAACTTAGATGTCATATACGCACCACACTGGCGCGATTGTAACAAAATGGCAATTATAAGCCTCACATAGTAACTCGGCTATTGTTGTTTATTTATTAATAAACTGTTTATTTACTTTTATTTTCATTTTTTAAAATGATTTAAATTTTTTTCTATAATTATTAATTAAACTTTTTTTATTTATTATAATTTCATTTTTTAAAATAATAGAAAAGAGTTAAAAAATATGTATGTAACTGATATTTGAAAATGAAGTTTTCGCCAAATTGATGCCAGAAAAAAATTGTGCTAATGTGGTGCGTATATGGCATCTGCGCCGATAAGTTAAGAACTCTGTACTATTATGTTAGCCTGGCGCAAGCGATAAATCCGCAAATATTGTACCTGTGGCATAGTTCCGTATTTCATTAATTTAATTTAAAATATAATAATATAATCCTTTTACTTATTTCATTTATTATACATAACTTTAAATTGAAACTGAAACATTTAAAATTCGTGATTTTTATTTATTTTCTAAGTAAAAATAACAGAAAAAAATGATATTTTGAAGCTCCATAACTGCAGCGAAAGAGCAAAACGTAAACAAACCTAATTTACCACGGCTTAACTCATGCCAAAGGTTTATTACACATTAACAAATTAGATGCATTTCATTTAGGCGTTGCCATTAAACAATTAACATTTAATCTCGATTTCTGTGCCACGTACAATAGCGAAATATATATATGTTAATTTTATTCAATTATGCCGTTAATTTCAAAGAATTTCTGTATAATATACATTTACAAATGATAGGATGTTCTACTATGGCAAGTACAGGATGATAATAAAAGAACTTCCCCGATATATGAACCCCTAGCGGCCTAACCTCTCAATCAATTTATAAGAAATTTTAGATACACTTATTTGAAGTTATACGCTCGGAATATTGATGATTTAAAACAGCTCTTATAGTTGCGGTTACTATTACATGAAAAAAATCGAATGGCAACACCCATTTTTTTAAGCAAATAGATCAGCGCAGTGAAAAGCCATAAGTAGCGTTCGGATAACAGACGTACGATAAAAAAAAAAAAAAAAAAAAAAAAAATCCGAAATGAAACAGTTGCAAAAAAGACCATTGAGGGGGAAAAAGGAGTGGCTACAAAACATTTTTCAACAGCTGATTTTTTTTTCACTTGGTAACAGAGTAATGTTGTAAGATTTGTTTTAAAATGTGATTCTCGAGTTATGTTTGTGCTACATATTGAAAATAAAAATGTAATAATTTATTTCAGAGTACTGAACATTACGTTACATAGGAATTAATTAGTATAGAGTGTCACGATATTACACTGACAACTTTAGTCATACGTGTATCGTTACAACGTCATTTAGGATTTTTCAATACGCTGATATATTTACGCAAAAAAATGGGTATTGCCATTCAAAATTTTCGATTTTTTTTCACTGTAAACGTAACCGTGAGATTTGTATTGTTTTAAATCGTCAGTATCTCGAGCGCATACCATCAAATAACTAAATACAAAATTTCCTTTTAATTGATTGATTGGTTACGTCGCCATTATACATACAAGGTAGAACCCGTCGAGTTTCGACGAAAGAAAATATTTAAAAAGGAACTGTTTCATTGATTTATAATAAACCTACAAAATTAGCTACAGTAAAAAATGCATCTTACAATGGTCAGTCTAGCTCCAAAACAAATATTATTTAAAGCTAAAATTAAGAAAAAAAAATGCTAATTCTATAAAACTCAGTTGCCCAAATTATTAAAATTAAACTTTAATCGCATGTGTAAAAATATAATAATAAAGCAAAATATAATACAGATCAGTTATTAAGATGAAATTATGAATTGAGGCTCGTATGTTTTGTATAAATGCGTATGAAAAAAAATTTTTTTTTTTTCAAATTGACGCGATAGTAGAATTTCACGTGAAATATAAACCCGTCATAATTTTCATCTTCACAAAATTTACATGCGCACATTTCAATTTTTATCAATTTTAAGAGAAAATGGCATATTTCTGTTGCCACAATTGCAAAATTCGTACTAAAAGCTATAAAAAAATTAATTTGTTAAGAATAAATTGAGATACAGATTTCAAATACATTGTATTTAAAAGTACATTTTTTCTCTATACGATGGTGTAAAAATTAAAAATGTGCGATGTCTAAAAAGTGTAAAATTTGCAGTAGCTAAAATTGCAAAACCGAAATTGCAGTTGAAAGTGTTGCCATTCTCAAAATGACGTATGCGTCACGCACAGATACGTTTGGTCTTTATAATGTAGATAAAGGAGAAGCTTTTTATGACCGCCCTGTAACTTATTTTAATAATCAGTTACTCACCGTATAAAAAATCCTTCATGTAATACCACTTACTGGAAATTTAATTGCATGGTAATTATTTTCAGAAAACTTTTCAGCTTATTTGTATACCTTTTACGAAAATAAATATCGGTAATTGACACAGTTATATTATAAAGCATGGATGAACCGTTATTTAAACTACACTGGTGTCCAAAAGTTAAGCATAATTGGTAATTAAGTAAGTAATGAAAGAAATATAAATCGAAATGTGGTGAAACTCCTGGTGTGTAAACAAAATAGTACGCGTCATATATTTTCGAGAAGAGTTTTCCCCGAAATCGAACAAGGGACCGTCAACAAATTGAAAAAGAACGAAGATCTTTTGGATAACCCTGTCAAAACTAATGTAGCAAAAGCGTTCAAACTACACATTATGATTAAGTGGCTTATTGTAATATACTGTGTTTATTTTTATAAGGATAGCATGTATACTCGCAGAGAAATAAGGTTTTTATAAAAACAGTCCTAAATTTTTCCAAGTTTTTTGCTTATAATTTGCAGAGTTCTTAATATAAAATAATGTTCTTTTCTGAAAATATGACAATCACTATTGTACACAATACCCTGTCATCAAAATATAAAAATAATAAAAATTGTATGAAAAATGAGTTGGTTTAGTAAATAATTTTTCATTGCGCATGCGCCAACGATATCAAAACTTCATTTGCATATTGTGTTAGCTAAATGTATAGAGCAACTTCTGTAAAAGTTTCAAAAACATAGCTTGAAAATTCTGAAAATGATCGTCTATAGAATCAACTCAAAATCCGTTATTCCTAAAAGGAAGCAAAAAATCAGGGGTTTTATTCAAATATTAGTTGTACGTGCAATATTGTGTAGGCACTAAACAATGGAATACGGATATAGCCCCTCATCTTTTTGCTTCATCTAGGGAATAAAGGATTTTGATCTCATTCTATCAACGATAATTTTCAGAATTTTTTAGCTATGTGTTTGAGACTTTCACAAAAGTTGCTCTCTTCATTTAACTAACATAATATGCAAATGAAATTTTAATAGAGTTCACGCATGCGCAGTAAAAAATTATTTAGTTAACCTGCTCATTTGTCATACAATTTTTATTATTTTTTAATTCTGATGACAGGGTATTGTGTACAATGATGATTGTCATATTTTCAGAAAAGAACATTATTTTATATTTAGAACTCTGCAAATTATAAGCAAAAAAACTTGGAAAAATTTAGGACTGTTTTTATAAAAACCTTAATTTCTCTACGAGTATACATGCTATCCTTATACAAATAAACACAGTACATTACAATAAGCCACTTAATAATGTGCAGTTTGAACGCTTTTGCTACATTCGTTTTGACAGGGTTATCCAAAAGATCTTCCTTCTTTTTCAATTTGTTGACGGTCTCCTGTTCGATTTCGGGGAAAACTCTTCGCGAAAATATATGACGCGTACTATTTTGTTTACACACCTGGAGTTTCACCACATTTCGATTTATATTTTTTTATTACTTACTTAATTACCAATTATGCTTAACTTTTGGACACCAGCAGGTTCGTAGCTAGAAGTGTATGATAGGGAGGGCTTAGGGGAATATAGGGGGGGGGGGGCTCATATTTTCTTTGTTCTCTCTCTAATGCAGAAAGATAAATTAGTGCATATTCACATTATAGGTATTATGTTTCTCATTAAACTGTTGTAATAACTTCATTTTATGCTAACAAAAGTATATGATGATAAAAATTTGAATGTATAACTGGTGCAAAATTAAATCCTGTTAGCTTCATATGTTACCAATAGGATGCAGGAGTGTTGAAACACGTATTTTAGATACAATTTAGTAACTCTGCAAAACTGTGAAAGGGTCTCAAAACTAAATTAGTTTTTTGAACAGAATTTCATTTGAATTTTCGGAACATTTATTGACCTTGGAACTTTTTCCAGGGGGGGCTCAAAATATTTTAGGGGGGGCTGAGCCGCCCCTAGCGCCCCCTTAGCTACGGCCCTGGACACCAGTGTATGTCAAAAGTAATGTCGCGACATGCGTATAACTTTCATTTAGATAACACATTTTTTCATTTCTAAATGTCGCATATTATCGATATTTACACTATTAAATGTTACAAAAAAGGCACTTCCAAAAATAATAAATAAATAAATAAATAAATAAATAAATAAATAAAACAGCTTTTTAAATTTATATTTTTAACTATAACTTAATAAACTGATTTTTGATGATTTAAAAAAATACTTTTCAAGCATGTGATTTTTTAACGTATCAACACGTAACATAACAATAAACAGTTATCTAAGAATGTACTCTCTTAAAACATCAGCCAGAAAATAACTCAAGTTGAGCCGAAAAATATTCATCTTGCGATTCTGAAAATCAGCTTCTTGTAAAGAGTTGAAACAACTCTAGTAAGCGAGTTGTTTTTAAACAATTTAAATCAAGATGAGTAATTTAAATAAGCAATTTAAATCAACATGAGTAAACGTTTAAGACACAACTTATTCACAATCTAGTAAATTACAGCTCTTTCCAAAGAATCCAAATCCACTTTTTTATTTTAAGAGGGTAAAGTAACTTTTTGCAGTAGCCACAAACAAATATGCAAAATTAAAACAAAAGAACAGCGCCAAAGTTGCCACAATTGAAAATTGATTACCCTAGATTTCGTGGACTGTTTTTTATGATATTTTAATTATATAAATCAATATTTGTTGAACTTTTGATTAATTTGAATTAAACCAAATTTAAAAAGAATGAATAAACTGGCAGATATATTATTTTCTTAAGGCTGCTCCCAACTGCTCTGCTAAACAGGCGCAAAACGTGACGCATGTATAAATTCATTTTTTAACGGAAAGATATAAAATTAAAAAACCTGTATATGGAAGCGATTTA
>OZ025291.1:360447009-360634509 GCA_964019185.1 Maratus speculifer
TATGATTTCTTTGGCGAGAGGGAAAAAAAGGGGGGGGGTGACTATAGTTCGTTCTATTCGATTTAACTGTTTAATCAAACTCGAACTTAATACAGGTACTGCATGGGTTGTATTGGGGGGTTACGGGGAGGCTTTATACCCTCTGGATTTTTTAAGAAATACCGTATATCGTCTGTTTCCAAAGAAAGCCATAGTATATACACTAAAGGGTATACCCTCTGTCTTAAGGGGGTCCGGGGCCCAAAAAAAATTTTTTTTTGCTATTGAAGGTAGGAATTTGAAATTTCTTTTGGAAATCAGGCATGTACTGAGTACACCAAAACACATCATAAAAATTTTCGAAAATTTAAAAAAAATTTAAAATTTAAAATTTTTTAAAAAAAAGTGGGGTAGTTTAAAATTGATATAACTCAAAATATTACTGATGGAATTTCAAAATTTTTTCACCTAATTAAACAGAATTATATTTCTTTTAATTTGTCTTCGGCGTTTAAAAAAATAATTATTTAAAAAAAAAATAAAAATTTTTATAGTGAAAATTAACATTTTTTCAATGTAATTTTTTTTTAATTTTTCATATTTTAAAAAATATTCATTTTTTTAAAATTTGCCGAAGACAAATTAAAGTAAAATGTTTGAAAATATCACGTTTGAAATTTCAAATCTCTATCTTCATTGGTTTTTGAGTTATATCAATTTGAAGATGACAAATCGTCAAAAAACACATCATGGAGAAAAATGCGTTTAAAGGTGAAAAGGAAGAATTACTGTTTATAAAATGTTCAAATACCTCTCAGAAGCTTTCAGATGCATGACTGATTTATTATCTCACTTTACACTTTTGATTTAATAGAATTTTAGCAAATTTACATTTATTTTTAAAGCATTTGAAAGCCTCTGTGGACGTAATACTTTTTGGAGATGACAAGCCGTCAGTGAAGAATAAACAAAGTTTTTCCATATTCTTTCACAATTTGCATAGACAAAGTACTACAATATTTGAAAATATTATGTTTATGCTTTAAATTCTCTATAATTATTAGTTTTTAGTTGTTATATCAATTTTAACCCTTAAAATACAGAAAAAAAAAAAAAAGAAAAAAAAGAAAAAGAAAAAAAAACATGAATAATAAACAATGTTTACAAAAAGTGCATATACCTGCTAGAAGTATCCAGGTGCATAACTGACACCTTGTTTTACTTTGTATTTTTGATTTATTTTAATTTTAGCAAGTTCTACTTTTTTTCTGTAGTTTTTAAATGCTTCTGTAGATTTAAATAATGCTTTTCTCACATGTCGAGTTCTTATGCGCTTCAGTGCAATTAACGAAGTATTAGCAGGTGATAGAAAGAATGTTTGCAGTGCGTTTACAGATGATACCCTAACACCATGATTAAAATCAGATATGCCTCTAGCTGCAGCAATATCTACTCGCATTTTTGATGCATTAGAAACTTTGGGGCAACGTCCCCAAAACACATTGTGCAAAGATTCATTACGATTTTGTGTTTGACCTTTTGTACACTTTTCTAATAAAGCGTCTGAAGCTAATCTTTGGAAAATCGGCATCATTTTAGCTACAACATCTTCTCGTAGAGGTGTTCTAAAAGTGCGATCACACACACTGTCTAAGTGAAACATTAAACTCATCACGCAGTTTTAGCTGCAACAATTTCTCGGAAAGCGGTGTGCGATTGAGATTTCATACTTGAAACATTTCGTGCAACTCTTTCCACTTCTTGTGGAAAATGTTGCGCTTAGCTCTGTGCTGCACGTAATCTGACCAATAGCGTAGAAGCAGATTGTCTACGTCACTCCTCAAAATGGCGGTCGAAATTAAGAGGCCAGGCTGTTAGTATGCACGAGCACGCTTGTTTGTATTGAAAAGAAATAAAGCATTTAAGAAATTAGACGCAAGAAATGGCTCTTTATAAGCGATAAGGAGTTCAAATTAAGAAATATTTTAATTGGATGTTACACACCCGCACAGCACACACACACAAAAAAGGATCGTTCGGCTATTACAAATAGCAAACGCCGTTCATTTTAGGCGAGAGTAAGGTACAAATGTTCTAAGTAGTAAGTAAACATTCATAAAATTTAAAAGTTTTTTTAATTATTAATCTTACATTTTGTTTAACAATGTGATTAATTGCAGTGTTAAGGAGTTTTGAATATATATTTTACTGTTTGTGGAAATTTGATAGTGTTTTGTTTATATTTGTAGCCAAATTCGCCAATGTTAGTAAACAAAGTTTTTTTTTTTTCATCTTGAATGTAATATTACACAAAAATATTAGATGAATGTTATTTCTTGTTATATGAATCTTACAATACATCCGATTACAATATTTTTACTGTTCCCAATTTTTAAGAACATTGCACATTTATCCTTTTTATCTTTTATGCACATATCCTGTTAAATTATATTAGTTAACTAATCGTATTTTAAACAAACGAATTAGTAACTGGAAAACATTTATCAGTTGTACTGTTTAAATCTCTTTCTAAAAGTGTTTTGGAATTTTATTTGACGAATTATTAATGTAAACATTGACTTAATTTCTTTATTATTCGGTACTTTTCGTATGGATTATTGTATAATATTAATATTAAATATTGTAAATATTAAAAAATAAATATTGTACATATTAAAAAATAAATATTGTAAATATTAAAAAATAAATATTGTAAATAATATAACATTTACATATTGTATTAAAAATTAAATAGTGTAAATAATATAATAGTTTTTAATCATTTAAGCAGCAATTATATTTTCCAATCATTTTTATTCATGCAGTATATCCAAAATTTCTGAGAAATAATTCAATTGTTCTAGATTATTTATCAAAGATACTTTTTTTCTGTGTGAGGCAGACGTGAAATATATAATGCTCTTTACTGCACTTTCGTGCTATATATTTTCAAAATCATTTTTCTTTTTTGGAAAAAAAAAGGGGGGGGGGCTTTGAAAATTTGAAAAAGAATTTATTTCTGATGGGTACAAGAGGAATGATATAATTTTCATCTAATTCAGAGGTCTTTACGTAATGTGTTTTAGTAAAATGAAGAAGCCGTGGGATATCCCTTATCTTTCCTTTTTTTCTATTTAAAGTCCTTTTTCAGAATAAATGGAAATATAATTAGTGTATTTCTGCCTAGTTTTACAATGATATTTTATAAGAATAATAATTATGTTTTTCAAATTTCTGCCAATGGTTAGATACAAATAACAAATTTGCTATTTTTAACATATTTTCAGAGATATGAAAATCGACAAAACACTATCAAAGCTTATAAAAAAGTAAAAATTATCAAAAATCACTTGACATTGCAATTAATATTATTGTTAAATAAAAATGTAAGATTAATTATTTTAAAACTTTTTAATTTTATAAAAAAAATATTTACACAATTGATATTAAACATAAAAAGTATATGAATCAAATTTACTTTTGATTCTTGAAATAATCTTTTTCTTCATACAAATGCAAGCTTATACAGATCAAAAACATTTTTGAACTGAAGATTGGGGTACCATAGCTTCATCTTGTGTGTAATTGATGAAATATTTAGAATGATGCATAAAAAGAAAAACCTACTGCCCCATTCCCCTCCATTGTCCCACTTAACCCCACTCTCCCCTATATATATTTAAATTTTAAACATATATATATATTAACAATATATATAAATATAAGAAGTATATATATATAAACATATATATTAACTGTTGTATAATCTAT
Organism: Maratus speculifer; assembly: GCA_964019185.1. Taxonomy (NCBI): domain Eukaryota; kingdom Metazoa; phylum Arthropoda; class Arachnida; order Araneae; family Salticidae; genus Maratus; species Maratus speculifer. The sequence goes on from OZ025291.1 coordinate 360,450,760, forward strand.
CCAATATTTATTACATTTAAAGTAAATTACTCAAAAATTATCTATTGACTTAAAATCAGCATATGCTTTAGCATTTTTTTAAAAACTAATTGAAGCACTCATTTTATCTTTAAATACGCAAGTTTTAATCCTTTTTTGCCATGTTTTCTTCTTTTTCTGAATTTTTTTCTTTTACTATCTTTTGAATTTTAAATAAAAAATAGAATGCCCAACTATATAAGGGACATTTTTACTTTTGAAACCGGTTCCGAAAATAACAATGCGCCTATTAAAAAGTATCTTAAAAAAATGGCCTATGTACAGATTAATCTCAGCTATCCAATGAGATATCTTCATATTTTTTTTTTTTTTTCCATGGAATCAGCACTAGCGAATGGGACTTTTCTCTTGATTGAACTAAATTCTTAATGACGAAGTATAAATAAAACAATACATCAGTTTTTAATTCTTGCAAAGTGTGGTAACACCACAGGTTTTCTTTTAGCTAAAAAATAAATAAATAAATATTGCTGCTATTAAGGAAACTCAACTTTTTATTTTACACTTATTCCTAAATTAAGTAAATCTTCAGAAAAGTATGCCATATTTTCTATACTATCACATTACTTTTGCTCAGGTATTTCGTTTTTGCCATACCTTTTTAAAAGTTCAAAAATTAAAATAGATATGAAACGAATCGAAAAATTAACGAAAATGGTATCAGATTAGATAGCTAACAACGAGAACTAGCCGAATGCGCCAACTGAAAAGCGGTCGACTCGACTATTTATTGAGGTAACCCTGCTTCCCAAGCTAGGAGAAACTTTCTACGCATCATCCAGCAACCCTTCGTGGCTGACTCCACCTCTTTTGCATCAGAAAATGTTTCAAGTTGTGTCTAAAGTTGAGCTTAAAAACTGAATGTGATCGTGCCTTAATAGAAATTTTATGAGCAGGAGGCTTTTGATTTAGAAAAATTGCACGATTATAGAAACACCATGAATCTTCTGCTAGAGGACACTTTGAGTGTTTTGGTTTTTTATCGGTTGAGCTACAGTGCTGCAAAATTGCATATATATCTTTTTTCATATCGGAAATATTTCCCCTATTACGTATTATTGCATTTCTATAGTATCGAGTAACTTTTTTAATTGTTGCTTCTGAAAGGCTTCCATGTTTTTTTCCTCCGAGTGTAACACCTCTCGATTTTTCCGTCTCTACAAGTTTCCGTAATGCAGTCCCCATTCTTTTTCCAACATGATTGATGCACTCTGTTTTTGTTAGAATAGTTTCCTCGCCGTAAACTTTTAAAGCTTGAAGATCATGAAATGCTTTTGCATCTCCATATGAAACGATTTCTGTATAACGAAAACCAAGATTCTCTGAACGACGCCACAATCTCACTGCCATTTCGCTTTCCATTCCACCAGATGTTCCTTCATAGTTTTTATCACAATATGGAGCATGACCTTCGTACCATGCCATAAATTCTGCAGAATCTTTTCCAAGAGCATTTGCAGTTTGTGTGCAGTTATAGCAGATTTTTGATAACACTTCGTAATCTATCACAAATCCAGTTAGAACGTCTATTATGCAACCAATTGAATAGTTTGAAGTATGTCCTCTCTTATGCCAGCTTGCATCGTAACTCACTGCAATATCTGCAACAGCTTCACTCGAAACAAAGTGAGATTGTTTAACTTTAGTGCGAACATTTTCTAAGAGCTCACATGTACTCTTTACACATGAAGAATGAACCAGTTTTAAATGTCGTGTAAAAACTTTCGAATCCATGCAATTCAAATTCATATTGTATGAAAACTTTTCCAATGCTGCATGACCTTTACCGATTTCTGTTATTGCAACTACAGCTCTTCGATTAATATCGAAAGCATTTTCTTTATCTGATACTTTATTTGAGGTGCTATTTGTAAATCTAAATCTACAATTGTTACAAATAACTTTAATGTTTTGTGCAAACCCATTAGGTTTACTAAATTCAACTTCTAAAGATGATTCTGAGCATTCTTTACAACTAACATTTGATATAATAGATTGTAAAACAGTTTGTTTTATAATGATATAATTTTCTTCTTGGGCTTCAATATAGTTTTTTTTTGTAGGCGATGGCATTTTTCTCTCATCTAACCGCTTTACTACAGTCATTGCAGGTTCTGCATTAAAACAAACTGATTTATTTCTCTTTTTTTGCATAGCTTCAGATTTCTGAGCAGTAGATTTTCGTTTTCTACCCATTGCTATAAATATTGTTTTAAATTTTCTAAGAAATGAATAAAAATGTTCAATTTTATGAAAACATATGAAAATTTGCTTCTATAATCAACACATAAACAATGTCATTATTTCAGGCATAATTTCAGTTATCAAAGTCTTATATTCATTCCATATTTACAATATATTTCTCCTATAATTTCTAGGAATATATTGACATATTTATAAAATTAAAACATCTGCATTTTAAAATAATTTAAAAAACAAACACGATAAGATGCAAGTCACCAGAGTCAGCGTAATAAAAGTTACCATGAGGAAGTTAACATTAGCAATTTGCTTCCTTTTTTGGCGTTGATTCAGTCTTTATAATAAACTATTTTTACTTATTATCTTATGCTACAAGTATATTTCTTAACGTCCAATATAAATCATTTAAAAATCTTGACAATATTCCAATTAATTTCCGTCCAAACAACACATGAAAAATGAAAAGCATGCGGAACCGCGGAACAGAAAATATTGTTTACATTTCTCCCTCCTTTACATCTCATAGAAGTAGAAGTAGAAGTTTATGTGAATGAATGAATCAATGAATGAATCAAGATAAATAATTTAAAATTTGATTCACAAAATAAATAAATTTAATTTTAAAATGCTTGTTTACATTTTACGGATTATTTGTTTACGAAACCAAAGAAGCTCCATAGCAACCGCGCAGGCGCTATGGCGATAAACCACATCCATCGCAGTGAATCAGCTGAATTTGCAAAACAGTACTTAACAAAAACTACTATATCTTCGGTTCTAATTAAGATAGAAACATAATTCAAACGGCATTTTATGCAGAAATAACCAGAGAATTTTTTAATAAAAAAAAAAAAAAATCAAAAATTTGAAGATTTTTGGGCCCTGGACCCCCTTAAGCGTATACTCTCTGCTTAAAGAGTATACCTGTATTTTCTACGACTACACCACTGCGTACCGCTGTATTAAGTTTGATTTAACTGCTCCTTTTAATCTTTTATTAGTTACTTATTTTTCAAGCTGGAACATTCTCCTGTAAATATTCATTATTTAAAATTGTTAACTTTCCTCTTCAAAGAACAGAAATAGACAGAACCCAATAACTTATAAGAATTTTTTTTGAATTAAATGTTTTATTTTTAGTCAACAGGGAAATCTTTTTTCGTACATTGTCCTTATTCTAATTTTATTGTCAAGAGAACGATTTGAAGGAAATAAAAGTACGTGAGCAGCAATGTGATCAAATTACACCGAATCTAAACTGAATAACGATGTTATATTAGGGTACATGCAACACTTAAAGAAAATATTCAGGTTTTGAATGCATGTTGTACCGAAAGTCTTTCACTTTATTTGTATGCGGACGACGTGAGTGGAAATTTTCGGCAGAACTTAATAGAAAGTAAAAATAGCTTTGGACTTTTCTCTGATATAATTATAATATTTTGAGTCGAGTTTAATCTACATCCTTCTGACACGAAATGTAAAAGTATACAGTTGACATTCACAAATTTGAAGTAAAAGTTAAAATATTATCTTCATTCAGATCCAATTTTCTTGTAGTTTTAAATGTTATAGTACTATTTTTTTTAGAAATAATTTTTGTGGTTTTCTTATTTAATTTAAAATTTTCCATTTTTCATATTTTGTACTTCCATTCGCTATCTTATATCTCTATCTCTTTCCTTTAAAACATAATTTTAGGTGCTTTTGAAATTATATAAATACGTAGCACTTATAGTCATCGTTTAGTCTTTCCGTCCATCTGTTCGTCCGCATATAAACGAGCAAAAACTACCCAATCGAATCATTTGAAATTTAAAATATATAATTGCTGCATAATTTTGTCAAGTCATTTCAAATTTTATGAAAATAGGATGTATAGTTTAAATACAGGGGCAATTAAAATTGCTCAATTACATTACGACCAATGGAAAAGATTGTTTCAAGCGCATTTTAATGATGTTTCACTCTTTCGAGCACAATAAAATTGATGTGCAATTAAGAAGTATGTGCTGCAATATGCATTCTGTACAATTCGGGATGCAAAAAATATTTTTTATTCAATTACAGTGCCACACAAAATTATTTCATTACATAACGGTATAGAGGGAAACATTGTTTCGAAGCGTTTTAATTATGCTAAACTATTTCACATTTTATGAAATTGATGTACGTTGCTGTAGTATACTACATGTAATTCCTGTATAATAGAAAACAAATAGTATTTACAGGGACACACAAAAGAACAAAAATAAAGATAAAAAACAATCATTTATAATATATGTATTTTTTTTAATTAAACATTTTATTTTTAGTCAACAGGGAAATCTTTTTTCGTACATTGCCTTTTTCTAATCTTATTGTCAAGAGAACGATTTCAAGGAAATAAAAGTACGTGAGGAGCAATGTGATCAAATTACGCCGAATCTAAACTGAATAACGATGTTATATTAGGGTACATGCAACACGTAAGGAAAATATCCAGGTCTTGAATGCATGTTGTTCTGAAAGTCTTTCACTTTATGTGTATGCAGGCGACGTGAGTTGAAAATTTCAGCAGAATTTAATAGAAAGTAAAAATAGCTTAGAACTTTGCTCTTATATAATTATAATACTCTGAGTCGAGTTAAATCTATATCCTTCTGACACGAAATGTTAAAGTACATAGTTGACATTCAGAAATTTGAAGTAAAAGTTAAAATATTATCTTTATTAAGATCCAATTTTATTGTAGTTTTAAACGTTATAATACTATATGTTTTAGAAATAATTTTTGTGGTTTTCTTATTTAATTAAAATTTTTCCGTTTTTCATATTTTGTACTTTAATTTGCTATCTTATATCTCTATCACTTTAATTTAAAACCTATTTTTAGGTGCTTTTGAAATTATATAAATATGTGGCACCTATAGTCGTCGTTCAGTCCATCCGTCCATCTGTCTGTCCGCATATAAAAGATCAAAAACTACCAAACCGAATCATTTGAAATATAAAATATATAATTTCTATATGATTTTGTCAAGTCATTTCAAATTTTATGAGTTTAAATACAGGGGCAATCAAAGGTACTCAATTACATTATGACCAATGGGGAAAAATAGTTTCAAGCACATTTTAATGATGTTTCACCCTTTCGAGCAGAATAAAATTGATGTGCACCTAAGAAGTATAGACTGCAATGTACATTCTGTACAATTTGAGATGCAAAGAATATTTTTTATTCAATTACAGGGTTACAAAATTATTTATTATAAAATGGTATAGAGGGGAGCATTGTTTGGGGTGCGTTTTAATTATGTTAAACTATGTCACATTTTGAAAAATTGATGTACGTTTCCGAAGTTTACTATAAATACTTACTGTATAATAGAAAACAATTAGTATTTACAGGGACACACAAAAGTACAAAAATAAAGACTGAACCCAATCATTTATAAGATTTTTCTTAATTCAATGTTTTATTTTTAGTCAACAGTTCGTACATTGCCCTTCTTCTAATTTTATTGTCAAGAGAACGATTTCAAGGAAATAAAAATACGTGAGGAGCAATATGATCAAATTACGCCGAATCTAAACTGAATAACGATGTTATATTAGGGTACATGCAACACTTAAAGAAAATATTCAGGTTCTGAATGCATGTTGTGCTGAAAGTCTTCTACTTTATTTGTATGCAGGCGGACGTGAGTTGAAATTTTTAGCAGAACTTAATAGAAAATAAAAATAGTTTAGGACTTTGCTCGAATATAATTATTATATTCTGAGTCCAGTTTAATCTATATCCTTCTGCCACGAAATGTTAAAGTATGTAGTTGAAATTCAGAAGTTTAAAGTAAAAGTTAAAATATTATCATTATTAATATCCAATTTTCTTGTAGTTTTAAATGTCATAGTACTTTTTTTTTTTTTGAGAAAGAATTTTTGTGGTTTTCTTATTTAATTTAAAATTTTGCATTTTTCATATTTTTTACTTTTATTTGCTATCTTATATCTCTATTACTCTCCTTTAATGCCTATTTTTAGAATTATATAAATACGTAGATTCCAAATAACTTTCGAAATTATAAAAATGCGTAGCACTTATAGCCGTCGTTCAGTCCGTTTGTCCATCTGTCCGTCCGCATATAAAAGATAAAAAACTACCCAACCGAATCATTTGAAATTTAAAAAAATATAATTGCTGCATTGTTTTATCATGTCACTTCAAATATTATGAAAATAGGATATGTAGTTTAAGTACAGGGGCAAACAAAAGTGCTCAGTTACATTATGATTAATGGCAAAAAATAGTTTCAAGCGCCTTTTAATGATGTTTCTTTCTTTCGGGCACAATAAAATTGATGTGGACGTAAGACGTATATGCTGCAATATACATTGTGTTCAATTTGGGATACAAAAAAAATATTTTATTCAATTACAGGGCCACACAAAATTATTTCATTACGTAAGGGTATAGAGGGAAACATTGTTTTGGGCGCGTTCTAATTATGTTAAACTATTTCACATTCTATGACATTGATGTACGTTTCTGAAGTTTACTATGAGTACTTCCTGTTAGGACTTTGCTCTTATATAATACTCTTAGTCGAGTTTAATCTACATCCTTCTGACCCGAAATGTTAAAGTACACAGTTGACATTCAGAAATTTGAAGTAAAAGTTAAAATATTATCATTATTAAGATCCAATTTTCTTGTAGTTTTAAATGTTATAGTACTATTTTTTTAGAAATAATTTTTGTGGTTTTCTTATTTAATTTAATATTTTCAATTATTTATATTTTGTACTTTCATTTGCTATCTTATATCTCTGTTACTCTCCTTTAAAGCCAATGTTTAGAATTATATAAATACGTAGATTCAAAATAATTTTCGAAATTATATAAATACGTAGCACCTAGCAAAAACTACCCAACCGAATCATTTGAAAATTAAAATGTATAATTTATACATGATTTTCTCAAGTCTTTTCAAATTTTATGAAAATAGGATGTATAGTTTAAGAACAGGGGCAATCAAAAGTGCTCAATAACATTACTACCAAAGGGGGAAAATTCAAACATATTTTAATGATATTTCACTCTTTCGAGCACAACAAAATTCATGTGCACGTAGGAAGTATATACTTCAATATGCATTCTGTACAATTTGGATGCAAAAAATATTTTTTATACAATTACAGGGCCACACAAAATTATTTCATTACATAATAGTATAGAGGAAAACGTTGTTTTAGACGCGTTTTAATTATGTTAAACTATTTCACATTTTATGAAATTTATGTACGTTGCTGAAGTTTAATACAAGTACTTCCTGTATAATATAAAACAAACAGTATTTACAGGGACACAAAAAAGAACAAAAATAAAGACAAATCTCAATCATTTCTAAGATTTTTTTTTAATTAAATGTTTCATTTTTAGTCAACAGGGAAATCTTTTTCGTACATTGCCCTTCTTCTAATTTTATTGTCAAGAGAATGATTTCAAGGAAATAGAAGTACGTGAGGAGCTATCTGATCAAATTACGCCGAATCTAAACTGAATAACGATGTTATATTAGGGTACATGCAACACTTAAAGAAAATATTCAGGTTTTGAATGCATGTTGTGCTGAAAGTCTTTCACTTTATTTGTATGCAGGCGACGTGAGTGGAAAATTTCGGCAGAACTTAACAGAAAATAAAAATAGTTTAGAACTTTGCTTTTATATAATTTTAATACTTTGAGTCGATTTTAATCTACATCCATCTGACACGAAATGTTAAAGTACATAGTTGACATTCAGAAATTTGAAGTAAAAGTTAAAATATTATCTTTATTAAGATGCAATTCTCTTGTAATCTCAAATGTTATATTATTTCAGAAATATTTTTTTGTGGTTTTCTTATCAAATTTTAAGTTTTCCGTTTTTCATGCTCTGTACTTTTAATTTACTATCTTATATCACCATCGCTCTCCTTTAAAACCTATTTTTAAGTGTGCTCATGTGACAGCGTTTCTGTCACATATTATCTTGTCTTCTCCCCTTTTTAGAAAATGAACAGGTAAAATCGAAACTTCAAAATTTTAACTGGAAATTACCCCCCCCCCCTTAAATAAATACTTAAAGTTAATATTCTTACATTTAAGGTTATAATGCAGTACTTTGTTATTTTCCCTTTTATAACTTTGTAGGTGAAATTAATTCCTTTACAAACCCTCTTTCATATGATAAAAAAACACCATTTCATTCCCACTCTTTGTTTTGGATTTTCATCACTTTGAAAAAGATCTGTTAATTCCTTTCTTGTCACAATAAAAGTTAACCGAATGTCAGTCTTCCTTAGATCTGCACATTTCTGCATTTTTCCCATGTTAAATAGATCCAGCTGTAGTTTATAATAAGTTTATCCGTTAATATTCTCATGCACTCAGCTAATCTTTAAAATCTCCCAGATGTCATGAATCATTCGGCATGTAATTCTTTCAGTATCTGGAAGCACACGTGCGTATGCAATCGACACTCCTTAAAACCACAGGACTTCAGTATTACACCAACGATAGCATTTTTTCTGTTACTAAGCATTTTAACGGTTTCTGATAACCTTGACGCTGTACATCTTCCCTGCTGCAGTCACTCACTTCGACTCGGACCATTGGCCATGTAACATCACGCAAAAAGGGGCGCTGTGCCCCTTTCCGGCTAATGCCGTGCCTTCGGGCACATGATGTGATGTCCCGTATTGCTAGCGTCTTAGTATTGTAAACCTTCCATCGTTCATCTAAATAAACACCTTATTCTGTCTACAATATGTTGGAGTGTTCTTCATCTTCTATGCGCTCTCGATTTCTCTCCCTGGGTTCACTTATACGATCACTAGTATATGAATTACTGGTGCCAATGCCCATTGCTCCAACATAAATATAAAAGAGAGCGCACAATGGAGTGCATAACTTTATTGGACTACCCCCTCCTAAATTAGATCGTTAAAGAAACTTCAAATGATTCTACAGTGTCTCCCCCCCCATGCCGTTGTGTGTTTGGAAACAATCGTAAATCGCCTGTTCTCTCAGGATGGACTCGCCGCTGCATACGGACATCGAAAAAACCTTTCCCTTGATAAGAAGTGTTCAGCGCGCAGTTTTGTTTTATCGGTCGTTCACCCCCCGGTTGCCTGTGAAGCTTCCATTGGTAAATTTCTGCTTCTGAAAAAAAATCGTCGGCTCTCCTCCCTGCTGCTACAAATTGTGTTATTATGTTTACGGTGCGTTTGTTCATATCCTGTGAAATCATGCAAAATTTAATTTTTTGTGTGGCCAGCCTTTGTGAAATTCTTCAAAAAGTGTTGTGGTGCACAGTGCTAGTGTTCCGTGATTGTGAAATATGTGTAATAGTTAGAGGCGAAAGTGAATTAAAAGAAACTTAGTAGTTTCAGTTGGTGCAAATAAATATTCTTAAAATTTTTCTTCCCACTTTAACATTGGTGTGTGACAAGTGGTTACTTTTCTATGCGTTTCGTTTACGTTTAAAATACAATTCTGAAATTGATGAAAACAGATCGTTAAATTTTTTTGTGAAATATGTAGGTGACACTGAAACAAGAAATCAAAATTATCATCAAGTCTAATGTTTTAACAAAAAATTTTCAGCCTGTGGTGTTTAGCCTTCAAAATCTTTATTATGCTGCCAGTTTTCTTCTTAATGTGTTATCAATGTGTCCTTGATGTGTTATTAATGTGTAATGTGGTACTTCAAAAAATATTTTCGAGTGAAATATGATAAACGGCAACTTCTGTCATAAAAAGATAAAAATAAGTCAAGATTCTGTGCAACTATTAAAAATTATAGTAAATACAGGTTTCTACAGTAACAAAAAAGAACTAATAGTTTACAATATCACGCCGTTTGAGTTAAAAAAAATTATATATAGATAGTACATAGATTGCACAATAATTCTTACCTCATATTTCAGGTGTGATAAATTTAGTTTTCATATTTATTTGTCTGATGCCATCCTCAAATTATTATTATTGCAAAGTTACTTTAAATATTTTTGTGTGTCAGCATGAACAGAGAAGATTTGTTTTATAAATCTAAAATAATTAAAAGTTAAAAATTTTAGTTATCATTGCATAAATTTTGCAATCTTCTCTTTTCACGCTTTATTTTGTAATTTATGTGTTAGTGATATGCATGTAGATTTTCACAATTATGATTCTGCAGTTAGTTATTTTGTTTGTGTTTTTAGGTAATATTCCTATTCTACTCTTGGTGCATATATTCTGAGCTAGTCGCTCGACTTTGCACGTTACCTTTTATTTTATGTACTGATAGTTTTATTTTTTTTAAAAAAAGGGGCAACCCTTCTACTAACATTTTTTTTGGCTTTTGCACAGTTACTTAAATTTTGCTTGAAATAACAAGATGGGGGATTTCAAAAATAAATAAATAAGAGAAAATGCAACTTTAATGCATTTATTTTCTGGGTTAAAGTTGGTGTTAATTTAAATGGGTCAGAATTGTAAACATGATGTCCATGTTGAAATCGTTCTGAGTTTTGGGGTACTTTTAATATGTATGGAGTTTTTTTTTTGCCTCTTTCCATTATCCCCTATCCTTTTAGAGTTCTGCATACTTTAATTTTTTGTGCTTAAAATTTTCGAGAATCATTTTTCAGGGATCCACTTTCTTAACAGGCAAGTGTGTGTATAGTAAGCAAAATTAATTTACTTACACTTGATTTTTTTCACTTGTTAAAAAAAAAATGGGAGCTTCTCGCTTTCACATTTTACACATCTTGGATAATAAAAGTTAGACACCGTCCCCCCCCCCCCTCACAAGTGAAAGCCCAGTTGGTTTTTCTTAAAATAGTTATGCACATAAATGTAGATGTTACATAAAGTAAAATTATAGGTTTCTCATGTGCTATTATTTTGAAACAGTCATTTCTAACTGGACTTGTCTGGGCAAAATTCATTTTTTTTCCCTTTTTCTAATTACACTCTTAAATTTTTGCTTTTGATTTTTGTTTTGATTTTTTTAACTTAAGTTTTTTTTGTTTACAAAGTTTTTATCCTGTTATACTAGTTTTTGTTTAAAAAAAAAAAAAAAAATTCTAGCAGCTGTGTAATATGGCAACTAAAGATAAAAAACCCCCACTTGAACTAAATGAACCTACACTCTAAAAAATAAATGTGTAAATTGGCCAATTTTACCCATGGATATGTGTAAATTTGTAAATTTACACACCTGTCGTAAAATTTACACATTTTTTCTCGGAAATTTACCTATTTTTATGTGTATTTATCTTATGAAAGTAAGTGTGTAATTTATTATCACTTGAAAAACTCAGACAAGTGTGTAAATGTTGAAAAATGCCATTATTTACACGAATTTGTGATTTATTCTAATTTAAACATAATTATATGTACACAGATAAGTGTGTAATTTTTTTTAAATGCATACTTGACTTAAAATTTACACATTTTGAGGAAAAAAATTACCTGTTTTTATGTGCACCTAACTTGAGAAATCAAATGTGCAATATGTTATCGCTTTATAAACTCAAACAAATGTGTAAATGTTGAAAAATGCCTGAAATTACACAAATGGCGTGTTAGACATAATTACAAGCAGAGAATATTCGAAAAATCCGTTTTGTTTTCGTTTTAGGCCCAAAATCTGAGTTCTGCTGAAAATTCGGTTTCGTTTTCGTTTTCGGTCCAATATTCGTATTTTGCCGAAAATTCGATTTCGTTTTCGGCCCAAAATCTGAAATTCACCGAAAATTCGGTTTCGGTTTCGTTTTTGGCCCAAAATTTGAGTTTCTCCGAAAACTCGTTATCGGCGGAAATGCTGTTAGAAATTCGGCTGGACCGAAACTCGGCCGAAACTATCTGAATTCTAGAAATCTTCTTTCTTCCGTTGGAAATTTTTGACATGACTTGTTGATTGAGCTGTTTCCGCTCAGATCAGAAACTCTTTATTTAATGTTATGAATAAAGTTTATTGTTTATAATTATCGACCACAGTTGATTCATGACGTGAAATCAAATTAAACATCCTCCTACATACGGCGCTCTTCACCTGCTCCTTAAAAGCTGCACGCTTAACAGTAATAGAAAATTTTTAGTTTAAAACCGCAGATGTTTCGATTGCTAGTTCTAAAAGTTCTAACATTCTATGTTGTTGATGAATTAATTACATTTTATTTTACATGCAAATAAAAAGTTTTGTTCAAAGTAGAGATGTGCACGCATCCGAGCTTGGCTGACGATATGAATCAGAATTTTCAAATGGGCCGGTAAACAAAATAAACGGGTTTGGGCCGATAAAATAAAATATTTAGCGGTCCTATCGGCCGACATAAAAATTTAAACCAAGCCGATAAAATATTAGCTTCTTTCAAAGAATTTGTTTTTCATCAGAATAAATATAAACCTGCGTCACGAGCTGATGCTTGATAAATAACATTAATGAAGAAATGTAACATGTCCACCGAAGAGACTGGCATCGGACATGGTGTCTGTTTAGATTTTTCAGCACACTTGTGCGGTATTAAGATCAGATTTGCATTTTTTTATTACATAGTGGAGCTGGGCCGGAACTGAACGTAGCTGTTCCCAGGATGTGTGGGGCAAGCAATATGTTTTGTAAAAATATTAGTAGTGATAATGAACTTCTGCTTACGGAATCTTTGGAAATGTACCTTAAAATGTTTTTTAGTTCACAGGCTATCATAGCCTGAGAGCTTATGTGCCCGTCCGTTCTGTATGTATGTGCGTTCGTGCGTAACGCGATAACTCATGAGATAAAAATATCCGATCCACTTGAAATTTTGTATATAGGTATATCCTGACAAGGCGCTTCCCTGATTAGTTTTTGGAGTTCATTCGATATGTATAAGAGGGGGAACGGGGGGCTCATGCCCCCCGTTAGTTGATATAAATGGGATTTTCATGCAGAATTAAGTTTTCGTTCAAAATTTAGATTAGGATCATTCTGATGAGGCGATTCCGTGACTGTTATTAGGTGTTCATTGAATAAGTATAAATAGGGGGAACAGGGGTTCTAATGCCCCCCCCCCCGTTAGTTGATATAAATGGGATTTTCATGCAGAATTAAGTTTTCGTTCAAAATTTAGATTAGGATCGTTCTGATGAGGCGATTCCGTGACTGTTATTAGGTGTTCATTGAATAAGTATAAATCGGGGGAACAGGGGTTCTAATGCCCCTCCCCCGTTACTTGATATAAATGGGATTTACATGCAGAATTAATTTTTCGTTCAAAATTTAGATTAGGATGATTCTGATGAGGCAATTCCGTGACTGTTATTAGGTGTTCATTGAATAAGTATAAATAGGGGGAACAGGGGTTCTAATGCCCCCCCCCCCGTTAGTTGATATAAATGGGATTTTCATGCAGAATTAAGATTTCGTTCAAAATTTAGATTAGGATCGTTCTGATGAGGCGATTCCGTGACTGTTATTAGGTGTTCATTGAATAAGTATAAATCGGGGGAACAGGGGTTCTAATGCCCCTCCCCCGTTACTTGATATAAATGGGATTTTCATGCAGAATTAATTTTTCGTTCAAAATTTAGATTAGGATCATTCTGATGAGGCGATTCCGTGACTGTTATTAGGTGTTCATTGAATAAGTATAAATCGGGGGAACAAGGGTTCTAATGCCCCCCCCCCCGTTAGTTGATATAAATGGGATTTTCATGCAGAATTAAGTTTTCGTTCAAAATTTAGATTAGGATCATTCTGATGAGGCGATTCCGTGACTGTTATTAGGTGTTCATTGAATAAGCATAAATAGGGGGAACAGGGGCTCTAATGCCCCCCCCCCGTTAGTTGATATAAATGGGATTTTCATGCAGAATTAAGTTTTCGTTCAAAATTTAGATTAGGATCATTCTGATGAGGCGATTCCGTGACTGTTATTAGGTGTTCATTGAATAAGTATAAATAGGGGGAACAGGGGTTCTAATGCCCCCCCCCTTAATTTATATAAATGGGTTTTTCAAGCAGAATTTTCAGATTTCGTTCAAATCTCTGAATAGTTTTGGAAGTTTAATGGTTAAGTATAAAAGAGGGGGATAACTCCTTTTATATTATATAAATGCTAAATGGGTTTTTATTAAGAATTATCTAATTTGCTCTGAATTTTGGATATAGATTTTTTATATGATAAAGCATGTCTTTGATAGTATAGGAGGTTCAATGATTAAGTATAAAAAAAGAGGAAAGGGGAGAGCTGTTTCCCCTTCTTAATTTTTTTTCGAACGGAATTAACCCTTGAAAATATAAGGCTTTAATGTACAATTAGTATTTGTAGCCTGTGAGCTCAATGCCATCAGTTTAGCTGGGCAGTATTCTTTATTAATTCCCTGCTCAACGTGAAACTTTGACACATATTCTGACTAATATTATTTAACAGTAAAGACTTAAAATTGACAAGCTTGACTATTAAAGGAATTTGGAATCGATAGCGTTTTCTATTTTTGATAGATAAATTATTTTTCGACAAATAAGAGTTTCTTATAGTGGCTTCAGGTTTTTCTCCTTTTCGTGATGTTGCTTTCGGAAATTCAATTCAAACGTTATCTTTTGCACGATTTTTTCAAAGCTACATTGCCTTTATCAAAAAATGGATAACGCCATTCGATTACATTATTTATTTATGAAAACACCTGTCTTATGGGTTCCAAAAAAAATATGAGTTCATAAATGTGTCAGAAAGTAGCTCTTTGGGGTTTAAAAATAGCCTTAGTAAAAGAAAGATAAATATTTTCACAAATCTTCTTTTTATAAAAGAGTTTTAAAAATTATGTTTTTTAGCATTCATTTTTTTCTTTTATTCAAAGCAATATTAATTTTTTTATGAATTTTTATTTGAATGTTGAAACGTCCAAGAAATCTAAGTAATCGTTACTGTTGTATTGTGTATTTTCCATCGTAATTTTAAAATATACGTTAAATTTATCCCATAGATATGTATGCAGTATTCTTTAAAAGAATCTTAATTGTATGTTAAGAAAAATCTGAATTTTTTGTAGAAATTGAGTTGGGCCATTAACTGTTAAAATCTGAATGGGCCGGGCCGGGTTCGAGTCGAATTTATATCATTTTTACACCGTACTGAGCTGTATCCAGGGCCTGAAAATTCCGGCCCTTGCAGACTTTTAGGTTAAAGACACAGAGATTCCGCCAACTTGGGCACAAAAGATAGATTTTTCAAACAAGGACGCTATTTCAAAGCATTCGTATAGAGGCGAGGGAGTGGCAAAGTTTTTTCGGGAGGAAGTAGCACTTATTTATTTAAGCATACGGCTTATCTATATTTAAATCTCCATTAAACTAATAATAAATTATCAAATGGTTATTTTTTTTTAAATAACAACTTACTTATAGTTAGTTTTCTAAAAAAACTTTTAAGCAATTTATTTTAACTACTTTTAATGAGAAATATTAAATAACTGAAAAAGTGTGTATATTCAAAAATTAAATATTCACTATTGATTTGTTCTTGATTATTAATTGCATTATTAATTAATTATTAATAAATATATATGAGTATTGATTGTCAATAGCAAAAGCAAATATAAAAGTTATATTGTTATTTATATTTTGCTTTTGCTTGAACTTGTGCACATTTATACATGTTTATGTATGTTTGTTAAAAATGTGCGTCTAATACACACATAATTAATTAATAATTATGTGTATTTATGTATGTATTAATAACTTAAAAAATGAACATTTTCGTTTTCGGCCGAAAATTGAAAGATTACCGAAATTCGATTTCGGTTTCATTTTCGGTCTTACAGACCTGTTTCGGTCGATCCTTTTTATAAGTATATAAATCTGAAAAAAAAAAACTGAAATGAAATAAACCGAACACGAAACAAAACATTTTTTTTTCACTTCAAGCAACAAACATAATTTAGTGTTTGTTGGCTAATATTCCACAATGAAATAATAAAAAAAAACTTCAGTAAAAACACGTACCTATATAAAACAAAAATTTAATAGACATGTAATTGAACTAAGCGCATAAATTACTAAAATATTAGAATTAAAAAAATTTGCAGCCAGCAAAATCTATGATTTCTCAACTATTGCCTCTTGGTATGATTCCTAGCTTATTTTTAGGAACAAATTTTGCATTTGCGATGGAAGATACAAAGCGTACTTTTCTAATTTAGAAATATTTTGCATTATTGTCTATTAAAATCATTTTTAACTATTCTAAATTTGAACATTGTTTAATTTGGTATGCGATCTATATCAGTATAGTTATCGTTACAATTGACAAAAAGCTTAAACTTTTTTGAAATAAATCGAAAAAAGGCATAAAAAATGTCTTAATATAAGAAATTTTAAATTAAAAAGTCTTCACCACATAAAAAAACAAAAATAATTCACCACATAAAGAACAGAAGAAAACATCTGCCATGTGCCTAGATAAAGAACTCGAAAACTGCAGACGATTATCAAATATAAATAAATGAATAAAAAAAACATCGTTTATTTAGTCTTTGGAATACGCGGAGAACATTTGCAGGGAACAAAAATAGCCATTTTATGCGCGTATAGCCTCAGTCTGGATTTAAAAATCTTACCAAAAAATTAGTTGGAGTCATTCCATGCGTACTTTTGATGAAATATGTATCCGAGAAATGTATAATTGCTCTGGGCATGGTTAAAAATATTTATGCCAGTGTTATTGTACTTATTATTGGAACATTTATTAGATCTACAAACATCAAGGATTACATCAGAAAAGGAAAAACGGAGTCATTGAAAAATAGGTATGAAGAAATATTTTCCCTGTTTCTTTTCTTTGAATTATAACTATTTTATTAAAATAAATAACTGTCTTTCGACAACTAAAATCAGATGATAAAAATCAATTATTTAAATTACTTCTTTTAAAAATAAGATTTGTTTACCTGTAGAATATCAATCGTTAAAATCGCATATTTTCTGAAGTTTTAAAATTATGTGGAAAAATATTGTAACCACAGTTTATCATAATTAGCAAATATTTAAAGGTATTTAAATTACTGAATAAAAAACTTTCTTTTAAAATAAAATTGTTTGCAAATTTAATTTTTAAATTTTGCATTAAGTAATGACATGAAAATACTTTTATAAGAGAAAGTTGGTATTCTTTCCAGTTTTAAATTTGTAAATTTATAATATTGATGTGAAGCATATACTTTTCTGCTTATTTTAAATATGAAAAATTATTACTATTTGCTATTTATTCTTTTATTTATTTATTTTTGTATATATTCTTAAAATGATGCCTTTCTAGCATCCGAATAAATATTTGAAATTTAAACATCTAATAGCATTTGAAATAATTCTTTGATTTAAAAATTGTCTGTTTCAGCATGCTTATCATAATGTTTGCTATAAAGTTAACCAGTTTTCATAGTTTTACATGCTATAGATTTCTCAATTCTATTTCTACTGATGTCAAATGAAAATTAACGGATTTTGATTCATGGTTTTTCATTTACGATTTTTAGATTGAAGCAATTAAAAATTGTTTTTAATTCATTGTAAACATTCATAAACTACAAACAAAATAAACAAAAATAAAAATTTTAATTAAATTAATTTCATTACCCTGTTTATAGTTTAAAGAATACAAAAAATACTGTATAATACAAGAGATTAGATTTTTATGTAAAATTAATTTTGATAATGCTTTGAACATTTAAGCAGCAATGTTTCTTATATAATTTTAAACCTTAAAAAAATCTATTACAAATATTGCACCTAATTTTCACGTAGATTGATAAAAAATAATTCTTTATCAAATTTAACACAATTATTATAATTGGTAAATAAATCACACAAATTGCCATTTTTCAACATAGTCCAAAAGCGTATAGGCCTGAATTTGAATCGGAGAGCTTTGTGAGAGCTTGCAATGTTCTGCCAATTCAGCTATCCAGGATAAATCTGGAAGACACAATTCATCCAAAGAACTACAGATATATAATAAATAATACTAGACTGGCAGCTTACTCCAAAGGTCCCTAGTTCCTATCCTGCCCTAGATGCTTTTTCACCTATTTGGTAAAATTACATTATAATTCTTTTTGAACGTTATTATTTAGAACTAGTAGTTATCTGTAGAGCTTCTTAGAGCTCCTGGTGATAAATTTGGATGCCAAATTGAACAAAAGCAAGTGTATGTAATATGTGACTATAACATTGCTAACAAAGCGTAGAACCAACATAGTGAAAATTATCCAAGTCGGGGATCGAACACGTAATCCTTGAAATAGCTCTCCAAGTGCTCTACCATTTAAGTTACGAGGAAGATGGCCAGCTTTTCAATTCTCACTCACATTTTGTTGGTAAGCCTGCAACTGCAGCACAAAATAATAACGTCTACATGAGCACACAAACTTGTGGCATAACATGAGACACAGATAAGCCCAGCATCAGTGAATACATATTTAATTATAATAATTTTTTAATTATTTATCAGCAGTGAAATTACGCTTGAAATAATTGAATATTTAATGTGTGATTTCCACATTACTAATAAAGCGTAGAACCAAAATAATGAAAAATGTCAAACCTGGGATCAAACCCGGAACCTCTGGAATAGCGCTCCAAGTGCTCTCAGCTCCAAGAGCACTTGAAGCCTTAATCGGAACTTTCTCCCTTTTAATATTTACTAGCTGACCCGCCCGGCGTTGCCCGGGTCCGTATTAACAATATTAAACGAACTTGAAATTTGTATGATTTTATCAATAACTGGAAGCATGCAGAAATGCATTGTCTGAAATACGTCGCAGCTGACTTTGTGAAAAATCGGTTTTAAAAACAACAACTAATATTAAGCTCTAGAAATACTTAAAATGAGCAATGAGAAACACGGGAGGGAACATGTATCCAACGATTGCGTTAGTTTCGTGTTAAAGTGTTGATATTTACCCGTAAAAATCACTGTTAAATCACGTAACTAATTATTTTTTTCGCATAGAAATCCCAAGTGAAAAATTTTGAATTTCAAACTAATTATATCATTCTTAAATCCGACTATACCGTGAATGAATCGATACGCGATGATAAAAGATTGGTATATAGTATTATAATTTCAGAGCCATTTAACAAAAGTGTATATTTTTAATCAAAGCATGCGTAATGTTGACTCTGTGGACAAATTCCTAACCGTAAACTTTTGTACCATAACCATAATCTGTCTGTAACCTAACTGCGACTTAACATTACCCTACCGTAACTTAAATATAACATAAATGTAACCTAGCCGTCACTTTGAAATATCAATATAGAAGCATCATTTAAGATTTTGCTTGAAAAGTTAACATTCTTTCGTTAATGTCTTAAAATCGTCTGCACTCTGAAATCTATATTTTAGACTAATATTTGTTATTTAAGTTTTCGCGCATGATTTTAAAAGAATGTTTTCATAAATATATTTTATATATTGACATAGAGTTATTAATATGTTGTTAAATTAAAAACATATTTTCATCTACGTTATAAAGTATTAAAAAGTTCTGAAAAAAAAGAAAGCTTTTAGTAATACAATTTTTAGTTCAAATCAAATGTTTTCAATATTTTATTTAATTTTATTTTGACATTTAAATTATTTCGAATTTATCAATTTCAATTATTTTAAAAGCAAACATTTTTTAAAAATAAATAATATAATAGAAAAAAGACCATTTTAAAAAATTACTATTTCTTCATAAAATACGCTTCAGCTGTTATTCAATTCTTTCAATTCGTCTTATTAATACAAAATCCCTTCCACATGCTTTTGTTTGGGACATTAATATTTGAGCGATAAATGGTTTAATATTGCAACTCTTTTTTCGGTTTACTTCACCACCACCTATCTTTTTCCTCCATGGTTTGCAACCGCTGTGATAAAAAATCATTATTTAAACTGACAGTTTGCCAGTCTATGAATTTTAAAGGTCTGTTCCAGCTTTTTAAATTATTTATGCGAAAATTTTATGCAACCAACCAACCATAACTAAATGAAGAGAAAAAAAAAAGAAGAAAAAAGGCGATTTTTTATGAGAGTGATCTTTGGAATTTAATTAATTACTCAGTTAATAAATAGAATTTCGAAATTCTGAAGCTCAGGTGCATCAGGAGAGATATTGGGCTACTCTCATAAAAATTTTGAGCTTCGTACGTCCCATAGATTTTGCTAGCCATCGCAGACACACACACACACACACACACACACGCAGACAGAGCGATTTGTTATTTTATTAGTATAGATGATATTATCAGAGTTATAATGGACCTGGCAATACACATCTAATCAGCCACATACATCCTTGATACAAGAAAGCAAAAAATCATGCGTCAAACATAGATTATAAAGCACTTTCCAATACATTCAGAATAATGCAACAAAACTGCACTTAAGAAAAATAAATATAATATTATATCTAGGTCCACCATATGGAAATGTATAACACATTTTAAAATAGAATTTCAGCTGTTCCTATTCACAATGGAAAAATTATCCGAATTTTTTAGCAGCCCTCTATATGATATAGAGATTTATATCTAATAATAGCATGCATTTCAAAATTTAGTTCATTCAAGAGATACATATATTTGGGTGATTCTCAAAATAGGAGACTTTTTCAAAAGTTAAATCTTTAAAAAATTACTGTTAGCAAAATTTCTGAAAAAAATAGGTGTTGTTAATATAGTATTAGGTATACTTTACATGTAGTCAGCAGAGCTAAATATTTAAAAATTAACTTTAAAAAAATAATTAGTATTTTTTGAGCCATGCTAATGACAAAAAAAATTGCATGGAATAAATATATTAAGAAATTTATTTTCTTCCTGTTTAAATATTTTTTTCTATATTTATTAGCCTTCCTTTTCAGCAAATGGTTTCCATTTTTACATATATACATACAAGGAGAATAAAAACATTACCAAAGAGCAAACTTTGTTTACATGAGCAACATTCTGACACTAACAACGTAAGAAGCTGTCTTATTGATTTTCTGACAGATTTAATGCATATTTTAGGGATAATAAATGCAATACGTAAATTTATATGTAAAATTAAACTTTATAAAGGATACAATATAAGCACTGGTTACATTTATGCTCATAGAAGTCTTTAGCATGGACAGAAAAAACATGCTAATGACACTGATATTTGTCCATGCTAATGACAAATTTTAATTTAAATAAGATTATGAGCCATAATATAATCACAATGCAGTAGTCCTTTCTGGGGCTTTTTAAAACACAAAAGTTTTATTCAAATAAGTAAAATAAAAATTTTAACTATAAAATAAACATGAAAATTATTATCCATTCTAATGACATGCAATTGATGTACGCCCCTAATATTCAACTTCTATTCTTAAAATACAATACATGCTTCTATTTTCAGGCTGGCATAAAATGGATATTTGTTGCCATGGGGAAACTTTATATTTTCAAACTATTGTCGTATGTGAAAATGAAATTTTGATTAATAACTAGCTGTTATAGTATGACCTTGTTTTGAAAATAGAATATGGAGGACAAACTTTAATTCTTTTTTTATATACTATAATTTTATTTTTAAAAATAAATTTATTGGATAAATCCTCTCTTTGATTAATTTAAAGAAAGAATAACATTTGTTTTATTTTATAAACATGATATTAACTCTTGAAAAATGCTAGTATACACTAAGCACAGCTGCTGTAGACATCCATGCTAATGGCATTTTGAACCTTTATTCTGTTATTTTAAGGTGTTTTTAACTAAAAAGTGAGTAATTCTTGAGTGCAAATTATGAATAATATTAAGACAAACATATCTAAATATAAAAACATGACAGAAAACCTCTCAATTTTTTTTGTATGCCGAAAGACATAAATTGTCCCCTATTTTGAGAATCACCCATTTCAGAAAATTCTCCTTCAGCAATTTTTTAATAATAAGGAGAATGGTAGGCGAATACTTTTTGTGCAGCCCTAATTATGAAGTATAATATACATATATATATATATATATATATATATATATATATATACAGAGTAATATGCAAAAAACTAATTAAATTTAAAAGTGCATACTGAATTTTAAAACGTACTCTCTAGCATTTATTAAGCAAAGATAACTGTAATCTATACAATAATGCAAAATACTGTAATCAATTCCTTTTGTTTGTCCCTGTAAATTAGTGAAAAATGCTATGAATACTCTGTTTTAACGTGATCTGAGTTATATCAGCTTCAATATATTTGAAATAGCAAAATGTCATTAAAATACTCTCAAAATGATTTTCCACATGTACTATAATGTAATCGTATTCTTTTGAGTGTCCCTGTAAATGAAATATTAATCATACATACTTAATATGCAATACGAAACATGCTTTGGTGACCTTAAATAAGCTTTATCAATTGCGTGAAAATTATAGGAGTTAGAGCATCGACAGACGGACTGGCAAACCGAAGCACTTTTCAACATTTTTGGAGAGTGCTAAAAAAAGAACATAAAAATATCACATTATAGGGAAACTAGAGTAGATGCGGTGCTGTGTAATATATACAATTAATGATAATTTTTTTTTCTTTTAAATTGTATATTAAGATATATTATTAGTTTAAATGTATAATGTTCAAATTTATTGTTTTAAATGTGTAATTTCATAAATATTTATGTAATTTTTGCAACCTGTTATTAAACTTATTTTTTAATAATAATAAAAAGTTTTTAAGTATTATTTTACTGCTTGTAAATTCTGACGTAAAATGAATTAATCCAAATGACACCTTTTAAAAGTTTTTATTCGTGTTTTTTTTTTTTTTTTTTTTGTGATTTTTATTAGGGATTAGGAGTGGGCGATGTAGAGATTTCTTAAATCGATTTATCATCCATCTAACATCGCGATTTAGTGTTAAATCGCGATTTAGCACAAATTTTACCCCTTATAATATGAAACCTATAATTTAATTTTTAGTAACAAAATACAGGCTTTATGCCCCCCCCCCCCCCGCACTTGTATTAATTTAGCATTTAATAGTTCAAATAACTAAAAAATATATATTTTACACACACACACACACAAAAAAAAAAAAACTGAATGCTTTTTTTAAATTAGTGATCTATTTTAATATTTTTTATAAACTCATCCTTAAAGAAATAAAATAAAAAAGGATTTTTTCATTGTGTCTGACTTGTTTTGGATGCTACAATCTAAATTACTTGAGTAGGGGAGCTCAAATAGCACTTCATTGTTAATAACATGCATGCACTTGTTTTTACGGACACAGAGTTAAAAACTTATTGAAGTAAGAAGCAGATTCACTGATAAATTTAGCTGTTCATTTACCATCAGAAGAGTAGTAGTTTTTAAAAAAGGGGGGGGGGAGGAAGAAATTTGAAAAAAAAAAAGTGCAATTTTTTTTTTTTTTACTTTTAGATTATAATAAAATGTGATTAATATAAATGTTGACATTCATATAGTGAATGGAGAAAGATTGAAAGGCCACATTACCAAAGTTGCTGATTTTTTTTAGATCGTTGACTTCTGTAAGATTAGTAATAAAACAATCTTAAATATATCTTTTTAATGATAAGTTGTGAGGGAGTGACCTTTAGTCATAAAGGCACTCTAGTGTTTCTGAGATCGTGACGTCAATAATTTAACATTTTGTAGGCGTAAAAGTGACATCTATCCTCTCTTTTACTTTAACTTTCTAGAGTGTGTGTGCTCTTTCGAATTCCGCAGTTAGCTCGCGGTTATTAGTATTATGTTAATGAGAAGTATCTCAGTTTGTCGCGTATAAAAGCTTGGGTGTGAGTTTGTGGGGTATGTGTTCTGGCCTTGGCCAGCGTCTGTGTGTTTCTGGCCTTGGCCAGCAGCCAGCGTCTGTGTGTTTCTGGTAGTAGCCAGCAGCGTCTGTGTGTATTCCGCCATTGGACAACGAAGTTGATGATTGTTTAGTAAGGTGCTGACGATTAGAGAATAGCTACGGCCTCCAGTAAAGCGAAAAGGAGTTCAGATAGTGGATTAAAGATTCTGCCTTGGTAAGAAAGTTTAGAATCGTTCCGTTTTGATTATTTGAGAAATAAAGAAATATCCACAGCCACGGGCTGTGAAATTAAGATTTGTTTAGTAGATCAGCCAGGAAATAGTGTCAAGTGTTAGACGGTGCCCCGACTGAGCTAGACCGACGCCTGTGAGTATGATTTAGCTTTTCATAGTGTTCTCAGTGAGTGAAATTATAGACTGGCTCCACTTTCCTTTAGCCCTTATCATTTTAATAAACTGTGTTGTTTTAATCTAAATTAATGAGTATGTCTGCATATAACGTGACAAATGACACCCAGCATGAGCATACCGTCACAAATGGCGCCCAACGAAATGTCGGACATTTTGAGATTGTGCCACGGGTGTATTTCACCGGTGAGGGTGATATTAGTGAATTTTTAGTGAAATTAGATGATTATATTTTGTTCAATAATATACCTGAGAAAAACAGGTACGTAGTGCTTAAATGCTCGTTAAAGGGCGAAGCACTTTTGTGGTTAGAAAATATAGGAAAGTTTTTGATTACTGAGGAAGCGAAAAGATTTGAACAAACTGTAATTGAGTTAAAGAAGGCATTTCCTCCCGTTAAAGATAAAAGTATTTTGAGAAAAGAGTTCTATTGTAATAAGCAGAATATTTATGAGTCGGCGTCAAAATTTTATCTTCGTAAGCTGGAACTAAAAAATAAATTAGATTTGGATATTACATTTGAGGAGTTGTTGGACATTGTTTTTCCTCTTTTTAATCCAAATATACAGGACTTTATTGAAGTTAGAGCACCGAAGAATTTTGCAGAAATGCACCAGATATTATCGAAGTATGAGTCTCGGCATAGCTCGGATCAACGGGATTTGCGTAACCCTCGGCAGAGACCTGTCACGGATGGTAATTTGAGAAATGAGGGGGAACGTAATTTTGTGAGAGGGAGACAGCGATTTCCGGATAGTAATGTGCGTAATAGAAGTGATGGATTTGGTCGTAATATGTCGAATACAAGTAATGGTAATAGGAATGGTGGTGGTGCTAATAATTTTAGAAGTGGTGAGAGAAGTATGTATGGAAATAGACAGAATAGTGGTTATAATCGTAGTGGGGGAGTACGGGACAGGAATGTTTCTTCGCAAGTAAGGAGGTTAACTTCGGATGAGAATGTTGAAAATAGGTCAATGCAAAAGAGATGTGTTCAGAGGTTAGAAAAGTCGTCTTTGAGGTTGAATAAAATTACTATTAATCCGGTTGAGTTACCTGAAGTGTTAATTGTGTTAGATGGTATTGTCGTTAAAAGTGTCTTCGATACAGGGGCAGATAAGTCGTTCATTTCTTTTGATTGTTATCGGAAATATTTTTCGTATAAGAAGTTGAAAAGGTCAAGTCTTGTGGTTCAGTCAGCACAGGGAGTAGCTTGCGATAATAAAGGTTCAGTGGAATTGGAAGTTGAAATTCGTTCGGTTAAGACATGTTGGGAGTTTTGTGTGTTGGATGGATTAACAGTGCATTGTATAGTTGGTGTGGATTATATGAGGGATAGAGGAATTAGTTTGGATTTCTTTAAAAAGTCGTTAATCGTGAATAATGATGAGAATGTGAGTAAGAAAGAGCCTGTTTCAGTGTCAGTTAATTTGGAGGAATCTAGTTTAAGTGAGGTTAAGAAGGTGGAGTTTAATAAGTCTTTAGTCGATTTTGGTAAAGTTTTTTCAGATAAACCGAGTTTAATGAATGAAGTTCATATTGGTTTTGACGCACTAGTTGCTAGTAAACCATTTCGTTATGATTTTATATTCAATATTTTTAAGTCTTTGTGTGAAAAGTTGCAGACTGAGGACGGTAGGGAACTTACTCAGTCTAATATGGCTGAACGTGTAAATCGTACATTAATTCAAATGATTTCTTCTTATGTTGGTTCTCATCATGCAAATTGGGACCAGTTTCTTCAACATTTTGCGTACGCACTTCGTACGGCAGTTCACGAGTCAACGGGGAAAACGCCTGCTGAATTGTTTTTGGGTAGAAAAGTTATTACTCCATTCCAAAGGTTAGTTATGGTGTCAGATGCGGAAAGTCAGTACATGTGTCAGGATATTGAGAGGTTGGTTAAGGAAGCTCAGGTTCAAATGGGAAAAGCGCAAGAAAAACAAGCTCAGTATTATAATATGCGTAGAAGGGAGTTAGAAGTGAAAGTTGGAGATTTTGTGTTAGTAGAAAAGCATTGGTTAAGTTCAAGTCGTCAAAAGAGAGTAGCTAAGTTTGGTCCGAAGTTTGTAGGTCCGTTCGAGGTTTTGGAAGTTCGAAATAATAATTTGGTTGTTGATGTCAATGGTGAAAGAATGACTGTTAATCTGGATCAGGTTAGAGTGTATAAGTTTAGAGAAAATGGTAGTGAAGGTTCTCATATGTCGAGTGGTGTTTCGCGAAATTCCCGACCCAATGAGTGTCCCGAGTCCAGCACTTCTTCGTCTAATTCTTTTCATCAATATTCAAGAAGAAAATTTGGTCAAACAGCTCCAAAGACTGTTATTGAAAGTCGAAAGCCTAGCAATCCGAGAGCAAAGTATAATAAAAATAAGAGAACTGTGTCAAATACATCGGACTCTGTGTGTCATAAAAGACAAAAAATTATAAATTGTCTAGTTCCTCCATCTATTAGACAACAACCTCACAAGCATAAATTAACTAATAGTTCACCATCTTCAGTGATTAATCCCCAGAAAAGATTTCGTTTGGACACTCGTAAAACTGTTAAGCGAAGTTTAAATTCTGAATTTTTGCCTAACAAGAAACTACATAGGTCCGGAAAGAAACGTGGCCTAGGATCTTCGGTAACTTCGGGTGCGTCTAGAAAGAGGAGGCAACTCTCAGATTACCGGCAACAACAGTGTGAACCTCGCCATGGAGTGAACCCAGCGAACCGGCCGGAGCAGAGTCGTCGAGTGGAACCTACAAGTATCCCACGGCATCCATTCAGAACCAGGCTCCAGGCACGACAGTCAACTGTGGCGTCACCGTACAGTTCTGATGACGAGAGATCCTTCGTACAAGCCTTCTGGGACAGGAGGAGAAAGCCATCTTGCAGTATGAAGCCTGCTAGCAGTGAATCATCTCTATGATTGGGTGATAATGTTCTTTATTAAATTTCTATTAGAGTGCATATATGTGGTAGCAATGTGAAGGAATAGAAAGCAGAGAGACTGTTTTATACTTTTGGCCATTTTTGGAATTTTTGACGGACTCACGTTTAGTGCTTAATTGTGTTCAAAATTTGTTTGCAAAATTGTTAGTTTTATGTATGTTGGAAATTTTGGTCTTAACTGCTTTTTAAAAATTCTGGATCTATTGTTAAATTGTTATATTATTTGTTTAAAATGTTACTATATTGTTATTGTTCATGTGTTATAAAATGTATGTTAATGTATGTTTAAATTTTCAGAAAGTACAGATAGTAATTTGGGTTATTTTGTACACGCGCCGCGGTTCAGGCGCGCACGTGTTTTGCGGTCAAGAAGTCCTTGACACGCGTTTCTATCTCTTATACTAACATTTAATGAATTAACTTTCTTCTTATCGTTCGTGTTTTATGAGTTGCGTTTTGTACTTTAGTTGGGAATGGTTTCCGCAAGTTGCGAAGTTTTAAGCTGCATTTGAATTTGAAATTGTATTGTATTAAAATTGAATGTTAATGTGATTTTCTTGCAGGGGAGTATACCTTTTGTTATGTATTGATTCTGCTATTTTTCTTTTAGTTAATACAGATGAAGAGATTGATGACGTCATTTTGTAAATTTTTGATATTTTTTGATTGTTGCATAAGCACAGCGATATGCCGCTGTACGTATGTGCCCCAATTATTGTTCAAGTGGAGTTAAGTCTGAAGAAGTTTGGGAGTTAGTTCATTGGCTAATGGGGATGTAGGTGTTACGTAGTAGCAGAGTTAGTTTAGTATGAAGTAAATGTAATTTTAGATGAAGTCGGAATTTGGATGAGGAAAGTTTTTGCGCATTGGGTTTTTTGGACTTGGTGCGAATTCTAGTATATTAAAAGTTATGGAGAAATTTTTGGGTAGAGTTATAGTTGCATTGCAATATTGAGGAAAATTTCGGAAGGTTAGTGTTTTGAGAAATTTTAGCACTCCCAGTGGAGTGGGTTGTTTTGAGAGAAGAAGTAATTAGTTTTGAAAGTTTTACGAGTTTTTGGAAGTTTTACGGAGGCTATTTGTAAGATAGAAGAATGGTTGGATTGGATATGTGATTATTTGAGGCAAACTGAGTTTTTTTGGGGTGTGATGGGTTAAAGTTAATATTTTAAAAGTTATGTTTCGGCGCTAAATTTCACCCATCACTGTGTTTTATTACGGCTCGAAATTTATAACAAGAAAAAGTTCTGGGCATGCATTTAGCCCAGCCCTTTTTCTCTGCGGAGTTCGAGGGGGGGTTGTGAGGGAGTGACCTTTAGTCATAAAGGCACTCTAGTGTTTCTGAGATCGTGACGTCAATAATTTAACATTTTGTAGGCGTAAAAGTGACATCTATCCTCTCTTTTACTTTAACTTTCTAGAGTGTGTGTGCTCTTTCGAATTCCGCAGTTAGCTCGCGGTTATTAGTATTATGTTAATGAGAAGTATCTCAGTTTGTCGCGTATAAAAGCTTGGGTGTGAGTTTGTGGGGTATGTGTTCTGGCCTTGGCCAGCGTCTGTGTGTTTCTGGCCTTGGCCAACAGCCAGCGTCTGTGTGTTTCTGGTAGTAGCCAGCAGCGTCTGTGTGTATTCCGCCATTGGACAACGAAGTTGATGATTGTTTAGTAAGGTGCTGACGATTAGAGAATAGCTACGGCCTCCAGTAAAGCGAAAAGGAGTTCAGATAGTGGATTAAAGATTCTGCCTTGGTAAGAAAGTTTAGAATCGTTCCGTTTTGATTATTTGAGAAATAAAGAAATATCCACAGCCACGGGCTGTGAAATTAAGATTTGTTTAGTAGATCAGCCAGGAAATAGTGTCAAGTGTTAGACGGTGCCCCGACTGAGCTAGACCGACGCCTGTGAGTATGATTTAGCTTTTCATAGTGTTCTCAGTGAGTGAAATTATAGACTGGCTCCACTTTCCTTTAGCCCTTATCATTTTAATAAACTGTGTTGTTTTAATCTAAATTAATGAGTATGTCTGCATATAACGTGACAAATGACACCCAGCATGAATATACCGTCACAAAGTAAATGACAAAAAAGTAGAAAACCGCAAATCTACAGAAAAATCCATTGAATGCTCCCTCATTCTGCTGTAAAAAACAAATTACCTGAAACATTACAGAACCCTCTTAAAATATTTTTAATTAAATAATTAATTAAAACTATTCTAATGTGACACAAACATATGAAAAATAAATTTTCATCAAAATAATGCATAAAAATATAAACTAAGAATGGATTAATTTAGATTTTAACCTTAAGACTTTTTTTTATTTTTCTCAGACATAAATAGTGAATCAGTTACAAATAAAACAATAAAATGTTATTTGGATTTTAATTGATAAATAAATGTGTTCTTAATGCACTACACACATCAAATACAGTTGGCATCTATACAGGTGAGTGTATTTTGCTTCATTAAACAATATTATCGTGGGAAAAAAAAATAATCCAAGAGCTCAGCATGCAACAGAAATCGAAAATTGAAGGTACTGAAATGCCCTTGAAATCCATTTGCATCCAGTGTGAAAAAAGGAATAAGTTATTTGAAATGGATGTGGAATTAAACCTGATGAATATATTTTCCAGAATAAAGCTATATTTCTTGAAAAAATAATCGAACTGAATATACTAAAAGCACATGGCAAAAAACCACCGCAATATTGAAAATACAAAAACGTCATCGAAATCTGCTTGCATCCAATAGAAAAAAGAATTAACCAGTTCTCTAATTAGACGTAATCAATGTAGATATGCATATTTTGATGAAAAAAACTGTATTTCACTAGGCGATCAATAATTATTATTTTAAGTCCCCACTTGGCGAGTGATGACTAGAGTGGCGATCGATGACCAATAAATTACTTGAAATGCATATGGAATCAAATCTGATGAATATATTTTGGAAAATTAAACTTTCTTGAAAAAAAAAAAAATCCAACTGAAATAGATAAAATAATGCGGCAAAGAAAACGAAATATTGAAAATACAGCCATGTCATTGAAATCTGTTTGCATCCAGTGGGAAAAAGAAATAACTACTTTTCTAATTAGATGTAATCTATGTAAAGATGTATATTTCCATGAAAATAAAACTTCATTTCACTTGGCGATTGAAAATAGATTTTTTAATCGCCACTTGGTGAGTGACGACTAAGGTGGCGATCGATGTCCAATAAATTTACTTTAAATGCATGTGAAATCTAACCTGATGAATTAATATATTTTCCAAAATAAAACTTTTATTTCTTGGAAAAATAATTCCAACTGACTAAAAGAACATGACAAAAAACCAAAATATTGAAAATACAGCTAAATCATTGAAATCTGTTTGTATCCAGAAGGGAAAAGAAATAACCACTTTTCTAATCAAATGTAATCAATGTAGAGATGCGTATTTCCATGAAAAAAGCTGCATTTCACTTCGCGATCGAAAAAAAAATTTTTTATCGCCAGTTTTATATCTTTAATTACCGCATGGCAAGTGTCAGCCGCTAATTTTTATCTGTATTAAATCAAATCCTGCTACATCGATTTGACACATAGGGGGCGCTATGGGCGGCTCAGACCCCCCCCCCCTGAAAAAGATTCCAAGGTCACTCAATGAATTTTGAAAATACAAAAACGTCATCGAAATCTGCTTGCATCCAATAGAAAAAAGAATTAACCAGTTCTCTAATTAGACGTAATCAATGTAGATATGCATATTTTGATGAAAAAAACTGTATTTCACTAGGCGATCAATAATTATTATTTTAAGTCCCCACTTGGCGAGTGATGACTAGAGTGGCGATCGATGACCAATAAATTACTTGAAATGCATATGGAATCAAATCTGATGAATATATTTTGCAAAATAAAACTGTATTTCTTGAAAAAAACCTCCAACTGAAATAGATAAAAGAATGCAGCAAAGAAAACGAAATATTGAAAATACAGCCATGTCATTGAAATCTGTTTGCATCCAGTAGGAAAAAGAAATAACCACTTTTCTAATTAGATGTAATTAATGTAGAGATGCATATTTCCATGAAAAAAACTGCATTTCACTTGGCGATTGAAAATAGATCTATTAAATCGCCACTTGGCGAGTGACGACTAGGAGGGTGGTCGATAGCCAAAAATTACTTGAAATGTGTGTGGAATCAATGCCGATGAATATATTTTTGCAAAATGAAACTGCATTTCTCGAAAAAATAATCAAACTGAACACAGTAAAAGAATGTTGCAAAAAACCAAAATATTGAAAATACAGCTATGTCATTGAAATCTGTTTGCATCCAGTAGGAAAAAGAAGAAAACACTTTTCTAATTAGATGTAATCAATGTACAGATCCATACTTCTATGAAAAAAACTGCATTTCACTGGGCGACCAAAAATAGATTGTTTTTAACCGCCACTTGGCAAATGACGAAAAGGGTGGCAAACGAAGGAAATTTTTTAATTGCCACTTTTACATTTTTAATATCCACATGGCAAGTGACCGCTGCTAATTTTAAATCAAATCCTACTATATCAATTTAACACCAGCTTTCAATGTTTTTCCAAAATAGTCTTCTTCTTAAATCGAAAACACTGATGTTTGTGATGAGTGTTTAAATCGGATCCTCTAAATCGATTTAACACCAACTTGCTCTGTTTTCCCTAAATCATATTTTTCTTACATCACCTTTTTCCTAAATCAGAAAGCACTGAGGCTTGCAAAGTTTGCTTAAATCGATTTAACACTAGTTTGACATAATATATACACCAAAGTAGATAACTCAATTTTCTGATGTTAACTCTGAATCATTATTTGAAATCGATTTAAAACCAATGGCTAAATCACGATTTAAGACTGACTAAATCGCGATGTAAGACAGTGGCTAAATCGCGATGTAAGGCGATGGCTAAATCACGATGTATAGCAATGGCTAAATCGCGATTTCCGATGTATCGATTTAAGAAACTGACTAAATCGCGATTTCCGATGTAAGCTTTAAATCGATTTAAGAGATAAATCGATTTAAGGCCCAGGCCTATTAGGGATATAATTAAAAATTATTTTTTAATACATTGAAGACTTTTTTTATGCGTATTACATTCAAAAACTATTGATAGCAAAAACAAAAATAAATAAATAAATAAATTTTAAATGTGTAATTTGATATCCGTAGAAATAGTACAATACACGAGTAGACAGAAAAAGTCAAAAGTTTCAAAATATCAAATTACAGAAACAGAAAGATTTGCTAGTTTCCATTTTTTATTTTAATAGTATGAAAAATTATTGTACATTTTAGAATCGAAATAGTTTGAATTTTTTTAGATGCATTGCATTATAATTGTATATTTCATTCATAGTAATTAGTATCATACAATTAATGTAGATAAAATATAATTACTTAATATCGGTTTTACTTTTTATCTTTTAATATTTTTTATAGTTGTTGTGTAATAAAGGATAACTAGTGACTTAAGGTTCAAAATGCACATTAAATTGCTAAATTAATTTCATTTTTGTCAATAGTAAATTAATAATCTTTAAATTCAGGCAATCAATAATCTTTATTATTTAAATAATACAAAAAGTATTATGTATAATTCAGTGGATTATATTTTTATATAAATTTTACTCTGATAATACTTTGCACATTTAAGCAGAAATATTTCTTTAGTAATTTTAACTCTTAAAAAATACTGTTACAAATATTGCTCTTAAAATTTGCGTAATTTGATTTAAAAAATATATATATCTATACATTTATTACTTTTAACACAGTTATTATAATTGGTAAATAAATCAAATGCCTTGTGAATTTTTCCAGCAGAATTAAAAAGTGTATAGGTGTGGGTTTGAACCGGGTACTTTTGTGAGAGTTGCCGATGCTCTACCAGATGAGCTACTATCCTGGATAAATCTGGCAGACACAAATCAGTCAAAGAACTAGAGTTACATACTAAGTATAGTTAACCAATGCCAGACTGACAACTTAAATTAAAGATCCGTGATTCGAATCCTGCCCTGGACGCTTTTTCACTCATTTGGTAAAATTACATTAAAGAAAAAAAATTTCTTGAACGTCATCGGTTAGAAATAGTAACTATCTGTAGTACTTTACATGTGTGATGATAACTTTGGAAGTTAAAGTGAGCAAAAGTTTTTAAAGAGAGTACAAAAATACATTTAACACATACAAAAAAATTGTAATAATTTATTAAAAAAGAAATAAAATGTATAGTTTTATTTTACATGGCAACAAGTGAAAAGAAGAAAATAGTATTCCGTCCGTTATAAATACAATTAAAGTTATACCATTTTCAGAATATGGAGAAAAAAATGTACATGTATTTCTAAAAGAGAATATTATGAATTTATTAAAACCAACACAAGCTGTTACAGTTGTAAGATAGAGTGAAAAAAGTTTAATTTTTAACTTAATTTAGAAGACAGTCTCCACGCTGTCTGTATTCAAATTATACATCCCTGTTCATAAATTACAATTCGGATTACAAAACATCTCTAACATAAAGGAAATAGATTATAATTTGAGACGACCCTGTTTCTTGTAAATTAAGCGTATAATGATTTGTGGTCTTGCTTTAAGTCTACAAATCTGGTAGTAAGAAAAGACATGTCAAGCATATGAGTTTGTTCTTAATGCAATTTTATTTCGCGATCATGAAAGCATTTTTTTTTCAATTTATACGTAAACGCATAACATAAAGCTATGTACACAAAACTGTGCATTTTAAATATTACACAAAAATACGTGTTTTGCATGTTGCGCATACATATGTGTAAAAATAGAATATTACATACAAATCTGTGTATTCTGTATAAACACAAAAATATGTGTAATTTGCATATTACACAGCATTATGTGTATTTTCTTATTACGCAAAAACATATGTAAAAACAGAATATTACACAGATATATGTGTAAAAATAGTACTCAGAAATATGTGTATTTTAGTGCAATTCACACATTAAAGTGTGTATTTTAAGTGTTATCAGATAACTTTTACACATTTGGACTTATCATCAAATTACACATTAAAATGTGTATTCTGAAATTTACACACAAATTTACACATATAGACATGTCGTTTTTGTATCATCGATTTACACATTTTTGTGTGTAAATTTACACATTTTTTTTTAGAGTGTAGCTATACTTCTCCTTGGCTAGATTTCTTTCAAGACACCCTAAATAAATACACAAAGTATGTGTAAAGAGGCAGCTGCATTTCAAAATAAAATTTTAGCTAACAAATCCCCTTTCTTAGAAGATTTTGCAGACATCACTATGCAAATGAAGTGGAATCTTAACACGCTTAATGAATCGTTCAATATCCTAAAAGTGGAATTTTATAACTTAAAACGCGACAAAGATAACTTACAAATTGTTAATAAAAAACTTATTGAAAGGTTACATAACTTAACTAGTAAACAAACTTCTACAATTTCAATCGAGACTATGCAGGGTGACAAATTAAAGTGCAATAGTGATAGTCTGTCCACAATAACAAAAGACAAAGCGACACAAACAGATAATCATAATAAATACAAACATAATCTGAAAAATGACATAAAACATGAACTAGCGACACTTACAAAATTCAGCGATTCTAATCAAAATTCTTTTTCAGCGTCTGAAGGTAAAAAAAATAAAACCTGTTCGAATTATTATTTTCAATTTGCCAGAAGAATGTGGTATACCAGATATTTTACTGGGAGTGGGTGAGCTTTTGCATATTAATGAACCTGATATTCAATTTTCTAAGAAATATAAATTGCAACATGTCGATTCATACAATTGGGTTTTTGAGACATCTTCGCAGACAGCTAAAAAATTAATAATGCAACAAAAAATAAACATTAAGGGTAATGAATATTCTGTACATGTATACATTAATGTCAAGCGATGCTTTTCGTGCCAAATGTACAAACATGTTGCTAGACTATGTCCTAATAATATCTTTTGTCCTGTATGTGCTCTCCCACATTGTGACACTCAATGTACAAATTCACCAAAATGCATAAACTGTATCAGAAATAATCAAGATAACAATACCAATTTTAATATTTTTCATCCAGCATTTGCAGAATCTTGCCCCTCTCTTAAAAGATTTATTAAACAGGAAAGAAAAAATATACAACTGCATCTATTTCAATAATGAGGTTTGCTCAAAAAAAAAAAAAAAAAAAAAAAAAAAAAAAAAGACTTGCATAATTAACAGCCTTTAGTTATTTTTCCAATAAGTCACATTAGTATGAAGAAGTTTACTTTTACCTCAACAGTCTATTTGTTATTTTGTAGTTGTACATTATGGGTTTTTTTTAGATACGAGTCAATTCACATTTTTGTTACACCATTCATTTCAAGTTAAAAAAAAAAATAAACAAAAAATTTAAAATTTCCTCGACACATGAGTGTACGGTTGGTGAGGATTCCTTTTTCATTTGACTGTTTAGCCGGCAAGCAGTTACCTGAGTAAGGTTTGGATGTATGGTTGAAACTTTCTGATGCGGGTCATTAGATTATGTTCACACGGTTGGTATTTTTGTTGAAGGTGTACACGTTAACATCACATTCCTTTTTTTTATTTTTACTCTGCAGACAAAACCTGTTTTTGTTTTACATAATTTTACACTCATTCATGCTGGGTTTCTTTGCTGTTAGGAACATGCATTTTTTTTTCTTTTGAAGCTTAAATTGTTATAAATACACATTATTTACATCAATTATTTTAAAGACCTTTTTTTTTGTTATGGCATAGAATGTATTAGTTCCTGGTACACATGAGAATTTTGTTCATAGAAAAAAAAACACAGGAGTTCATCGTACATTCTTAGTTCATTGATGTTACACTAGTTCATAGCTTTACTTTCCATTCGTGTTGTACATGGGGAACTAGTTACATTCATTGTTGTTAAAACAAAACAAAAAAAAACCACTTTCTTCCTGGTCATTTTAGTTCACCAAATAAACAACTTAGTTCATTGCATATTTACACGTTTACTTATAGAAATTTTACACATTAGTTCATCGATTTTTTTTCACATTCGTTCATAGAATATTGACATGTTTGTTTACAGAATTTTACACGTTAGTTCAGCGATGTTTTTACACATTAGTTCATAGTGATGTTATACATGTTTTCAGTTATTGTTTTACATTGTAGTTCATAGAGATGTACACTTTAGTTCGTTGAAGTGTTAATTATTGTTCATAGATTGTTTACACATTAGTTCATTGAAAATACACATCTTTGTTCATAGAATATGTAACACATTAGTTCATAAAAAGTAAACCACAGTCTACATGTTTCTTATAGCATAAGTTAAAAAAATCATCACACTTTTTTTGTCAAACACTTGTCATTGGACTTAATTCACACATTCTGGGGCTTTGACAGCTGCGTTTTTGTCTTCGCTCATCAAGTTATACATTTATACACAGTGTTATCCTTACAAACCTAGAGCCATTTATTCCTATCAAAATTATGCAGTGAATCTTTGATTTGCATTCTTTTCTTCGAATCAGGCTGATAAAATTCATTTCTGTTTTAATTTCTTTCCAGTAATACTCTTTTCATACACATAAGTTCTCAGCATGAAGATTTTTACACGTAGTTTGGTTCATCTAATTTAAATTCTACATCTCATTGTTGGTAATGGCATGATTCTTCATGTCATTTTCACTTTATCAAAAAAAAACAGATAATTAATTTAGGTAACAACTTCTTCACATAACTTCTTTTCGTTTCACATTAAGGTTGTATTTTTTTTTTTCAAAATTATTTCATTTTCTTCAGTTACATTTTACACTTCTGTTTGTTGTTGAGTAAGTTGTTTTTCTCAACTCATTTCATACACAGGTCTTTTCCTGAATTGAAAACTGAAAGCATCTTGTCAGAGGCAGTTTTGTTTGTAATAATAGTAAACACACCCCAGTTACACATAGAAAAGATTAGTCATTTCCTTTCAATAGATAATGAGTTACATTTTTTTTACTTCAAACTGGTTAGTATAATGCTGATAGGTACAGTTAGTAACAACATAAATTACTTTTACCTTCTGATTTAGCTGCAGTTGTAGTTTAGAAATAATGAGAAGTTTTCCTGTGTCACTCTGAATTGCCTTTTTCTTGTTTTTTTTCAATTATCCCCTTTCCTGAAGCTGGTTTCCGTTCAAAATTAGTGCCCTTAGGTTTCCAACTTCATTATGTTATCGAAAACTCTTGAATTGTTTTTCAATTCAATTTACAAATAAAGTTTTTTTTTCGATTACTTGACGTGTGCTCCTTGGAAGATCATTATGATCTTGGGGGAGCAGGGACTCATATACCTTCGTGCTATGTGAGTCTCACAATTCCCTCCTCCTCTAGGGCTGAAGTCCTAAACTGAAGCCATAATACTTGTTTTATCAAATTAAAAAAAAATAAAACAAGATTTAGGGCCCCACCTGTCTATGGGCTTGCTCTGCATCCCTTTTTTTTGAGGTCCTGTGCTGTGTTCACAAATATTTTATCTTTCTGTTTTACTTTTCGTTTATCAATGTTTATTTTATATATCCAGTACTTATTATATCATATATATATTTTAGTGTATCTTTTATTTGTGTGCTAAATATAATTTAATTTTTGCTTGCATTCACTGTGAAGTATTAAAAAGCTATTATTATATTTAAACTTCACATTTTTTTTTAGTCATGACAAAAGCTGGTACCAGCACTTTCAAAATAAAATATTTCTTAAAGTCATCCGGATGCACATAAAAAAAATTATTTTAATTATTTGTCTTGGGACTGAAAGGACTAATGATCACCAAGACACGATGATGTTGAAAAGCGCTTAAAGTCATGACGTTTATAAATTGAGTAAAAAAAAAGAAGTTTGCATAATCCAAACAATTTTTTTCAAAAAGCAAGCAATATACTATATGTATACAGTTTTATGTTTAAATGTATTTTTTTTTTACTTTCAATTTTATATACTTAGTGTTATGATTATGTATTTGGAGTAGAGAAGATGTGCGGCGCTTGTTGCTAAAAAAAAAAAAAAAAAAAAAAAAAAAAACTTTATTGGAAACATTGCAGTTTTTTTTTTCCCGATGCTGGGAGTGAGATATGTGACAGCGTTTCTGTCACATATTATCTTCTCTTCTCCCCTTTTAAGAAAATGAACAGGTAAAATCGAAACTTCAAATTTTAACTGGAAATTACCCCCCCCCTTAAATAAATACTTAAAGTTAATATTCTTACATTTAAGGTTATAATGCAGTACTTTGTTATTTTCCCTTTTATAACTTTGTAGGTGAAATTAATTCCTTTACAAACCCTCTTTCATATGATAAAAAAACACCATTTCATTCCCACTCTTTGTTTTGGATTTTCATCACTTTGAAAAAGATCTGTTAATTCCTTTCTTGTCACAATAAAAGTTAACCGAATGTCAGTCTTCCTTAGATCTGCACATTTCTGCATTTTTCCCATGTTAAATAGATCCAGCTGTAGTTTATAATAAGTTTATCCGTTAATATTCTCATGCACTCAGCTAATCTTTAAAATCTCCCAGATGTCATGAATCATTCGGCATGTAATTCTTTCAGTATCTGGAAGCACACGTGCGTATGCAATCGACACTCCTTAAAACCACAGGACTTCAGTATTACACCAACGATAGCATTTTTTCTGTTACTAAGCATTTTAACGGTTTCTGATAACCTTGACGCTGTACATCTTCCCTGCTGCAGTCACTCACTTCGACTCGGACCATTGGCCATGTAACATCACGCAAAAAGGGGCGCTGTGCCCCTCTCCGGCTAATGCCGTGCCTTCGGGCACATGATGTGATGTCCCGTATTGCTAGCGTCTTAGTATTGTAAACCTTCCATCGTTCATCTAAATAAACACCTTATTCTGTCTACAATATGTTGGAGTGTTCTTCATCTTCTATGCGCTCTCGATTTCTCTCCCTGGGTTCACTTATACGATCACTAGTATAGCTCATAATTATACAAATACGTAACATCTATAGTCGCCATTCAGTCCGCCCATCCGTGTGCCTGTATATAGATGGACGGACTCCCTGTCTGTTGGTCTTCCTGTCTGTCTGTCCGTTCGCATACAGCAGAGCAAAAACTATACAACCAAATCGTTTTAAATTTAAACTGTGTAACCTTACATAGTTTTGTCGATTTATTTTAAATTTTGTGAAAATAGGATGTACAGTTTAATTACAGGGTCAATCAAAAGCATTCTTTTATTTTACGGCCAATGGGAAAAAAAAATTCAAGCGCATTTTAATGGTGTTACACTCTTTCGAACATAATAAAATTGATATGCATCTTTGAATTATGTACTGCAATACATATTCTGTACAATCTATGCTGCAAAGAATATTTATTACCCATTTACAGGGCCAGACAAAATTATTTCATTACATAATGATATAGGGAAAAACATTGTTTGGGGCACATTTTAATTACATTAAACTATTTCACATTTTATGAAATTTGTGTATGTTGCTGATGTTTACTTCGAGTTACTTCTTAAGTAATAAAAAACAAACAGTATTTACAGGGACACACAAAAGATTTCCGCTACTATACTGTATCCGAATTACTGTATGCTATTTCACAAAGACCTGAATATTTTTAAGAGTTTGTTATGGTACGAACGTACTTCATATGCTACGCTTGATGTGCAATTTCTGACTTGTTATATTCATGGGGAGGGAAGAGGGTACATGGGCTTTGCGTTTATCTGAATTGTCAAAAACATCAGTTTTTTCAAAGTTAAAAAAAACAAATAATATACCATTAGGATCTTTTTCTTTCTGCTTAAAGTATATATTCTTAAGGCTGTTCTCAATTGCTCTACTCAACAAGCCTAAAACTCTTTAACACATTTACAAATTATTTTTTTAACAGAAAAGTATAAAATTGGAAATCCTGATTATGGAAGGGATTTTGAAATCGAACTGTGCTTTCCATTATTTGACTAATAAATTAACTTTTGAGTTATAAGCGATTTTGATAACGTGGCAAAGATGTTTTTCACAGTTCCTTCAAAGGCTATTCTTCTTTTAATCTGGATTCAGTTCATAACATTTTTACACTATTTTCTGAAAGATTTATTGCGTTTGCAAAAAAGTGGAAAAAATTGGATTAGATAGTATCTGAACAACAACACTTGCCAGTTCCAGGCATTTCTAAACAAAAATAAATTAAAACTTGCATCATGAAATTACCCTTTTGGATTTCAGAACAGCCCTAACCAAATTAACCAGAAAAAAGACTATGCATACAAAATTAATATTTAAATTCTGAATTTAAAAATTCATCTTACTAATGCTTGAATCAAAATCATTCCGTACAGCGCGCGTTATGAAACTCTTCATTTTGCATACAAATTTTTTTTAACTAAATACAATCATAATACATCAACTTCTATAATAATCCCAAAATACACGCAAAAGTTGTAGCTTCTATTTTGATAATCTGGGGAGTGGGTACTCAATAATGGGCCAGAAAATCATCTATGTTGCTAGTTTAAGTATTCAGAAAGCGACTAACAGTTCATTCTATGTGAAGGCGGTATATATTTTTTCTCGGTGAACCCACCATCTATAAATGATTATAACTCAAGAAATAATGGAGATATTTAATAGGTGTTTTTGCGTATTTTTTAAAAATTAAAAAAAGATCAGAATAAAAAAAATGGAAAAAGCAGTTTGATTAGATAGTTTCTGAACAACAACATTTGCCAGTTTCGGGCATTTTCCAACAAAACTAAATTATGATTTGTGTCATAAAATTGCTCTTTTGGATTTGAGAACAGCCTTAAATAAACTGTCCAGAAAAATCAATAGGAAAATCTTTAACTACGTACTGTTCACTTCCTAATGCAATTTTTATAACACAGAGAATGAATGATTTTGAAAGAATATTTTCTCAAATTGAGCAAAAGATACTCAGAACAGGCTAAAAATTTCTGCCCAGATTGCAAATTTAATTCATAAGGACAGTTATTTCTCAGAAGAACTGGGGAATAGGAATTTAACATCTCACACAAAAGACAGCTTGTAAAGCGAAAAAATTTTTCCCCTCTATATATGTGCACAGATTGGCAATCAGAGTCTATAGGTTCACTCACAAAATATATAATTTGTGTTTTATACCGCAAGTTTTATACAAGTTTATACCGCAGGATGTTTTATACCAAATGTAATACACACCTAAAGAATAGGTCTAAAAACTACTGGAAATTACTCGACTGCAAAACAATACAGGAAACGACATAAACAAATACTAAAACGTCTTTAGAAATATTGTTGCTTTACACGCAAAATTTGTTTACAATTCTCTTTGACGATCGTCATAATATTAAACAACTAGCTTCTCAGCATCTATTCAATCTAGTAGTTACAGTAAATGATGGCATACTAGAAATTGAATTCATACAATCAATTTTTAGCCAAATCATTATATATAAAATGTAATTGATTGAAAAAATGCTGTAGTAACAGAACTTCAAATCATGATGTATTAATTGCATGGAATTATAAGGAAGAAAACAGACTTCTGAAGAGGTTCAATTAGCAACATATCCAATACATTACTGAGCTTCTTTTCTGTTATACAAGGTATAAAAAAAATACGTGCAGCAAGTCACACCAACAGCATCCAAAGTCAGTGAATACAAAGAAGAGGTAAACTACTTTGATACAGAAAAAACTTATGCTCGTCTTCCGTAAAAATATAGCAATTCAATACATAAATAAAACACTGGGCCTCGATGGTTGGATGGTTGGGACGGGTGGTATATTAAAAGCAGACATCTCCACGAGTTATATCCAAGGTGGTTTTGAAAGCAGCTAGGGAAGAAATGCATTGGGCCTCCGTGGCCGAGTGGTTAAGACGCCGCTCTGCTAACCTTGAGGTTGTAGGTTCGATTCCAACTGGCTCCATTACACACACACTTTGTGTGGAGCTCCTGGTTGTATTTCTCTGCTGTTGTAAATTTCCTTGTGCTATCTCGTCCTTGTATATTGACGATGACTTATAAGCAGACTTTCATGTCGAGTACACAAGTCGGATGTATGTTATTCAAATACTATTATTCAAAGAAATGCATTCAAAACAACAATTCGTTGTATGCTCCAAAGGAGAGGCAACGCTGATTTTTTTACTAAAAGTTGTCAGATTTCCTCCAATTACACAGACTAAAGATGTTGTTTCATAGTTTAAATATGTTAAACAGATAAATATAAAGGTTTAAGTAACACTTTTAAATAACAACCAGCTCTGTAGGAATTTTTTAATTTTTTTGAAAAAGTGTCAAAAAATGTCAAATTTTACCCAAAATTTTGATTTTTGGAGCAAAAGCGCACATTCAAGCCATTTTTTCAGCGGTAAAATTTCACGCATTTGATGTACTGGTATAAAGGCAACTTTTGGCATCTACCCGATTTCTATTTTAAAAAATAATTTTTTTTCGCTCCACCCTACTGTTTGTGTTTCCGATGATGGTGGATGGATGTAATGCATTTTAATTATGATATACACGCATTTACCTTTTACTAAATCTTTGTACATTATAAGGGTGTGTATAGATGTTATAGTTGATATACAGGACTACCCAAAAGATCTCGCCGATGTTACTGAGTATGAGCGTACATTACTTAAAAGTGGTTCTTAAATAAGGTATACATTTTTACGCTGAACTGCATTCAATTTACAAAGAAATGTTTGCAGAATATAAATAAAATGATATACAGGGCCATGCAAAAAATTGTATACACGGACACCAATGAATGATAATTTATATCGATGTGATTTCAGTTGTTTTAAGAGTGTTTTAGTTTAAAATGAATTTTAGCTTCTTACTGACTATAAGTGTAATAAAGATACAAGGTAAACTACAAAGCTGAACAAAAGTTTCCAAGTATAATTCCCATTTATTAGTACAAATTGCTCGAAAAGAAATTTTAAGCTTTTTCCTTGCTAAAATAAATTTTCCCATTTTATAATATGTATATCAACTGACAGATAAAATACAGGGCTGTTCAAAAGTATTGAAATACATATTTGGCTATATACCCTTATTTCCCTAATTAACGAAGTTTTTTTTTGTTAAAGATTTCATGAAGTGTTGGAAAGTGCTTCATAATCTATGCTTAACGCATGATTTTTCTTATTTGTCTTTTATTTCTTTTAATTATTTTATAAAAATACTTATTTAATGTTTTGTGGCATCTTTAAATATGTCCCTAAGAAAAAATACATTTAGATGCACTTAAAAATGAACGGTTTAAATGATTAAATGAGCTAATAAAAAAGTTTTACATGTCATCGACTGTTTCAATAACAAAATATAATAGCACACACAATTTGAGAGATGATGTATCGCTGTAACCTCAAGAAAATAATGCTAGTAATTCAATAAATATACAATGCTTATATCAACTTTGTTACAGGGTGTCCAGCAAATAACACCCTGATTTCAAAATTAAGTTTCTCAAAACAAAGATCGATAGTAATATGCGGTAAACGGTTTTTTCATTAGGTAAGCTGTAAAAATCTTATACAGAAATTTCAAACAGTGAATATTTTGAAAAAATTGCGTTCTGATTGCATAGAATGCTTTGATTTGACATTTTTCTTGTTTTAGATTACCTGCAGAGAAATAATTTTTCAGCTTACAGTATTTTAAAGATTTTTCAAAGTAAATTTTTAAAATTTCGAAATTTCAAAAATTTAATTTAAAAAAAACTATGAAATATGGCACTTTAAGCCGAAAAACACATTCTCTGGCAGCAATCTAGAGCAAGAAAAATGTCAAATCA
Source organism: Maratus speculifer (assembly GCA_964019185.1). Taxonomy (NCBI): domain Eukaryota; kingdom Metazoa; phylum Arthropoda; class Arachnida; order Araneae; family Salticidae; genus Maratus; species Maratus speculifer. The sequence goes on from OZ025291.1 coordinate 360,495,068, forward strand.
AAGCATTCTTTGCAATCAGAATACAATCTTTTCAAAATATTTACCGTTCGAAACAGTTGTATAAGATTTTTACAGCTTACCTGATAAACAAACCGTTTACTACATAATTCTATTGATCTTTGTTTTTGAGAAATTTAATTTTGAAATCAGGGTGTTATTTGCTGGACACCCTGTAAATGTAAAATGAAAGTAAGTTTACTTGTATTCATTCGTTATGTTCATTGCTTCTGTCTTTTTATTCATGATTCTTACAAATAGCAACAAGGAAATTGCGTTTCAAACGTAGCAAAAGTGGTGCTTTCGTGCTATAATAAAGTTTTTAAAATATTCAGAACTTGGCGTAATAATATACAGTACTTCGGATACACTATAGTAGCCGTTTTTTGTGTGTGTGTCCCTGTAAATACTATCTACTTCCTATTATACAGGAAATAACTCGTATGAAACCTCAGCAAGGTATATCAGTATCATAAAGTGTGAAGTAGTTTAACATAGTTAAAACGTATCCCAAACAATGTTTCTCCGTATACCATTATGCAAAGGCATACCACTCTATGGTCTTGTAAATTAATAACACATATTCTTTTCACTACAGATTATACAGAATGTATGTTTTAGTATATACTTTATAGATGCTTATCAATTTTATTAGGTTTGAAAGAGTGTGAAATCATTAAAATGTACTTGAAACTATTTTTTCCCATTGTGAGTGAAGTGACGAAATACTTTTCATTGTTCCTGTAATTAAACTATTCAGCCCATTTTCATAAAATTTGAAATGATTTGAAAAATGTATGCAAAAATTATGCATCGGAAATTTCAAACGATTCAGTTGGATAGATTTTGCGCTGTTATATGCGGACTGAACGACAACTATAGGTACCACGTATTTATATATAATTGCGCAACTAAAAAAGAAAAAGTGGTGTGTCAAATACACGTAAAGATCTGTATATACATAAAACAATATCAATTTTTTGTCAGTTTTGCATATTTTCTCCGTCTAATGATATACATTATCATTTATCGAATCTACGTCCCCTCTCTAATGACAAAATTTCGAATGTCTAAAAAGTCTTTATTTTTATAATTGTTCCCTTTTTAGGTGCGTTCGTAATTATGTAAATACGTAGCACCTATTGTTGTCGCTCAGTCCGTCCGTCTGTCCGTCCGTCCGCATATAACAAAACAAAAACTATCCAACCGAATCGTTTGAAATTTAAAATATATAGTTATTACATAATTTTGTCGAGTCATTTTAAATTTTATGAAAATCGGATGGATAGATCAATCACAGGGACAATCAAAAGGATTCCATCACAATACGGTCAATGGGGAAAAAGTTTCAAATGCATTTTAATCGTTTGAAATTTAAAACGTATATTTATTACATAATTTTTTGAGTCATTTCAAATGTTATGAAAATCAGATGCATAGATCAATTACAGTGACAATCAAAAGTATTCCGTTACATTACGATAAATGGGAAAAAAGTTTCAAATGCATTTTAATCATTTGAAATTTAAAACGTATAATTATTACATAATTTTGTCGGGTCATTTCAAATGTTATGAAAATCGGATGCATCGATCAATTACAGGGACAATCAAAAGTATTCCGTTACATTACGATCAATGGGAAAAAATGCTTCAAATGCATTTTGATGGTGTTACACTCATTTGAACATAATATAATTGGCATGAATCTATGATGTATGTACTAAAATATGCATTGTGTACAATTTGGGATGCAAAGAATATTTATTATTAAATTACAAGGCCACACAAATGTATTCAACTAAATAATGTTATATGGGGCAACATTGTTTGGGGCGTGTTTTAATTATATTAACCTACTTCACATTTTATGAATAAGATATACGTTAATGAAGTATAATAAAAATTACTCCCTGCATATTTACAGGACTACAAAGATTTCGACCACTATACTGTATCCAAAGTACGCTCTACTATACCAGCAAGATCTGAATATTTTAAAACTTATAGTACGAACGCACCTCATTTGCTACGCTTCACGTGCAATTTCCAACTTGTTTTTTCTTTTTATACGTTTTGAATGACATAGTTCATTCATCGTATATTTTACGTATTTAAATGAAGAAAGGTAAATAAAATATCGTTATTACAAAGAAATCTATCAAATAAATCTTTAAGGGGGTCTGAAACACAAAAATCTTCAAATATTCTTAATAAATTTTATGGCATTAAATTTTTTTGTACTTTTTTTAATCTTAAGAGCCCTTTCTAATGATTGAAAAAGACTCGGATGATAATGTTAAGTCTATAGGAGAATTCTTTTCAAATATCTAGCTCAAATTTTAATATTTTTACTTGATTTTTTTACATAGGATAGTTTAGGACGATCTACAACCTGGCTAGTTTTTACTTTTTCAATTTTAGTTTCAGATTTAAAAGAATATATACTTTAACTTTCGAAATCAGTTTCAACCGGTTCTGAAATTCAAACTTTCATACACTGTTAAAAATAAATCTGTGAATTCCAGGTGAAACTACCGGCAGCAATGTAGCCGAACTTTTACCGTTCCGTTTGTAGATTTTCCGTTGTGGGAAATACAAGAAGAGAAAACTCTGGTTTAAGAACCAGTAACTTTCCGTTACAAAGTTTGATTTTTAAGAGTAATAATTTAATATAATTTTTAAAATTGATGTATCGATTAATCTTCAAAGAATTCGAAATCACCGATGGATTTTAAGCTGCTACGTTATTTTCTTAATTGTCATTTTGTATAATTTAGTTCACGCCGTCCTCAGGATCGAACCCGGGACCTTCAGACTACGGAACAAATCCTTACGAACTAAGCCAAAGTTGCGGATGCTGGACGGTACAAAGTATGTCTTTTATGAGTTAGTGGGAAAATCTGTTGTGCTTTTTAAAGATTTCCTTTCAAATATATTTCTTAGAATGTTTGTAAAAGGTTTATTTTATTTTATTTTATTTTAGACTTATGCATAATACTTATTATTTTTTTAAACCAATTTTAATTTTTCAAATAGTCTAAATAAAAAAAATCACTGTTTAAAACCACTGTTTTTTTTTTTTTTTTTTTTTTTTTTTTTTTTTTTTTTGAAAAATTTTTTATTAACATATTTTTACAAAATTTATATATATATATATATATATATATATATATATATATAGACAATTTTTTGAAATTGTCGTACACTCTTTATTTATTTATTTTTTGGCTAATAAATTAAAAGGTTTTTTAATAAGAAATAAGGGAAAAGGAATTTTTTGTTTTCATTATTCCATGGCGCTAATGGGACTCGAACCCATGATCTGCGCTCGCAGGTGATTGGCGGTGTGGTGCCTTGACCACGCGGCCATGGAGCCCCCCACACAACAGAGTGTCTCCGTTTTTTGTTTTTATTTCTATCCGTTTCTTTATTTTCAGGAAATATGGCGGAATTTTGTGATTTCTAACGGGAAATTCCCTTTTATTGTTAAAAGGGAGCTTTTCTGTGAAATTCAGGAAAAAAATGTTCGTGAATTTCAGAATTTTTTTAACAGTGTAATATAAAAAATTTATAACCAAAATCGCAAAAATAATAACTAGCCCGGTTGTAAATTGTCTTCAACTGTCCTATGCAAAAAAAAAAATCATGTTAAAATATTAAAATTTGAGCGAGTAATTTGAAAAGAACACCCCCATAGACTTAACATTATCATCCTGGTCTTTTTCAGTCAGTAATGTGGGCTCTTAAAATGACGTTTAAATCATATTTCTATCATAATTAGAAGGGGAAATATTATTATTTTTTTTAGTTTGTTTTCAAAATGTAATTTTTAAGCAGTGGTTATCATGAAATGATTTCTTATAAAAATGCGTTTTCTTTCAGGATGAGTTTTTTCACCATTTCTCGGATTAAATTGTTATAACTCAAGAACAGTAAAAGATAAATGCTTCAAACTTGGCATACGACTTTTTTTATTGTTTTACTTTAATTTAAAAAGAAATACTTTTGAAAATATGATTTTTAAAATAACAGTAACATCTTTTTTGTTTTCAAATTTTTGCTATAAATATTTTAATTAAATAAACAATATTTTTTAAAATGCTGCATCAAAATTCAAATATAGGTATTTCTATTATTTTAACACAATCAACTTATTGGTAAATTTATCATACGAATTGAATGTTCGCAGCTGAGCGAAAAATTGTCCAGAACGGGAATCGAACCGAGATACTTGGCATACAAGACCAATGCTTTGCCTGTTAAGCTAACTGGGCGATAGCCGGTTCAGATTTTTCTCTCAGATAACCTTATTGGTCATAACATCTGGTCTGTCATTTAGCTCGGCTGAATAAACTGAAGGTAATGGAACTCCATGTAACGATGGATACGTAGTTATACTATTATTTTAACTCAGTCAACTGATTTGTAAATTTGTCATACGAACTGAATGTTTTTAATAAATAATAGTATTAGTTATAATAGTTCAGTTAGGGTTAATCAAATTAACTAACCAATAATTAAAAAAAGGCTAAAAAGTGAAAAAAAAAATTAAAACTCATTTTTTGCACATAAAATTTGATGATATATGGGGATTCAATATTAATTTTTTTTCTTTTTTTTTTTCTTAGTATTGTAAAAACAATGAAATAAGGAAAAACAGTGGACTCTCTCTATCTGAACACTCTCTAATGTGAACACCCCGATATCATAAACACATATCGATGGTCCCGGCGAAACTCCATAGACTTAACAAAAGATGAACTCTCTGTATTCTGAATACCCTACTATTATGAACGCAATTGTTGGTCCCCATTTCTACTCCACCTCTCTATAAACTGAACACGTGCTTGCAATCTGAATTCGAATTCTGATCATGGAAATTCGGAGAAACTGTTACAGAAGAATTAAAGGTTTAAAGAACTTGGTTAAAAAATAAATAGACAAAATCACTGCTAGATTTTAAGTATGTACTTAAAAATGTAATTTGTTTGATAGAATCTTCAGTTAAAAGTTGGAGTATCTGTTGTCACATTCTTGTAAGCTACTTGCTGTAAGAGAATCCATTTTATGACTCGTTTATTAGAAAGGTGTAAAAATTTAATGTTTGATTAGTTGGATAAAATTACGATAATTAAAATAATCCACTTCCATTGTTCTTACTTAAAATAATAGTTCTATATGAATTATTGTTAATCACAGCTTAATTACGTAAATATTACTTTTGGAATTTTAGACTGATTTCTTTGATTACTTAATGACTGGGGAAATTGCAATTAAAGAAACTACTTGCTTATAATCTTATTACTATTTAATTTCAGCTCATTTAAATTTTGACCATGATAGGAAATTCATTAAGGGTTGCAGCAATCATGTTAGTTTATTTCCAAAACACAAAAGAAAGAAAATACCCGTAGTACTGACCTTATTTGATCAACTCGGTCACGGTACGTAGTAGTAGTAATAATTCCATTTCCAATCTCTCTCTATAATGTACACCCGCATAATCTGAACATCTTTGATCAATCCCAGGAGTGTTCAGAATAGAGAGAGTCCACTGTAATTATATATTTAATATTTATTTTATTACTAATGGACACTGCAAATGATATCTTAACGCACAGAAAATTTGTTTAGGGGAAGATGGGGATACTTGAGCCATTTTTTAAATTTTATTTTTTTTAAATTTTTTATAATTTCTTAGCACAAAATGAAATATAGAAAATGAAAATTTGCTATTTTTTCTGCAATTGAAAACCACTTTCAATTAATTTTGAACTATTTTTCTATGTCTAATAAATTTTTATTTTTTCTTTGACATCGTGGCTCAAGTATCCTCTCATGGGGATACATTAGCCATGGTGACGGGATACTTGAGCCAGTGTGGAAAAATACCCACAAAAGTAATTTTTTTCGCTTTATTTTTGCACAAATATTTTACAGAATGATAAATTATGATACATAAAGTCCTTCAAAACATATTTTCAACTCTATGGTAATATGTTTGAAGAAGAAATTCAGAACGGTTGTAACGCCACACATCTTTTTACTTTTACCTACATGGTAACTCAGTTGTGCCCTCTGTTGGAGGCAAGAGAAGTTCTTCTTTGATTTAAAAAAAAGTTACTGTAACAGTGATTGCAATTCCAATATTTACAACTTCAATTAAAGTATTAGAGATTATGACCTGTAAAACAATTTAAAAAAGTTATTTTAATGTAATAAATGTTAAATTGAAAACTATGTTTACATTTATCTAAACAGGCTATTTTGTTAGTCAAAATGAAAAATAAAATGGATATTTTCATTTAAAAAGTATGCATATAAAAAATATGGTCCCAAATCCCCCTTAATTTTAAACTGCATCATATAACCAAGAAACATTAAATGTTATTTACTGTAACATCTTGATCTCCTTCTTTATATATATATACGTGAAAAGTTTTTAAAAGATTTATATCTTATAGGACATACCGGGACTGAAGAGGTTAATCCTTTTAGGGGTAAGCTATTGTGTTCGTGAAATTTTTAATTCACACTGGAAATTTGCAAAAACTTATAAGAAAATAAGATAAAGCAATTTCACCACATTTTCCAAAATTACAAAAGAAAAATTTAAAAAAAATTTCTAGTGCAAATCTTTATTAATCGTAGGTGGGATACATATGTCCCACCGCTCCTTTAAGAGGTTAAGAGTACGCGCGTATATACAGGGTGTTTCACAAAGGACCCCTAACTTTAAAAATCTATAACTTAGAAACGGTGATAGGTAGAAATATGAAAACAGTGGTGTGTTTATTAAAAAAATCGTAAGAATCTTATACATAAATCAGAAAATTTAGTTAAAAATAGCGCTCATAGATGGCGCTGAGAGCATTAAGACCTTCTAAAGAGATGACTGTTACTTTGAAACTTTTGCTGGATCGTCACTCTACCGCTTTTAAAGAATATCTCTATTTTGACCAATGAGAATCCTCCATAATATATTGAAGTAATCGATTTCTATATAAGTGATGGAGTGACGATGCAGCAAAAATTTCAAATTTTTGACAGTGTCTCTTTAGAAGATCTTAACGCTCTCAGCGCCATCTATGAGCTCTATTTTTAACTAAAATTTCTGATTTATGTATAAGATTCTTACGATTTTTTAAATAAACACACCACTGGTTTCATGTTTCTATCAATCACCGTTTCTGAGTTTTAGATTTTCAAAGTTACGGGTCCTTTGTGAAATACCCTGTATATTGCATATGCAGTATGAAACATAAAAACGATAAAATAATTTTCATCTTACATTATATTTTGAATTTAGCATCGAATATGAATTTGATGATACTGCTTATTTCGCAGTCCTACTCAGCGATGCTCTGTGCATTCAACGTAACGTGCTTTATTGACATCTTCTTTGAAGTTATATGGGTAAAATAGAAATCTTTTTATCTCTTCAAAGGAGAAATTGCATTTGTATAAGTGCGAAGTAAGCATAACTTCATAGAAAATTGCATTCTTACAGAAATTTCGCTTTCTTGTTGTGTAGATTCAGACTGTTTGTAATATTTCACTGAAAGAGCGTAAGTTAAAATATTTTTCAGACATATATTATTTCTTTGAAAAATTTGCTTTTAATGACTATTTATTGAATTGACTAAGTAACTTTGAAGTATCACTTTAATATAATTTAATGCTTACTAAAACTCATCAAAATTTTACTTTGATATTAAAAATGTTTATGATTATGTAATATAGGTGTCGTAAGTGTAATAATGCTTGAAAATTGTTTTTATGCGACTTTCAATTAAATAAATATTCTATACGCTTACAAATATTTTATGTATGTCCTTGCATGATTTTTAAACAGTACTACTATTATATGCGTGTAATTTCTTAGTTTTATTTTGTCTGGAGAAAGGTTCCCGTAAGAGATAAAATGGTCAAATGGCAGAGATAAGAGAAAACAAATAAAAAGTCCTTCCGGCAATGCCGGAAGGATTAGGTAGCTTTCATGTACTTATTTATTTATTTTAAATTAAGTTATATTATTCAAACATATGAAGCTCAAATTAGTGGAACCCGGTTTTATAAGATTGAATACTAGTTTTTGTCAAGACAGAATATTAATCAGAATTTTTAGAAATTAGTCATCTTTTATTCAACTTGGTTTCATTTTAAGCGATTTAGAGAGTCGCCAAATTCCACGATATCATGAAAAGTATGCACTTTTAAAGCAACATAATGGATAAAACTACCCAATGAGCTTATTCGAAATCTTAATTCATGTACACATGCACACTCATATTGAAATCGATTAATATATACGCATGGCTGCCAACTACTACGCATTATTACAGTTAAACAAACACATTCAAACCAGAAATTCTGTTTAACAAGTTCAGAAAATGTGCATCACTAAATATTATGAAATAAATTCGTGATGCATATTACTTAAAAATTTTTCTGGTTAAAAACACGTTTATTTTATTTAAAAAGGCGTAGAAGTAGGTAGCTCTGTATACGAGTGCTGTCGCTGGCAGCACTCGTATACATATATATATTACATATATATTTTACATTTAATTTGTAAAATATATATGTAAAAGTTATAATACTGAAAAGGTTATTGCATACACGCATGTCAAGAGTGTGGTTCGAACCCACTTTCTCTTTCGAGAACCGGAGCTTAAGTCGGGTGCTTTAGACCACTTGGCCATTCTGACTGCACTCCATTTAGCGAATTTATTCAATGTCCATGTTAATATTAATTTGCGAGAAATCACTAATTTGATTAGTTTTTGACTATTTACTAAAAAAGTACTGAACCAATTTCTATGAAACGGAAGTTTTACCAATTCGAGAGCAAGCTCTTTCATTTAACACCAAAACCAAATTAATCGGTTGAATAGTTTCGGTAATCGGTGAACATACATGAAAAAATACATATACGCTTCGAATTGACAGTCTCCCTCTCCTTTTTAGAAGTCGGTTAATAATGCGGCAAACATTATTATTGTAAATTACACACGTATGTAAGGAGTGGGGTTCGAACACACGATCTCTTTCGAGAACCAGAGCTTAAACGTGGCTCCTTAGACAGCTCGGCCATTCTGTCTGCACTCCATCCCGCGAACTTATTCAATACTTTTAATTAGCGAAAAATCACTAATTTTATTAGTTTTTGCCTAATTACTAAAAAAGTACTGAACCAATTTCGATAAAATGGAAGTGGTACCAATTCGTAAGCCTCCTCTTTCATTCAATAGCAAAAATAATAGAAATCGGTTGCATAGTTTCGGAGTAATTGGTGAACATACATAAAAACATACATACGCGTCGAATCGATAACCTCCTCTCCTTTTTTTAAGTCTATTAAAAAAAATTAATGTACTATAAAACTTATTCACTGTTTTCTGCTATGTTAACAAAATGTTTTATCTCATTAATCCATCTTCTTTATTTTACCTAAGCTCATATATAAAATAGAAATAACGGTTTCCAAATTCCCATACGAATTGGAACATTAGATAAAATTTAAGCCTCCTCCTCTCACGTATAACTTTCAGAACTAAATAAGGGGAAAGAAAATTAGTTATTTCAAGGTCGCCCAAACTTAAAGACCCCCCTTTCTCTCATGTCATGAATTGTATCTGCTGAGAGTTAGAAAGTCGATGGTTTCTATGGTAACTCTTTCAAACATGGTGGTTGGCAATCGACCAATGCTCGTGAATTTTGTTTGTGACGTCACCTTACGTCATGATGCAGTGATTGAAGCAATCGTTATTTCAGAAAGTCTGGGGACAGTGTCGGGTCAGCAAACGCGGGACAGTTAAAATATTATTTACATTCACAGAAATATGCCCTATTTGAATAATAATTGTTTCGTTCTAATGGAGAAACAAGATTAAATTTTATTTCATTTGTATTTTATTTTTATTTAATCTTATAATCATACTGATTTTAGATACTAACTACGCTAGAACTTGATCGAAAAGTACTAAAAGAAAAAAAAGCTTGCGTCATTGATGTCAAAATCGTAATAAAACTTTCGTGGAAAACAATAATTTGAAATTTTTTAAAAAATTGCTAAATGAAATATGTACATTTTTGATAACAAGTAAATGATAATTATGATAACATAAGTAAACTGCTCTATTCAAAATATCTTGTTTATTTACATCAGATTGGTTAAAGGCAATGGATATTTTTAATTTTTAAAGAATATTCTCCGATTCCACAACAGATGAAATAAATTTCTAGCATTTTTTAGCGACAACCTCTTTGTAATTTGTAAATTTTTTATAATCGGAATGTCTACACAGCATATGTAAAGACAAATATTACACATTTTAGAGGGTTTTTTTTAAGTCAGTATTATGTGATTAAAAGCTAGTAGGATATACAAATCCCAAAACTTTTTCTCTGTCTGGAGCTCGCCAATACTGAAAAGAAAATCTATTCGAAGTCGAAAATTAAACGTATGGAACTTGGTTAATTTAGTATGACATTTCCCATATTTTCTGGTTAGTCGAATCTTATATCATATAGTGACGAATCAACAGCTTGCATCCCACGATGCCCTAGACTTTTCAGTAATTGGTAGATAACAATAGCGCAACAGTTATCGTTATTTCATCGCGGAAACGGCGCAAAAATCGATATTATAGCTAGATATATATAAAGTTTGGTTCAGTTTTATAAATATTTTCGTGCACTTTCTCATGATAAAGTAATGAAAATGTCACAAATTTGCTTTACCGAGCCACTCAATGGCCGAATATCCTGAAATTCACAACTAGGTCTTGCTGGCCATAACCAAAAACATATATATTAAATTTTGTTCGATTTTATGTATAACCTCTTACATTATTTGGTAATATTATAATGAAAATAACATAAAAATTGCTATTACAGCATCCTCTTCCGGTGGAATAGCCCCAAATTCAACTAACAATGAGAGGGCACACTTTGATAATCATAGATTTTGATTAGAGGCCTAATTAATAAGGTTAATTTTAAGGTTATTTTTTAGGCCAAAATTAACCTTAAACTATATTAATTCCCTTTTAACAATATTCAGTACTTATTTCAACTTATTAAATTAAAATCCTGTTACAAAATCTATCTATTAATCTTAACAGAAACGATATAAATTCTTAACTCGCTTTAAAAAACATTTATTCCAATGTGCGTAATTTAAAAAAATGGCTCTACATTAAAAATATTCTTAATTAAATTTTATTTCTTAAAATTCCCAATAAAACTCATTTTTCCTTTGTTTTTATCAACTCTTTTTTAAGAAAGTCTTATTAAATTTATTCCAAAACTATACTTTTCAAAAATATCATTCTTTTTATTTATTTTTCTTTTTCTTAGCGTTTGATATTTATTGCGTATCAATACATTAATTTCTTTTCTTTTTGTTTTAAATTAATCGTCTGTAATTCAATATCGTCTGCTGAATATTCGAATTTTGATTTCGATTATAAATTAGCTAAATAATAATCTTTTAAAATAAAAATTTTCCTCTGAAAAGATTCGAGAATGATATGTTTAATCTCGACGCTGGACATGAAATTCTATTTACATGGGAAAATCCTGGTTAGAGATTATAGAATGTTCTGGAAGCTTTTAGTTTTTTAATTAAGGGAGAAAGCCGAGCGATGATGGGATATTTTTTCTTTTTTCTTTCGATGATTCGGTTTTAGACGACTTGCGGAAATAATGTTTTTATGATTGAATGTTACTACGAAGAGAGCATTTCCCGCTCTATCTGAATGACTTTAATAAATTATTTTGAAACAGAAACTGTATAATTTAGTGAAGCTTCTGTGTTTTTATTTTACTTCATTTTTTTTATCTCGCCACGACTGCTGTGACGTAATATGGGGAAACTTGCAAAGATTTTACTGGCTCCTATCTCAAAATGTCATATATATATTTCATATTATAAAATGAAAGTTCAAAATCTCAAGGATAGAGTGCATGTCTAAAAAGTGAACAATTAACGATAAACAATTAAAAAACTATAAACAAGATACAGGCAAGAAAAAACTGTCCGTTCTCTTCAGATGGAGGACAGACGAGACTTAACCCCACCCCCCTCTTTAAAAAATTAGAATTGTTTCATGTTTCTGAACGCCTGCCAAACCTGCATTCATAAAATAATATATAACAACAAAAAATGCCAGTATTTTAATAAACAAAGCAAACTGAAAACATTTAATAAACATAAAAAACAAAAATACCTAAACATAACAAAAAATAGAAGATATAAAATATATATATTAAAATAACCTTTATAATATAAAAAAATCTATTATGATTTAAAAACTATCATAAAAATGAATGCAGCATTTGTCAGGCCTCCTCCCTTACCTGAAACAAAACTTAAAAAAATTAAGAACTGTCATACCTGTTTCAAACTCCTGCCTGTAAAACAACAAATTAACAAAAATGCTCTTTCCGAGTCCAAATTGCATATAATTTCAAAATCCTGGTCTGCATACCTTCCTTACACTCAGACCATCCAGTTAAACTCGTTCTGAAATAGACTTTAGAATAAAACTTCCATAAAGAATGTTCGGGAAGCATGCTTTCAATTTCAAAGTTACACCAACAATGCGCAACGTTGCCAATTATTTTTTTATAACAGTCCTTAAATAGTATTTAAAAAATTAATTGGATAATTATTATTATAAAAAAGATTGGCTATAAATTTAAAAACTTGCTTATAAAAATATTTTTCATTGCTACAAATTTTATACCGTATTAATTGATTAATTATTATATTTATGTAAATTTTTTTAGGCAAATTCGAGTACCAGTGTGGCATACTTCTTGTAAAAAATTTAAACTATTTCTTTTATCATATAAATCTAAATTTACTTTATTATCCAAAATATTAAAAGAAATATCTAAAAAATCAACATTATAATCATCACTGTTTGCCTTATTCAATGTTATATTCATTAGTAAAATCAAAATTGAAAATCAAAATGTCGTCAATATACAAGATCTTTAAAGATTTATTGTTATTTATAGTCTAATTATATATAATAAAAACAAATTTGCTGCAGTACTTGAATAATTTGTCTCCATACCTATTCCACAAATCTGTTTATATGTATTATTATTGAAATTCACATAATTATTGTAAAAACAAAAATGACATAAACTTAAAAACAAATCTCTATTAATATTCAACTCATTTCCCAAATTAAATAAATCAAAAATATTCACTAAAACATTAAATAATTGATCAATAGGTATACTGGTGAATAGGTTCTCAAAATCGAATGCCTGTATTTTTTGAGTAGTGAAATTAAGGTTATGAAATACTTCAAAACTGTTATCTGTTGAACAAAAGTAACTAGAATTTTTGAATTTAACTTTTAGAAAACCATATATTCTTTTTAAAAGCTTTTGTAAACCTAAATTGAAATTTTTATTAACACTATTAGTAGTACTGCAAATATATCTGAATTTAATAGGAGATTTGTGGAACTTAGGTGTCAAAAATATAAATGGCAAACAGTGATGACTAGAAACATCAAAAGCATATGAAAACCGACTTTTACACTTCTTGTTGTATGAAAAGAATTTTTTAACAATAGGATCTTTTACAATATTAATTTTATCATAAAATTTAGTATTATTTAATTCATCATTTTTTTTTCTGTATAAAATTTCTTTCAAATAATAACAAAATTATTGGCAGCTTTGTCCACAGGAACTATTACAAAATTTTTATGCAAATCATTTATAAAAGTTATATTTTCTTTACTAAAAGTCTGATATTCACATGCATTTGATTAAAAAAAATTATTTAAAAATTCTTTGAAATGCTCCAACAGTTGAAATTTCTTCTCAAAAAATGCCTCCAAGGGCATACTAAATTTGTAACTTTGTTTTTTAATGAAATTATTAACATCATTAATAAAAAATTTTAAAGCTTTATCATAACTAATTTTATTATTAATTCTAAATTTTGTTCCAAAGTTCATCAAATATCTTACATTTTTATTTTTAATTATATCTAAATTACCTGTTATTACATGACCATAATGATCATCAATAAAATTTACAAAATTTGATTCATTACAAAAACATTCTAAAGACTTATCAAGTTCCAAAGAAGCAGTCTTTTTATAATTAAAAATCTTACTACTGATTGGTTTCGAATAATTGAAATCTATTGAAATTATACAATTCTTAAGAGGAAAAAGGTCATAAACACTCTTTAAAATTTTAGTCATATTTAAGCAATCATATGCTTTTTGCTGAAATTTAATATTAAAGTAAACAATATCTTTCTGTAAATTGTCTTTACCAATTAGCTTAAAATTAATTAAATCACAAAGTAAATCTTTAAATTGCATATTATTAAATTTAAACACACAAAACATTTTTTAATTTTCATAATTGTACTAATTTTTTATTTAAATAAATTATTTTTATATTTATGACATTATACGTATTACTAAAATTATCTTCCAAATCTTTCAGCCACTTATTAGGAATAATTAAATTAATATTTTGAGAAAATCTCCTAGAGTCCCTTTTTCCTCTTACTATTTTGATTTTATCATTAAAATTATAAAATAAATCATACACATTTGAAACTTTTGCTAGATTTATATTGTTAATTAAAGTATTTAAACCATATGAATAAACTGTTTTAAATTTAAACATAAAATCATTTTCTCTGCTAAGTCTTCTCTGCTAAGCCTTTTTGTCTTCTACATGATCCAAAATATAAATACGAATATTGCTGAATGAATGAATTCTAAAATGTGTAATTTCAAAGGTTGAGCATTCCTTATTATCATTGTAGACAGCTGAACGATGCCCATTTATTCTCACATGTAATTCACTTTCAGTTTGATCAATATAACATTGGTTACAAGTTAAACAATCAATTTTATAAATTACATTATTAAATTTTCAAAAAAGATTATAGTTTACAGAACCGTTGGGATTGTCGGCACAACTCACAACACAAGTTTTACATCTCTTGTTTTTACATTTATAATATTTCATTTTTTTATCTAGATATTTTCGAAACATATTTATAATAAATTTTTTGTAAGTACTTAGACTTAGTATGCTACTTAACAAAAACAAAAAGACATATACCCCCCCCCCGAGAAATTAAATAAAAATGAAAAAATATACACGATAAAAGCGCAATAATGCAGCTTAAATTTATATATATAATATTAGTTTCAATTCAACATGAAAAATTGTAGCACCATTGGTGCTAAAACAGCTCATATATAATGCTATAAATTATATTTCATATTATAAAATGCAAGTTCAAAATCTCAAGGATAGAGTGCATGTCTAAAAAGTGAACAATTAACGATAAACAATTAAAAGACTATAAACAAGATACATGTATGTGGGAGATACTCTCGCACTCCCTCTCTGTTGCACTTGCATCGGACACTCCGAAACGCCGGCACGAGATTAATTAGGAAACGCGAAGCTTCCAAGCTGTGTGGCGAAGTGTGGAAGAATTAAGAAGACGTAAATAGAATGTTTTTTCCGAAAACGATGAACGACGTTAATTAAAAACTAAGACTGACATTTCGAAGAGTAAAAATGACGATAGATTTTACGACGAATTATGTGATTTTTAAAGTAGTATTTTGAAAAGTGACGACGATTTAATCTGTTTATTTTTTGTTTGTGTGTTTTTGTCCTGTTCGTCTGATAATAAATGTATGTGACTGTCAGAGAATAGTTTTTATTTACAGTAAGGACTCGTCCATCCTATAAAGTGGTGCCAGAAGTGACCACTTAACATTTTTTCTCATTGTTATGAACTGTTTGTTTTCTTCAGATTCAAGTCGGATACCATTTTACGGGTGAGTTAATTATTCCATATTTTATATTTACTATGAAGCTAGTCGACATCAAAGAATTGGAAGTTGCATTTAAAAATGAACGTACTACTAAAATTAAACTCCTTCATAAATTATTGTTCGACACTAATGGTGATCGATCAAACCGGAAAAGAATTCGTGAATTCACTGGTTTCGATTTCGAAACGAACAGCACTGAATTTAAAAATAAAGTTACGAAAGTTCAAACAGATTTTTCTTTAAACGATTTAATCACAATTTGTAATTTACTCTGTATCTCAAATGAAGGTTCTTTAACTGAACTTGCAACCAGATTAGTGACATATCTTTCAGACTTAAATTCACTGCAAGCTAACATTATTCAAAACGAAAGTGATACCGATTCGGAACCTGAAATATCTTCACATAATACTACATTGAATAAGGACACTGCAAGTAATACTGAATCATTAAATTTTGATAAAAGCAAGCAATTTCCAGTTCAAAGTTTTTTGCCATCTACTATTAATTTTAATGATGTTGAAAGCGTTATACCACCTTTTGAGGGTAGTTCTTTTCAAGATATAAATATTTGGTTAAGTAATTTTGACGATGTCGCTAGCATGCTCAATCTATCAGAATTTCATAAATTTGTTTTTGCTAAACGATCCTTACGAGGAAAAGCCCAGCTGTTAGTACAAACAGAATTTCACATTAACTCGTATGAAAAACTTAAACAACTCTTAACTTCTGAATTTGGCATTACTTATAATTCTGCTGAGTTACATGACATGTTAAATAAACGAAAATTACAAGAAAATGAATCCCTTGAAGAATATTTTCTCGTAATGAAACAATTATGTTCGCGCGGTAACATCGAAGATTCAGCACTGATGCAGTATATTATTAACGGTATACCCGACCCTGTTTTTAGAAAATCAATATTATATGGCTGCCAATCTATAGTAGAATTTAAACAAAAGCTCAAAATTTATGACAAAATTCGGCATGACTATGAGAACACTAAATTTCGTAAACCTAAACCAGAAATGCCATTAAAAGAGAAATCTTTTCGTCCAAAACCTGATCTTCTCTGCTTTAACTGTGGTTTAGCCAACCATAAAAGTAGCCAATGTAGGCATAAAGATAAAGGCCCTCGCTGCTTTAATTGTTCGAATTTTGGCCATAAGTCGGCTCAATGTGATCAACCAAGGAAATCTAGAAATAAGCCTGAACCATCCAATATTTCCACCATTACGTCGAATACTTTTATGACCAAACAAGTAATTATTTCTTCAGTAAATGTTCTTTCTTTGATCGATACGGGAAGTGAAAGAAGTCTGTTAAAAGAAAGTATTTATCGCAAATTCCCAACGGTTTCGAACCTCGAACATTCAACAATCACATTAACTGGATTAGGAAATACTATGATCAAACCCCTAGGTTTTTTCTCTACGGATATTACTATAGATGATTTTAATTACACCACTAATGTTTATGTAGTACCAGATTATTCCATATCTTTTGATTTTATTATTGGTACAGATGTTATACAGCAAAGTATTTTAACAGTTTCTCAAAATAATATTTCGATGCAAAAAATCAAGCAAAATGAAGATATGTCAAATAATTTTCTGATTAATGTTGCTCAAGTATTAGACGATAGTAATCTTGATTTATCTCATATTACCGATAAAACTATACGTTCAAAAATTACGGAACTTATTCAAAATTATCCCCCCCGAAAAGTAAAGACTACCGATGTAAAATTATCAATTCATCTGAAAGACGAAATTCCTGTTACTTGTCCTCCCAGACGCCTAGCTCTTATAGAGAAGGAATTTGTCGAAAAACAAATTTCTGAATGGCTTGAAAAGGGAATTATCCGAAAAAGCACCAGTAATTTTTCATCACCTATTGTCCTCGTAAAAAAGAAAGATGGTTCATATAGATTGTGTGTTGACTATAGGAAGCTAAATGCTAAAACACATAAACAACGTTTTCCTCTCCCAGTAATCGATGACATTATTGATCAGTTGCACTCTGCAAAAGTATTTACAACTCTTGATCTTAAAAATGCATTTTTTCATGTCGAAGTAGAAGAAAATAGCCGAAAATACACTTCTTTTGTAACACATTCTGGTCAATTTGAATTTCTATACATGAATTATGGCCTTAGCGATGCTCCTTTAGTTTTTCAGAGGTATATCTATAATGTTTTTCGCGATCTCATTAATGAAAAAGTACTTATCGTGTACATGGATGATTTTATAATACCGTCTGAAGACGAAGCCGAAGGACTCCAGAAATTACAACGCGTTCTTACAACTGCATCCGAATATGGTTTGGAACTGAATCTAAAAAAATGCCACTTTTTACAGCGAGAAATTGATTTTTTGGGTTACCACATTAAAAATGGTCAACTGCATCCATCTCCCTCCAAAACTAAAGCTGTTCTAAATTTTCCGGAACCTAAAAGTGTAAAAGATGTACATTCATTTGTCGGACTAACCTCATATTTTCGTAAATTCATTCAAGATTATTCTTTAATAGCTAAGCCCTTAACAGATCTCCTCAGAAAAGACACTAAATTTCACTTCGGTGACCAACAGCGAAATGCATTTAATCAGTTGAAACACATTCTTGCTTCAGGTCCTGTTTTAAGCATTTATAACCCTAGTAATGAAACAGAAGTTCATTGCGATGCTTCTATTGATGGTTACGGAGCAGTCCTCCTTCAAAAGTCTTCTATTGATAATCAATTTCACCCTGTCTACTTTATGAGCAAAAAAACCACAGATGCTGAGCGTAAATATTCGAGTTATGAACTAGAAGTTTTGGCTGTCATCGAGGCTCTTAAAAAATTTCGTGTTTATATTTTAGGTATTCCTTTCAAGATAGTCACTGATTGCAATGCATTTGCCCTAACTATGAATAAAAAAGATCTTTGCACCAAAATAGCTCGATGGGCTTTAATGTTAGCTGATTATAATTATACAATCGAACACAGACAAGGTACACGTATGCGCCACGTCGACGCTTTAAGCAGAAATCCCGTATGTATGACCATTCAAGACAGTTTTACTTCCAAAATCATACAATCACAGAACACCGACGAACATATACAGGCCATCAAAGAAATTTTGAAAACAAAGCCATATGACAACTATTTCCTCAAAAATAATGTTCTTTATAAAAATCATAAAGGTTACGATCTGGTAGTTGTGCCGGATGAAATGCAGCTAAACGTCATTAAACACGTTCATGACAAAGGACACTTCGGACGCAAACGTTGTGAAGAACTCCTTAATGAAGAATTTTTTATCCCTAATATGGCAAATAAGATTGATAAAGTTATAGCAAATTGTGTAACATGCCTTTTATATAATCGGAAACGTGGAAAACAAGAAGGTGAGTTACATCCCTTACACAAAGAGGAGACTCCCCTCCAAACTTACCACATTGATCATCTAGGCCCTCTCGAATCAACTAACAAAAACTATAAACATATTTTGTCTTTAATAGATTCATTTACCAAATTCGTGTGGCTATATCCCTGTAAAACTACTTCTTCTGCCGAAGTCATTTCGAAACTGCAACAACAAAGTTATATTTTTGGCAACCCTTCCAAAATTATTAGCGATAAAGGTCCTGCATTTACAAGTAAAGAATTTGCTGATTATTGCCAAAATGAAAATATAAAACATGAGACAATAACAACTGGCCTTCCCCGTGCTAATGGTCAAGTGGAGCGACTTAATTCCATCATAATTTCAGTAATCTCTAAAATGTCCAAAGACGAACCGACCAAATGGTTTAAATATGTTCCTAAAGTTCAACAAGTCATTAATTCAACTTACCAACGAAGCATTAAGAGAACACCCTTTGAAATACTATTTGGTACAAAAATGAAACAGAAAGAAGATTTACAAATTATTGAACTCCTGAACAGTGCAGTCGAAGAACAAATCATGAAAGATAGAGAAGAACTCCGAAAAGAAGCTAAGAAGAATATTCTGGAAATTCAACAAGAAAATCGCAAGCATTATAATTTAAGACTTAAGAAACCCCGGAAATATAACCTTGGAGACCTCGTAGCAATTAAAAGAACCCAACAAGGACCAGGGTTAAAATTGAAGTCTAAATTCCTAGGTCCATATAAAGTAACCAAAGTGAAGTCTAACGACACCTACGACGTAGAGAAAATCTCATCAACTGAAGGACCGATCAGTACTAGTTCGTGTGCTGAATACATGAAGCCTTGGCATGACGATAACTGAAACTTTATTTTTTTTCCTTATCTTTAATGTGTATGTCTGATCATTTTAAAAGTCAGCGATTTTCAAGAACATTTTCATTCGATGTTACACTATTTCAGAAAAAAGACGACTGATCTTTCTAGTGTGCAAACGAACTCTATTTTTTTTTCCTAAGAACAGTTACTTTTTTTTGTTTTTTGTTTTTGTTTCTTTTCAGATCACATGTCGCTGCGGCAGCTCCAGATGTCAGGACGGCCGCATGTGGGAGATACTCTCGCACTCCCTCTCTGTTGCACTTGCATCGGACACTCCGAAACGCCGGCACGAGATTAATTAGGAAACGCGAAGCTTCCAAGCTGTGTGGCGAAGTGTGGAAGAATTAAGAAGACGTAAATAGAATGTTTTTTCCGAAAACGATGAACGACGTTAATTAAAAACTAAGACTGACATTTCGAAGAGTAAAAATGACGATAGATTTTACGACGAATTATGTGATTTTTAAAGTAGTATTTTGAAAAGTGACGACGATTTAATCTGTTTATTTTTTGTTTGTGTGTTTTTGTCCTGTTCGTCTGATAATAAATGTATGTGACTGTCAGAGAATAGTTTTTATTTACAGTAAGGACTCGTCCATCCTATATGTATATATATATGACTGTAGTATATATATATGACTGCAGTATATATATACAGGGTGTCCGAAAAGTCTGGAAACGGCCGAATAACTCGAGAAATACATATGAGATTGAAAAACGTAAACGTGTTAAATATTTTTAAATAAGCTACTCTGTGATACCAAATTTGAATTTTGAAACCGACCCCCTGGGGGTCATATGGGGTCCAACTTTGAAATCTTAAATTATAACCCCCATTTTTTATTGCAGATTCGGATTCTACGGACAAAAATACGTAACTTTTGTATTTGATGTTTATTTCAAATCTTCGTTTATCATGGTGTAATCGAGCATATTAAATCGATACATATTCCCGCTTTTCCAACGGGATTTTCCCTAATCGAAACTGATTGGGCGGAATTTTTAACGTCAAATTCCTCGTCTTTTGTAGGAATAGCGTTTCCTGAAAATCACCCGTGGCGATTATTTCAATAGTGCTACACTGTTAAAAATTTGACCCATTTGCTGCAGCGTCACTCCACAGCTATTATAGAATATCTCTTTTGTGACCAATGAGAATTCTCCATAACACAGTAAAGTAATCGTTTTCTATAAAAGCGGTGGAGTGACGATGCAGCAAAAGGGTCAATTTTTTTACAGTGTACTTTACTGTGTTATGGAACATTCTCATTGGTCATGAAAGAGATATTCTGTAAAAGCTGTGGAGTGACGCTACAGCAAATGGATAAAATTTTTAACTGTGTAGCACTACCGAAATAATCGGCACGGGTGATTTTCAGGAAACGCTATTATTGCAAAAGACGAGGAATTTGATGTCATAAATTCTCCCCAATTAGTTTCGATTAGGGAAAATCCCGTTGGAAAAGCCGAAATATGTATCGATTTAATATGCTCAATTACACCGTGATAAACAAGGATTCGAAATAAACATCAAATACAAAAGTTACGTATTTTTGTCCGTAGAATCCGAATCTGCAATAAAAAATGGGGGTTATAATTTAAGATTTCAAAGTTGGACCCCCCTCTGACCCCCAGGGGGTCGGTTACGAAGGTCAAATTTGGTATCACTGAGTAGCTTATTTAAAAATATTTAACACCTATATTTACGTTTTTCAATCTCCTATGTATTTTTAGAGTTATTCGACCGTTTCCAGACTTTTCGGACACCCTGTATGTATATATATATATATATATATATATATATATATATATATATATATATATATATATATATATATATATATATATATATATATATATATATATATATATATATATATACAGTCGAACCCCGTTACAGCGAACCCGGTTTATAACGAACTCCCGGATATAGCGAACGAAAATTTTGGTCCCGCCGTTTTCCTATTGTATTTAATGCTGATTTATCCTTTTATAGCGAACCTCCGGAATCTTAAGAATCGGTTGTAACGAAATTTTTTTCTAGTCGACTATGATTCATTTTTTCTCTTTTTACTTTTTCGCTGATGTGAAAAAAGTTTTTCGACTATAATTTTATAAGAAAATGCATGCCGGCTAGTAAAACATGGTGCAAATTAACGATAAGTCTTTTTTAAGGAGTATTAAGGCCTCCATTATTTTTCTTTTATGTTCGCCATTCTGCTGGTGTGATCACACCACCCGTCAGTTATTTTCCATTACTCCTGTGATAGCAATTGAATAACGCATTTAGCTAACTTATTTAACTAATGTATTTAAGAATAATTCGAGATATGGCAGCATTGAAAAGAATTTCTTCTTTGAAGAAAGCAATAATCAAAATCCTTTTTCCTTAAATTATACTCTCTAGAGCTCACAAGATGATGAAAAAAAAAAAAAGAAAGAAAGAAAATTTAAATTATAAAAACGTAAACAAATAAAACAAAAATAAAACAATTTTCAAAACAATTTTCAACGCGCCAATAATTAGTGATAGTCATCCTAAGCCTGGATAAAGTGTAAATATTTTAATATAGTCAGAATCATTCGTTAAATTGTTTGCTCATTTACACTAACATTTATCCAAAGTAGGGTTGGTCTCGAATGTTTAGATAATCGGCGCTTTACTGTATTTCTATTTGTCTTCCTTTTTAGTTAATTTATTTAGTATTGTGTCAGTTTAATGTAATCAATTTTTGTCAATTTAATTAATTAATGATCATATCCAATAGAATTTACGTTTTTTTTTTCTTAATAGATCATTATTGAACACATAGGTATCAGGTATATACGTATTTATTATTTACATATTTTGTAAACTCTAAAATTTTTTACCAGTTCGGATATAGCGAACAAAAACTTCGGTCCCTTGAAGTTCGTTATAACGGGGTTCGACTGTATGTGAAATTCGGTTCATTTCTATGTGAAACTTCATCCTCTTTTTCATGAATGAAGCATGAGTATGACGAAAAATAGCTCTTACAGTAACTCTTTCTGCTTCAATATTCCGAAATACAACTGGAACCTGTTGGCCGTAGCTAAAAATACATGTATTAAATTTGGTTCAGTTCTATTCATAACTTCATACATATTTCGATGATACGAAAAGAGTACACGGACACGGACTGACGCACTGTAAAAAAAAATTCAAGAGGTTACTAAAAATTTCTTAGTAAATTTGTATTCCACAGAATTTTTTAGTAACCATTACAAACTTTTTTTTTTTTTTGCAAGTGAAACAAGCATTTCTTTTGTAAACTGAACAAAAGAATTTTTTGTATAACTAACTTAAAAATTTTTAGTATGAGCCACCAAGCAAATTTTAGTAATAGCTCCAAAATTATTTTTAGTAACCATTACGTGCGGCCGAAGGGCAGGAGCTTCCTTCGAGCTGCATCCAGACTTCTGAAGCGAAAGATTTTCGGCAAAACCGCAATAGATGGCAGCACCAAACATTCCCACCTGTTCTGACAGGATTTTCATAATCCCTTCATTAACGAGACACTACATACATTCGGGGCGTATTTGGCGGTGGCAAGTTTCGAACCCGGGACCTTTTAGCCTGGAGTCCATTACTATAACCACCTATGCTATCAAGGCCACACCAACTGAGTTTTAGTAAGAGTTATTAAAAATATAAAACTATTAACTCTATTCGTTGCTAACTTTTTTCTAGTAATTCTTAGACTTTTTTGTAACCGATTAAGATTACTAAAAATTTTTTAGTAATTACAAGGATCACTAAAGTTTTTTTAGTAGATGGAACCTTTTTTTTTTACAGTGCGGAGGGACTGATCAATATTTCATAAAAGCATGTTTTTTGGACTTTTTGACCTCTAAAACGTGTAAACCCGTCGAAATTCGGAAGTCGAAATAAATTTCGAAAATTTTTGTGTTATAGATAAACGAAAGTAAATAAGACATAGTATATCTTGAATCAAAAACAAATTTATTAATTAAAAATGTTTCGTCTTGCTTTTTGATGAAGACTAATGAATATAACTGATGTATGATAAGTAATTTAACAGCCAAAAGTTGTAACTCTTTCAAGCAACTGTTTCATTTATTACCTGCTTGAAATTATGCGTAAATAATTTAGTTATTAACATAACCGATTTTTTTCATTTACTTTTTGTATTCCAGTTGTGTTATTTTAGCGAGGGTGATTTGACACATTAGAGTGTTACTTTATGACAGTCCTTTATCAATATTTACCTTTAATTTAAATTAATTTAGTATCAGTAGCCTGCTTTATTAATATAACAGTGGATATATATTTAAGCTATGGCAGCCCACACTCTAATAAAAATATGACACAAAATCTTCATGTTTATATGACACAAAATCTTTATGCAACCGCTACACCTAGCGGTTTCAGAGAAAACTAACAATACGCACAGACATACAAACATGATGAATAGTTTCAAAGCTATCTGTGATGCTAATACTAAGGATTTTAAAGAAAGCATTCTTTAGAATGGAATTTTACTTCTAAAAAGTCTAATAACAGAAAGACTTCAAAAGGGCGCCAATAAAATCTTCGAAAGGTGCCATGAAGACCGGGAGAGCCGAGTTGGACAGCCCTGCTGTATACTATTTTAAAGTTATTTACTGAGAAATTTTTCCATTGGAGGAAAGACTAATATTTAGCTAATAATAAACATATTTAAATGCTGAGCGTGGTTTATTAATTAGTTTATTATTATTATTTGCAAGAAAAAAAAAATTAATAGGCATGCTGTTAAATTTTTTTCAAAGGCATGGCCCGATTAATTTCTGAAAATATGAGAAGCACAGGGTCGTTTCAGTGCCCCCTTTCATTCGAGGAATGTCTTTTTAAGTTGACATACTTGGAAATTCACTGGTGCTGCATACACTATTATTCCGAAGCGTAGCTCAGTTCAGCTCACATGTATTTCATCAAAGAACATTTTTATTTTCCTATATATATATTTGCACAATAACTGGATACAATAAATAAAAATATGACAAAATGATTTTGCATGGTATTTGTATATAAATGATGGATTGGAAAAGTTGGATAAAAAGTTTGAATTTAGCATGTATAAAATATTAATATTTTGAAATAATTTTTCCCGTTTTATCAATAATCTAAATTATTAATATTTTATATTGTGCATACAAACCAAATTTAAAAAGTATTCATATTCAATATGCAAAGTAAACATAATCTAACAATCTAATACTACAATTAATTTAATAAAATATATGGGGCTTCCTGTTATCTCAATTTCGGGCCATTCAAAATTTTCGAACTTGTAGCACCTATTTGGTAATCAGGGCCTGTTCAAAGGATATAGTGAATATTTTTCAATTTAATACTATGAGTTGCAGAAAGTCTAGTTCCTCATAACGGAACGAGTTCCGAGAACGGAATATTTTATTTGTAACACATTTAGAATACAAAATTGAGAGAAAACCAATAAATTGTAACTTATGTCATTGAGATTTCAACCACTTAAGTGATTTGTCTGTACGTCGCACGGGCAAGAAGAGCATGCTTGATCCATCGCTCAAAACTTTGTGATTCCACTAAATTTTTTATTACAATTTCATATTATTTAATGACTAAAAAAAAAAGAATCAGTTAAGGGGACAGTGGACCTTTATTTGAGCAAAATCGTCGCAAAAAGGTAAGTTTCTGTGGTATAAATGTACCAAAACAGTTTTTTCTTGTTAACCTCTTCAGTCCTGGAGTACCCATTTGGGTACATTAAAACAAAAGCCAAAATTAAACCCAAAATTTTTTTATAAATGCATGGATTTCTGCTAGCACTATTCAGTTTCATCACAGTGTCCTATATTACCAATAAATTTGCTATACAGGGTGTCCCCTCTCAACGGTGGCCAATGGCTAATTTCTAAACCGTTGGTCAAAGACACATAGTTCCAATTGCAAAAATGCTTTAAAAAAAGTAAAGAATTATTTTTTAAGCGATTTAGGCCAAAAAAATGTTTTACTAAAAAATTACGAAAATTAAATTTTTATACGGTCCCCCGGTCCTATAAGTGATATTTAGAAAAATTTTACCACCACTCTAACAAGTAAGACAAAGGAAGTCCCATTCCTCTGCGATCAAAATTGACCGAGTTATAGCTGTTCAAAGTTGAAGTATATTTTTTGCTGCAAAATAGGGGTCAGTCACAAATTTACTGGAAATAAAAATAAACATCAGATAGAAAATTTAACTTTAAACACTGAGAGTAAAAAAAATTCTAAAATGTTGTTTCTGAATTTATGTTGACATTTACATGTTAAAGTAAAATATGCAAATTGTGCTAAAAATATAAGTAAAAAAAATAACAGAAATTTTGTTAAATTAAACTATGAAAAGCAACAATCACAAATCGTTACAAAATGATACATATTTAAAGCTCTATTAGATTATTCAACCTAATAGAATTTGATGTAGTCCTATAAAATAAATAAATGGAACGCACCTAAAATCGTATTAATATTACATTGTCATCGGGGTATGGGAATTGAACCTAAATCAGATATTTGGAAGTGAGTTAAAATTTGAATATAAGTTTTGAACTAGGAAAATTTACATATGAAAACTATGAATAAAATAAAAGCTTATCAAAATAAAATACCTTTTTTAAATAAAATCACGAAAAGAATCAGCTTCATTTGCTTACAAAATAAAACATACTTAAAAATGCAATTGAGGATATGAATTTCAAATCTCGACTTATCGCTTTTTGATTTCTCTATCAGTCTATACAGACTTCCACTATTGTAACAATGCAATCTCAAAATTTATAATGAAAACCAATAGATGCATTTAAAGTTTTTTCGCTATTTCCCAAAATTTAGAGAATTTTGAAATTCATATCTTCAGTTATTTTGATAACCAATCTAGAAGTTAATTAATTATAATTAACACTACCGTAAAACTTATACGGTGACAGCGCCTTCAGTTAAATCGCTTATTTAAAACATTTTGTAATTGGAACTATATGTCTGCGACAAATAGTTTAGGAAGTAGCCTTTGAACAGCGTTGGAAATCGACTCCCTTTATAATACTTTAAGCACTTAGTGTACGTTCCCTTAAAGCTCACTCGAACTCATCCGTTTTCAGCTATAGAAAAGTGGTTTAAGTCATGAAATTTAAAGTTTCATAACTCGGTCAATTTTAATGTTACATGAATAGGACCTTTTCTGTATTACTTGCTAGAGTGTTGAAAAAATTTTACTAAATATCACTTATAGGGCCGGGGGACCGTATAAAAATTTAATTGTCGTAAATTTTTAGTAAAACATTTTTTTGACCAAAATCGCTTAAAAAACAATTCTTTGCCTTTTTTAAAGCATTTTTGCAATTGGAACTATATGTCTATGACCAACGGTTTAGAAATTAGCCATTGGCCACCGTTGAGAGGGGACACCCTGTATGTTTAAAGATGGAGGAACCATGTGACTTTGAAAATGGAACATTTCCAAGATGGATGACACAAACAATTTTCCAACGACTTCACGTCAAAGTATGTGAATAATACAAATTTTTGAGTGAATTAAATACAATATATTGCATTTTTTATAAACTATGTTTCAAGAATAATTTGGAGTTGTTTATAAATGTTGTTCATATGTGCAAGGATGTGAAAAACATCTGTAAATATGTTGTACCCATTTGGGTACAATGGGTCTTAAATATACATTTCCAGCTAAAGAAACTAATTTTCTGAGTAACTATTGTGTACACTTGGTTATTAAAATTTTTTTTTAGGAACGAATAAATTATTTAATTTAGTCTTACAAAGCAATTTAAAAGGACTTTTTTCATTTTTTAAAATAATATGAAGTAATATACTGAATTTACTGCTAAAATATGTCATAATTTTTAATAACTTTAAAAATTTTTAACACGTTTTGAAAGGTTG
This sequence comes from Maratus speculifer, assembly GCA_964019185.1. Taxonomy (NCBI): domain Eukaryota; kingdom Metazoa; phylum Arthropoda; class Arachnida; order Araneae; family Salticidae; genus Maratus; species Maratus speculifer. The sequence goes on from OZ025291.1 coordinate 360,523,142, forward strand.
TATAGTTGTACAAGCACGCATGTATTAGTCAAAAAAAGTCTATAATAAATGATACTTTATTAGAAGATTATTATTAAAAGGTATGTAGTATATGTATAGTGGTATGTGTAGTAGTACGTGTATATTATCTGTGGCTTCCAGTAATAATCAGGTAAGGTACATTTTTAATATTTTGAGTAATTAACGTTTAAAGTTTTTAAATGTCTTTTTATCGTTACTTTTATAAAATAGATTAGAACTTAATAATTTTCATTACATTCAATTAGGATATAAGAACTTCTCTTTTTTTGCCAAAATAGTTATATAAAGATATTTTTTATTAATTGAGAACTAATTAAAAAAATTTCAATTTTTAAAGGAAAATTTATAGTCGCTCTATTACGGGAAATATTCAATTTTTTTCAGTAATATGGCAGATTAAAGCACTCTTTTAAAGCTACATTTTCCCAAATTATCTCAATTTTTTTAAAAATGTGCCATACCTGATTATTACTGGAAGCCACAGATACATCAGATACACAGATAGATGTATAGTAGCAAGATATGCATTACAATTATTACAAGATGTGTATAATATTTTTGCGCAATACATATCTTTAGGAAAAAAATCATTTAAGTTGTTTAAATTGATAAAACTTTTAAACAATAAATAGTTTTATTTTTGTAAAACAAAATTGGTTTTATTTGTTTAAAAAATGACATTTTTACTCAATTGCGACCTGATGTACCCATATGGGTACATAAATTTTAACTACACTGTAAAAAAAAAAGGGTCGATCTACTAAAAATACTTTAGTGATCCTTGTAATTACTAAAAAAATTTTAGTAATCTTAGTCGGTTACTAGAAAATCTGTAAAAATTACTAGAAAAAAGTTAGCAATGGATAGAGTCAATAGTTTTACATTTTTAATAGCTATTACTAAAACTCACTTGGTGTGGCCTTGATAGTATAGTGGTTATAGTAACGGATTCCAGTTTAAGAGATCCCGGGTTCGACACCGTCAAATACGTCCCGAATGTATGTTGTGTAAGTACTCGTTAATAATGGGATTATGAAAATCCGGTCAGAGCAGGTAGCATTTTTGGTGCTGCCATCTATTGCGGTTTTGCCGAAAATCTATCGCTTCAGAAGTTTGGATGCAACTCCTGTCCTTCGGGTGCAAGTAAAGGTCATTAAAAACAATTTTTGAGCTATTACTAAAATTTTCTTGGTGGCTCATACTAAAAATCTTTAAGTTAGTTATACAAAAAATTATTTTGTTCAGTTTACAAAAGAAATGCTTGTTTCACTTGCAAAAAAAAAAGTTTGTAATAGTTACTAAAAAATACTGTGGAATACAAATTTACTAAAGAATTTTTAGTAACCTATTGAATTTTTTTTTACAGTGTAGTTAAAAATTTTAAAAACAAAAAACTTATTTTATTTTATTTTTTCTAAGCCTAAAAGCACCATAATTTGCTAATAAAATAATTTTTCTATGCAGCAGATTTTTCTCGGGACTGAAGAGGTTAAAATATCATTTATGAAGGTTTTAAGAAGTGAATAATAACGGTAAGTGTATTTATATACTTTAAATCTGTTTTTCTCAAAACAAATTTTTTAGCACTTTTAGATTTTTGAAATACTTCTTGCGACCTAATTTTTTATCTATATTTATGAAATTGATAAGCAAGTATCCTGATATTGTTTAAAAAGAAATTGTGTAAGCTTTTTAAAATTTGTCTTCATTAAGATAGTCAAATCTGATTTTTTACTTATTAAAAGGCAAAATTTTCATGAAAACCGATATGGAATTTAGAAAAAAAACCCTGCAAAAAAATATTAACTATTCAAGAGATTTACAAAATCTTACACAAATTTGTTTATAATAGAGTTTTAAATGATAAAATTTCAAAAGCAAGAAAATACCTCAAAAATTAAAACACGAGGAGTATCTTAAAATTAAGTTTAAAATTCAAAAATTTAAAAAAAATTTAAAAATTTTAATAAGGTTGGAAATTTTTTTGAAGGTGTGCTACATGCGTTTGGGGAAATGTATATATATATGCAAAATATTTCATATTGCTATGATGAAAAAAAAAAATAATAACGTCCACCGTCCCCTTAAGTGGTTAAATGCAGTTCTCTGCAACGTCTTACTTTCATTAAAATTTTATATATAATCTTCTAGCGCGCATGAACCTGCATTTTAAGCAAAGGTGTTTATTTATGTAATCTAGAAAAGCAATGTCATTTGTTGGTAAGTGGATGCATGTTCCAAAATTTATGCAACATAAATTTAAAGTTTATAAAAATTGTTCGCTAAGGTTTTTAATCTGGATTACAACAAAGATTTTAATAGTTTCTTTAACTGTGAAAATATATCATAACCACGAATGAAACCATAAACTAAAAGTTTTTGATAGCTGTTTACCTTCGAAACTATAACTAAAACGAAAACATACAATAAAAGTTTTTTATAGTTGTTTCGTTATCCGTGAACATATAAAGTAATCACGAACAAAATGTTTTTGTTTAAGACTCAAAACCTTTAAAATTACCTTTCAAGAAAATTAGTACTAAACATTATTTATTGGAAACATTTGATCACAGTTTCGACCCAGTTAGTTTTCTAAGTCTTTATTCCAGGAGTGGCCAACTTTTTTATAAAAAGTGCCTCTGTCTGAAGAAAACAAATTACGCGTGCTACTTCAATTTTTCTACTATATACTAAAAATATATACAAAGGCAAAAACATCTTATTTAATGACTGATTATGTGAGTTTTACTCAAATAGCATATTTTTTTCCCATAAGTCTAGTTAGTGAAGATTTACAAAATAATATAATAAATAAAGCAAAAGTTTAAATTCAAGTTTCATAGTTTAAACATTTTTAGGGGTTCTGCCAGATTATGTATAAAAATAAAAATCAATGACTTGAAACATTTAATTTTAAATAATTCTTATGCAAACGGAAAGTACTTTTTTTTATTAATTCGGCTTTTGAATTTTTTGCCTCTGCACAAAATGGACGAAAAGGAGAATTTGCGCAAAAGAGTGCCTGTATATTTTTATTTATTGAATTCACTGCAGCACTGTTAATGTTTTTTGATTGGTGATTTCCACTGCTTTTTTAAATTAATGCAGACTTCTTTTAATTTATCGCACAAATTAACAGTTAATAAGGGGCATTTCTGTCCGTCAGCTGCCGAAGTAAACACGCGTTTCTAAGAAAACAAGATTACAAAAGAACTACATTCGTTTGTGACACTGATCTCTTGCGAACACGTTTTCTTGTTTTAGTTTAGAAGCGAGTAAAACATTCAATAATTATACGAATTGAATATTTTCAACTGAGCGAAAAATTGCCCAGGCCGGGAATCGAACCCAGATACTTGGCTTACAAGGCCAATGCTTTACCTGTTAAGCTACCTGGCGACAGCCGGCTGGGATTTTTCGCTCAGATAACCTTATTGGTCATAGCATCTGGTCTGTCATTTAGACAGCTCAGCAGAATAGACCGCTGCCGCTGGGTATGAAGTCATATTGGTCCATATGACGATGGGTACGTAGATATACTATTATTTTCAATACAATCTAACTGATTGGTAAAGTAATAATACGAATTAAATATTTCCAACTGAGCGAAAAATTGCCAAGGCCGGGAATTGAATCCAGATACATGGCTTACAAGGCCAATGCTTTATCTGTTAAGTTCGGCCCGAGCCCGGCCCGGCCCGAACGAAAAATATATTAGCCCGATCCGGTCCGGCCCGAAAGTTAAAATTTGAGCCCGAGCTCGGCCCGGCCCGGAAAATAGTTAAAAATTAGGTTCGAAACCGGCCCGGCTCGAGTGAATTTCAACAGAACATTGTTCTTTACTCTTACGGAAGAATTCAGACCAAAAAAACTTATCCTATCTTTTATTTTTCATGTTTATAATCTCCATTTAAAGGGTGAGTTCTGATTCAGTTAAATGATATTTCGATAAAAAAAGTATATAAGTTGAGGCCTACCTTGCTAGGAATCTTCTTTGAACATAACTTTCTTCTTCACTAGGGCTGCGTGGAATGTAACTGGAATAATAAGACGTTATTATTTTATTACTGTGTTCTATGGAACAAATAATTTGTTCACTTCCGTTTTGGGAAAGATATCTTCTTTAATAACATAAATATAAAAACACAGCACAGTATACGTAAATACAAAAATTAGAACAGTTTTAAGTGTTGAAATCTTAAAGTTCTTTAAAAGAAAATATTATCGGAGCTGAAAATTTTTGCTTCCGATTTAACAGTTTCAGGAAAAAGTAAACATCACCCGCTTAGAATCATTTCTGAGTGGTAAAAATAGCTTCGCAGAAAAATGTGACGTCAAAGAAAGTTTTTAGTGAGTTCTTTTTTTTTCGTTTCAGGACAAGAGTTTCATAGTGCTGCCATCTGGCGCGATACTTTGGAAACAAAAAAGTTTCTAATGAGGAGAAAGTCTTTTTCCATCACCCCCACTTTGGTTTTCAAAGTGCTAGCCTCAGTTGCAGCTGAGATCTCAAAGTTTCAAACTGAGGTTTCGCAAGGGGCTTTGTCATGATGTCAGCAATCATTTGCTTTGAAGGGCAATAGTGTAGACACATTGTTCCGTTTTCTATCATAGTCTTTACGTTGTAATACTTGACACTTACATGCTTGCTTCTCGATAAATATTTCTCATTCTTTGAGATTTTTATGCATAGAATATTATCTTCATAGATCGTGATCGGTAAGGTTTGTGGTAGGTCCAAATCTGTCAACAATGCGAATAACCACTCCATTTCTTAACAGGTGTTTGAGACAGAAATATATTCTGCCTCAGTAGAGGAGAGTGCGACGCTGGTCTGTTTTCTGCTTGACCAGCTTAACACGTTGTTGCTCAATTTGAAGATATTGCCGGTAGTGGACTTCCGGTCACTTTTATCTGATGCCCAATCAGCATCACAATATGCTGTTAAGACGGGATCTTTATTTTTATCAATTATTAGCTTAAGGTCCTTAGTTGTTTTCAGATAGCGAATTACCTTTTCAACTGCTAGCCAATCAACTTCTCGTGGTTTTTCATTTCTTCTACCTAATATGTTCACACAGGCTGATATATCCGGTCTAGTGATTGTGGAGATATATAAGAGTGCCCCCACTGCTTGTCGATAAAGGGTATTATTACTCATTAGTTTACTATCAGGATCTAAATTAAAATAATCCGTATTCATGGGAGTATAAGTTGGTTTAGAATTTACTAAGTTAAATTTCCTAACAATTTCGTTAATTTTATTTTCTTGACCTAACATTAGACTTCCATATTCTGTTTGTTTGATATTTATCCCCAAATAATGCGATACTTTACCTAACGATTTTATTTCATATTCCCTTGATAACTCTTTGTATATCTCTTCGGTATCCCTTTTCTTTCCTGCTACTAAAATGTCGTCGACATATACTATAATATAAGAAAAGTTTCCGTTTTTATTTCGTTTGAACAAGCATAAATCTGATGTGCACTGATCCCATGTTTTTGAGTGTTTGACTAATTTTTAAGTGCCAGGCTCTAGCAGCCTGTTTTAGCCCATAAATAGCCTTATTTAGTTTACACACCTTTTCCTTTTGATCTTCTACTATATATCCCTCGGGTTGTGTCATGAATACCTCCTCGTCTTAGTTTCCGTGCAAAAATGCTGTTTTTACATCTAAATGAGTTATATCTAAATTTTTATATACAGCAGCATTTAGGAAACTTCTTATTGTGGTGTGTGCCACGACAGGGGAGAAAGTTTCATCATAATCGCACCCGAATTTTTGCGAATAACCCTTCGCAACAAGTTTCGCCTTGTAGCGTTCTATTTCTCCGCGTGCATTGCGTTTTGTTTTAAAAGTCCATTTACAACCTATAATATGTTTTCCCGGAGGTGGGTCGACTAATTCCCAACTTTTATTTTGCATAAGTGAATTTGTGACGGTATGCTCATGCTGGGTGTCATTTGTAACGTTATATGCAGACATACTCAGGAATTTAGGTTAAAACAACACAGTTTATTAAAATGATAAGGGCTAAAGGAAAGTGGAGCAAGCCTATAATTTCACACACTGAGAACACTATGAACAGCTAAAATCATACTCACAGGCTTCGGTCTAGCTCAGCCGGGGCACCGTCTAGCACTTGACACTATTTCCTGGCTGATCTACTAAACAAATCTTAATTTCACAGCCCGTGGCTGTGGATATTTCTTTATTTGCTCAAATAATCAAAACGGAACGATTCTAAACTTTCTTACCAAGGCCGAATCTTTAATCCACTATCTGAACTCCTTTTCGCTTTACTGGAGGCCGTAGCTATTTTCTAATCGTCAGCACCTTACTAAACAATCATCAACTTCGTTGTCCAATGGCGGAATACACACAGAGGCTGCTGGCTACTACCAGAAACACACAGACGCTGGCTAAGGCCAGAACACACACACCCCACAAACTCACACCCAAGCTTTTATACGCGACAAACTGAGATACTTCTCATTAACATAATACTAATAACCGCGAGCTAACTGCGGAATTCGAAAGAGCACACACACTCTAGAAAGTTAAAGTAAAAGAGAGGATAGATGTCGCTTTTACGCCTACAAAATGTTAAATTATTGACGTCACGATCTCAGAAACACTAGAGTGCCTTTATGACTAAAGGTCACTCCCTCACAACCCCCCCTCGAACTCCGCAGAGAAAAAGGGCTGGGCTAAATGCATGCCCAGAACTTTTTCTTGTTATAAATTTAGAGCCGTAATAAGACACAGTGATGGGTGAAATTTAACGCCGAAACATAACTTTTAAAATATTAACTTTAACCCATCACAACCAAAAAAAAACTCAGTTTGCCTCAAATAATCACATATCCAATCCAACCATTCTTCTATCTTACAAATAGCCTCCGTAAAACTTCCAAAAACTCGTAAAACTTTCAAAACTAATTACTTCTTCTCTCAAAACAACCCACTCCACTGGGAGTGCTAAAACTTCTCAAAACACTAACCTTCCGAAATTTTCCTCAATATTGCAATGCAACTATAACTTTACCCAAAAATTTCTCCATAACTTTTAATATACTAGAATTCGCACCAAGTCCAAAAAACCCAATGCGCAAAAACTTTCCTCATCCAAATTCCGACTTCATCTAAAATTACATTTACTTCATACTAAACTAACTCTGCTACTACGTAATACCTGCATCCCCATTAGCCAATGAACTAACTCCCAAACTTCTTCAGACTTAACTCCACTTGAACAATAATTGGGGCACATACGTACAGCGGCATATCGCTGTGCCTATGCAACAATCAAAAAATATCAAAAAATTTACAAAATGACGTCAGCAATCTCTTCATCTGTATTAACTAAAAGAAAAATAGCAGAATCAATACATAACAAAAAGTATACTTCCCTGCAAGAAAATCACATTAACATTCAATTTTAATACAATACAATTTCAAATTCAAATGCAGCTTAAAACTTCGCAACTTGCGGAAACCATTCTCAACTAAAGTACAAAACGCAACTCATAAAACACGAACGATAAGAAGAAAGTTAATTCATTAAACGTTAGTATAAGAGATAGAAACGCGTGTCAAGGACTTCTTGACCGCAAAACACGTGCGCGCCTGAACCGCGGCGCGTGTACAAAATAACCCAAACTACTATCTGTACTTTCTGAAAATTTAAACATACATTAACTTACATTTTATAACACATGAACAATATAATAACATTTTAAACAAATAACATAACCATTTAACAATAGATCCAGAATTTTTAAAAGCAGTTAAGACCAAAATTTCCAACATACATAGAACTAACAATTTTGCAAACAAATTTTGAACACAATTAAGCACTAAACGTGAGTCCGTCAAAAAATTCCAAAAATGGCCAAAAGTACAAAACAGTCTCTCTGCTTTCTATTCCTTCACATTGCTACCACATATATGCACTCTAATAGAAATTTAATAAAGAACATTATCACCCAATCATAGAGATGATTCACTGCTAGCAGGCTTCATACTGCAAGATGGCTTTCTCCTCCTGTCCCAAAAGGCTTGTACGAAGGATCTCTCGTCATCAGAACTGTACGGTGACGCCACAGTTGACTGTCGTGCCTGCAGCCTGGTTCTGAATGGATGCCGTGGAATACTCGTAGGTTCCACTCGACGACTCTGCTCTGGCCGGTTCGCTGGGTTCACTCCATGGCGAGGTTCACACTGTTGTTGCCGGTAATCTGAGAGTTGCCTCCTCTTTCTAGACGCACCCGAAGTTACCGAAGATCCTAGGCCACGTTTCTTTCCGGACCTATGTAGTTTCTTGTTAGGCAAAAATTCAGAATTTAAACTTCGCTTAACAGTTTTACGAGTGTCCAAACGAAATCTTTTCTGGGGATTAATCACTGAAGATGGTGAACTATTAGTTAATTTATGCTTGTGAGGTTGTTGTCTAATAGATGGAGGAACTGGACAATTTATAATTTTTTGTCTTTTATGACACACAGAGTCCGATGTATTTGACACAGTTCTCTTATTTTTATTATACTTTGCTCTCGGATTGCTAGGCTTTCGACTTTCAATAACAGTCTTTGGAGCTGTTTGACCAAATTTTCTTCTTGAATATTGATGAAAAGAATTAGACGAAGAAGTGCTGGACTCGGGACACTCATTGGATCGGGAATTTCGCGAAACACCACTCGACATATGAGAACCTTCACTACCATTTTCTCTAAACTTATACACTCTAACCTGATCCAGATTAACAGTCATTCTTTCACCATTGACATCAACAACCAAATTATTATTTCGAACTTCCAAAACCTCGAACGGACCTACAAACTTCGGACCAAATTTAGCTACTCTCTTCTGACGACTTGAACTTAACCAATGCTTTTCTACTAACACAAAATCTCCAACTTTCACTTCTAACTCCCTTCTACGCATATTATAATACTGAGCTTGCTTTTCTTGCGCTTTTCCCATTTGAATCTGAGCTTCCTTAACCAACCTCTCAATATCCTGACACATGTACTGACTTTCTGCATCTGACACCATAACTAACCTTTGGAATGGAGTAATAACTTTTCTACCCAAAAACAATTCAGCAGGCGTTTTCCCCGTTGACTCGTGAACTGCCGTACGAAGTGCGTACGCAAAATGCTGAAGAAACTGGTCCCAATTTGCATGATGAGAACCAACATAAGAAGAAATCATTTGAATTAATGTACGATTTACACGTTCAGCCATATTAGACTGAGTAAGTTCCCTACCGTCCTCAGTCCGCAACTTTTCACAAAAAGACTTAAAAATATTAGATATAAAATCATAACGAAATGGTTTACTAGCAACTAGTGCGTCAAAACCAATATAAATTTCATTAGTTAAACTCGGTTTATCTGAAAAGACTTTACGAAAATCGACTAAAGACTTATTAAACTCCACTTTCTTAACCTCACTTAAACCCGACTCCTCCAAATTAACCGACACTGAAACAGGCTCTTTCTTACTCACATTCTCATCATTATTCACGATTAACGACTTTTTAAAGAAATCCAAACTAATTCCTCTATCCCTCATATAATCCACACCAACTATACAATGCACTGTTAATCCATCCAACACACAAAACTCCCAACATGTCTTAACCGAACGAATTTCAACTTCCAATTCCACTGAACCTTTATTATCGCAAGCTACTCCCTGCGCAGACTGAACCACCAGACTTGACCTTTTCAACTTATACGAAAAATATTTCCGATAACAATCAAAAGAAATGAACGACTTATCTGCCCCTGTATCGAAGACACTTTTAACGACAATACCATCTAACACAATTAACACTTCAGGTAACTCAACCGGATTAATAGTAATTTTATTTAAACTCACAGAAGGCTTTTTCGATTTGACCTGTGACTGCATACCTTCCGAAATACAGTCACTTACCAGTTTAACTGACCCGACCTCCTCACACCTCTCCTTTGCACTGATCTACCTTCAAAATTCTCATCCGAAGTTAATCTCCTTACTTGCGAAGAAACATTCCTGTCCCGTACTCCCCCACTACGATCATAACCACTACTCTGTCTATTTCCATGCATATTTCTCTCACTACTTCTAAAATTATTAGCACCACCACCATTCCTATTACCATTACTCGTATTCGACATATTACGACCAAATCCATCACTTCTATTACGCACATTACTATCCGGAAATCGCTGTCCCCCTCTCACAAAATTACGTTCCCCCTCATTTCTCAAATTACTATCCGTGACAGGTCTCTGCCGAGGGTTACGCAAATCCCGTTGATCCGAGCTATGCCGAGACTCATACTTCGATAATATCTGGTGCATTTCTGCAAAATTCTTCGGTGCTCTAACTTCAATAAAGTCCTGTATATTTGGATTAAAAAGAGGAAAAACAATGTCCAACAATTCCTCAAATGTAATATCTAAATCTAATTTATTTTTTAGTTCCAGCTTACGAAGATAAAATTTTGACGCCGACTCATAAATATTCTGCTTATTACAATAGAACTCTTTTCTCAAAATACTTTTATCTTTAACGGGAGGAAATGCCTTCTTTAACTCAATTACAGTTTGTTCAAATCTTTTCGCTTCCTCAGTAATCAAAAACTTTCCTATATTTTCTAACCACAAAAGTGCTTCGCCCTTTAACGAGCATTTAAGCACTACGGACCTGTTTTTCTCAGGTATATTATTGAACAAAATATAATCATTTAATTTCACTAAAAATTCACTAATATCACCCTCACCGGTGAAATACACTCGTGGCACAATCTCAAAATGTCCGACATTTCGTTGGGCGCCATTTGTGACGGTATGCTCATGCTGGGTGTCATTTGTAACGTTATATGCAGACATACTCAGGAATTTAGGTTAAAACAACACAGTTTATTAAAATGATAAGGGCTAAAGGAAAGTGGAGCAAGCCTATAATTTCACACACTGAGAACACTATGAACAGCTAAAATCATACTCACAGGCTTCGGTCTAGCTCAGCCGGGGCACCGTCTAGCACTTGACACTATTTCCTGGCTGATCTACTAAACAAATCTTAATTTCACAGCCCGTGGCTGTGGATATTTCTTTATTTGCTCAAATAATCAAAACGGAACGATTCTAAACTTTCTTACCAAGGCCGAATCTTTAATCCACTATCTGAACTCCTTTTCGCTTTACTGGAGGCCGTAGCTATTTTCTAATCGTCAGCACCTTACTAAACAATCATCAACTTCGTTGTCCAATGGCGGAATACACACAGAGGCTGCTGGCTACTACCAGAAACACACAGACGCTGGCTAAGGCCAGAACACACACACCCCACAAACTCACACCCAAGCTTTTATACGCGACAAACTGAGATACTTCTCATTAACATAATACTAATAACCGCGAGCTAACTGCGGAATTCGAAAGAGCACACACACTCTAGAAAGTTAAAGTAAAAGAGAGGATAGATGTCGCTTTTACGCCTACAAAATGTTAAATTATTGACGTCACGATCTCAGAAACACTAGAGTGCCTTTATGACTAAAGGTCACTCCCTCACAAATTGAATTCCTCATCTGTTGCTGCTAGCCAATTATTTTTAATTTTTGGGTCTTTCATATTTTCTATATCTTCCCAAGTTTTGGGTTCCTCAACCTGACACATGTTTGCGCTAATTCCATACCTATCGGGATGTACTCCCCTATTTTCTCTTCCCGATCTTCTAAGCTGTATTTGACTCTGATGTGGAATTGCGTCCGCGTCATGTTTATCACCATCTAATTCAATTTGAACAACTTCAGTTGGGGTCGAAATGTTATTTTGGTCTTGTTTAGTATCATTTTTCACGTTTTCTAGAAATTTTACTGATCTAGATATCTTACTCTATTATCCCCAATGTATATTCTATATCCCTTGCTCCTTTGGTCATATCCCAAGAAAATGCCTTCAATGGCTTTCTCATCGAATTTAGCCGTTTTAGACTTTTCTGCATAGGCGTATGCTTTGCAGCCAAATGTTTTTATGTGTGACAAATTTGGTTTACGATTATTCCAAAGTTCAAATGAGGTTATGTTATTGTTTGCTTTGGTTGGCAGCCTATTTGTTAAATAAGTGACAGTGAGAATTGCTTCACCCTAAAATTGTCTTGGTAGATTTGCGTCTGACAGCATTGTGCGTGCCATTTCTACAAGGGTACGGTTTTTTCTTTCAGCAACACCATTTTGAGGGGAGCAAAATGGTGCACTTAATTGGCGTTCGATACCATTAAGGGTTAAATAATCTTTAAAATTTTCCCCAAGATATTCCCCTGCATTATCCGATCTAAAGGCTTTTATTTGTTTGCCAAATTTATTTTTTACTAGTGCAGAGAAATCTTTAAATTTTTCTAGGTCTTCCGATTTGTGTGAAAGTAAATAAACCATAGTAAACCTGCTAAAATCATCAATGAAAGTAATAAAGTACCTTTTACCTGAGAATGTTTCCGTCTTCATGGGACCGCAGATATCACTGTGGATTAGTGAAAGGACTTCGTTAGATCTATTTGATGCTACCTTTGGATAAGGTAATTGTGACATTTTCCCTTCAATACATTTAGTGCATATATTATCGTGTTTACACTTACTTAAAGTTATACCATCCGCTAACTTATGATTCACAAGATATTTGATTGATTCAAAATTTTTGTGTCCTAGGCGTTTATGCCAAGTTGTAATACAATTCGGATTATCACAAAACATTTGTGTTTTGACAGCATATCCTTACTCATCTTTAGGACAAATTTCATATAGATTTTTATTTAACTCCGCTGTTAAAATTATGTTATTGTCTTTAACAAAGTTACAAGAATCTTTTTCAAAAATGACTTTAAAGTCGTTTTCTGTTGCTTTCTTTACCGATAATAAATTACTTTGTAATTCAGGGCAATAAAAAACATCTTTAAGTATAATTTGATGTGGTGAATTTGCACAAAGTTTAATATCACCCATACCATGTGAATATAGTTTATTTCCATCCGCTATCATTATGCTACCAAAATTTCCGGTTTTGAAATTTATGAAATTTTCTTTTGCGAATGCTACATGTCTTGTGCAGCCGGAATCGATAACGAATTTATTTACATTAAGTTCTTGTGCTCTATTAGCAGACATTAAATCGCACGCGGGATAATTTTGTTCGGAGAACTTATAAATGTTTTCTTCCGAATTCGTTGAGGTAGAAAAATTATTCGTACCTATTTCTGCGTCAACATTACCTTTAAAACAGAAGTTGGAAGTATCCCTTACATTACCTTGATTACCTTTGTAATTTCCCGAATTATTTCTGAAAGAATTTGAATTATTATAAAACTTATTTCGATTCGGATTATTTCTCGGGTTATCATTTTGCATTTTATTCTTTAAATGACGACAATTTTCGCGTACATGGTTATCTCGTTTGCAAAACGTGCAAAATTTCTTATTTCTAGCATTTTTATTTACTACCTTATATGCTGAGTCGCGTGAGCTCGAAACAGCTTCACGATTCTCAGATTTATTTATTGCTTTGTAAGCTGAATCTCGCGAATTTGAACTCGCGTCTCTGTTTTCGCATCTATGTTTATATTCATCGATCAATTTATTTTTTTTACGTAATTTAAAGTTAGATCCGTCTCGCTGGCTTCTAACGCGGTAACCATTGGGTCATAAGATCTAGGGAGGGAACATAGCAGGAGGGCACATATATGCGAGTCAGGGATTTCCTCGCCAATAGCAAATAGTTTATCTTTGATTGATAAAATACTATTGATATGGGAGATCATGTCTCCCCCCTCACTCAATTTTTGAGAGTAAAGTTTTCTTAGAAGAAAAAGTTTGGAAGAAAGACTACTTATTAAGTGAACGTTTTTCAAAGTTTCCCAGATTTCTTTGGCATTTACCAAATGTTTTACATGAATAATTTGTGAATCTTCTATACACAGATTAATAATAGATTTCGCTTTAATATTATCTTTGTTCCATTGAGCAGTGACAGGATCCGGTGGGGGATCTTTAATTACTAAAAATACATTTTCTTTCTGGAGAAGATTTTCTATCTTAAATGCCCAATTACTGTAATTTTGATCATTTAAGTTTTCAATGAGGGCTATATCTCGTGTAGCCATTATATTAATTCAAATCAACATCAATAATTTATTCAACAATCGTAATTATATATATTTTCAAAAAACTGTTTATAGTTTAATACTTTTAAATTATAGAATCATGGGTAAGTTTTTTTATTATTATTTTACTTAGATAATTAAGAACATTTCAGAGAAGAATATTTCAGTCTCATAATCTGAAGGGTGAGTTCTGATTCAGTTAAATGATATTTCGATAAAAAAAAGTATATAAGTTGAGGCCTACCTTGCTAGGAATCTTCTTTGAACATAATAACTTTCTTCTTCACAAGGGCTGCGTGGAATGTAACTGGAATAATAAGACGTTATTATTTTATTACTGTGTTCTATGGAACAAATAATTTGTTCACTTCAGTTTTGGGAAAGATATCTTCTTTAATAACATAAATATAAAAACACAGCACAGTATACGTAAATACAAAAATTAGAACAGTTTTAAGTGTTGAAATCTTAAAGTTCTTTAAAAGAAAATATTATCGGAGCTGAAAATTTTTGCTTCCGATTTAACAGTTTCAGGAAAAAGTAAACATCACCCGCTTAGAATCATTTCTGAGTGGTAAAAATAGCTTCGCAGAAAAATGTGACGTCAAAGAAAGTTTTTAGTGAGTTCTTTTTTTTTCGTTTCAGGACAAGAGTTTCATATTGCTGCCATCTGGCGCGATACTTTGGAAACAAAAAAAAGTATCTAATGAGAAGAAAAAGTCTTTTTCCATCACCATCTATGCAGAAGTGCCGTAGGCTGCGATATTTACGCTTTTAATGAACCTTTGTTTGTTGTATGTACATGTTTCAATTATCGTTAGTATAACTAATGCACTTTTCATGTAAAAGAGACAAAAAAGTCTAAAAAATGGTATATGGCAAAAGTAAAACCTTCTAAGACGGAATCGCATTGGAAAGAACAAAATACGTGCCCTTCTTAGCAGATGCAAATGTTTAATATATTTTTTTCACGCTTATTGTAGTATACATTTTGCATGGATGAACAATTTTATAGAAATTTGCAGTTTTCAGTTTAAAAGAATATTCCGTCATAATCATGTTTTTTTTGTGTTTAATTCTATTTTAAAACGACTAGTAATCTAGGATTCTTTAAACAGAATAAATTGTAATGTTTAATTGTAGAATAATGATGACTTAAAAGTCTTTTTTGCAAAAATTTTTGAACCAAGCCAAATTTTGCTGATTTATGAACAGACTTGGCCACGTCGAGAAAAGGATTTTCATACGGGATGATTCAACTGAAACTGATTATTTTGGCCCGTGAAGACTAGGAAGAATGAAATCAGTCTCGGCTTCGTACGGAAAAAATACGTTATCCCCAGGCCGATACTCCAGGAAATTAAAGCCCGAGCCCGGCCCGGCGCGGGCCGAAAAGATTAGCGACTAGGCCCGGCTCGAATGCCATTAATGGAAATCGGCCCGTGCAGATTTCTACCTTGCGACCCCTTTTTTTAAAATGTTACATCCAGTATTTAGCACATTTTTTAAGGATTTTAATTATTAATTCATACCTTATGCTTAATTTCGACTAATTGGAGATCAAAAGCGCTAGACCTTTTATTAAGTTCTCATGCCAGGCCCTTTTTTGACCTCCTATTATAGATCACTAAAAATGGTCCGATTCAATAGCATTTTTTTTAACAATTTCTGATACTTCAGCTACCACCAATTTTTAATATTAATTCTTTCCTTGAATTCTTGTGGCTCTAAGTGCAGTTCTTTTGCAATTTTCTTTAACACCGTTCTAAAATCCTCCAGCACAATAAAAAGTATTAAAAAACTTTACTTATACTTAACTAAATTCCATTTAAGTTCGTGATACCCTGAGGCCCAGTACAGGGCACCTTGAATTTTTGTACCGCAACTCATTAACAAATTTCCTCTACGTAATCCTATCTTCATTTTTGGAACGCTTTTCCATTTAGTTATTCTACTGTTTCTACTTTTCAATTAAAATCTTAGGGTCCCCTAAGATCCGATCCAGGGCCGCTTCAATTTTTCGTTTGCCATGCATTTTTTACTTACTAATTGTGTCATTCTCCCAACGCATAACTTTAAAAAAGAGTCATGGAGTCATATATCCAACACCATCTTTTTTTTTTTTTTTTGGGGGGGGGGGTACCCATGGCCTTCTTATATGGGCTCCAATTTCAATAGGAATTGATTCATTTAACTTAGATTATGATTCAAATAATTTCTGCATTGTGATAGTTTATCATACATTTTAATTACTAATATTTTAGAAAATTAACATTCTTTTCTTGGGTTCTATGTGCCCGATTACCGCTGCGTTTTGCTTATTCAACTTAGTTTTCGGTTATTTCTGGCATGTGCAGAGCACTTTCGCCCAATACATGGTACCTTAAGTAGCGGGAACCCAGGTCTCAGCTTCAGACGTAAAAAGATTTATTGGGAACACACTGTTGCGAAATCTTCTCCGATGGAAGTGACGTTTTTTTCTCGCCTGCGAGTGAGCAAATTTATATGATGCTAAGTGGCAACCAATTTTGCGTTGCCTTGATGATCGCAATGTTTTGAAATGTTTAGTTTATTATTAGAGTTGTTGAATTTTATGGATTATTTGAATGTTATATTTATTTAATAATTTGGAACTACCAGATTGTCTGGTAATGTAAATATCTGTACAATAATATTTCAACATTTAAAATAAACTTAATATCAAAAAGAAAACCTTCTGATCTGGATTAATTTCTTTTCACACACTAGACGCTGCCGAAAGCAGATGGGGCCCAACGAAACTAGATTCATTCAAAAATTTTTCACAGAAATAAAATTATTGAAACTTGAGTTTTGTTTAAAGCTATTATAACGGGCCAGCGATGATCAACTAGAATTCAATATTACGTTTGCCAAAATTAATGTCCAAAATTAATACTCCTGTTTCAATGATAAATTATAATAGTTTAATTTAGACTATTTACAATAGGTCATATTTAAATTGAAGGCAATATAATCTATTTTTTCTTACAAATGTTCAATATGTGTAGCTTTAGTTATACGGTACACATTCAACACAAAGTCTAATTTGGGAAGAGTTCTATATCCTGTTCCGGTAATAAATCGAAAATGGTGATAAAAAGCCATTTTAGAGTTTATCAGATTTCTCAAGATGGCAGTAAAATAGGATTTTCAAATAATTTATGAAATATATTTATTTAATAAACGTTGTTATGTATGTCACACGTCAATAAAACATATGATGTTTTTATAAGTATTTTTATGCATATGCATTTTAGATATATCTCTATATAAATGTAATTATATATAGAGTTATACATATAGAAATACATAATATATACACCTATAAATAAATGTTATATACTTATTTATTTTTTTTAATCTTTTAAGACATTTCATATGTTTATTATATATGTAAATAAAAACAAAAGGTATAATTTTTTCCAATAGAAATATGCTAAATGCAAACAAATACATAAAAAAACAAATGAATACAATTCATTCCATCAGCATAAAAGCAACCCCAAAGGCTAGTGATTGTAACCACATCCATTCATTTTATGAAAAAAAAAAGAACAGAATAGGGAACTTTTTCTTATAATTCTTTCCACACTTCTTTACACAAGTCCTGAGTAATGAAAGAAATAGCCTCTTCAGTTTCTGTGTAGGTAGCCACGGAACGTAGCGACGATCTTTCATCAATCCCCAAATGAAAAAAAATCATGGTTCTGACAGCTTTTTTTAAACTTTAGTCCAGCAATATTACTTCACGCTAGGAGTGGCTATTTTGCATATGTAGCGTGCAAACGATTCAATAACAAAGCAGCACACGAGCATACTCTTATTTCAAACTGTTCAAGTTATTGATTTTTGTAATCTTAAGGGTGTATTTCGATTCAAACTGCTTACCTTCCGATTTATTTTTGAATTTATTTTTGCTCTCATATGCATCAAACTGACTAATTGTCTTATTTAGAAAGTACACAAAGTGCCGTGATGGTCGATTCTTTGATAAATGCGGAAAATATTGCAAAAAAAAGCAATCAAAAATGGCATTTCGAACCGATTTTTATGAAGCGGATGATCTGAGAACGAAAAAAAGGTCATACTGAAAAGATAATTGTTTATAACTCAAATTCTAATGAATTGGGCGTAAAAAGACATCACACGGCACCTTATACGTCTCTTCAACAATCCCGTCAGCAAGTTTCATGTTTCTACTTTTAAAAATATGTGAAATTGTATCAGAAAATTTCGAACTGTGGAAGGTGGAAAAGCGTTTTTTCGAATACACCCTTAAACAAACTTTGTACAACGCTTACAGTTGTCCTTTTTAAAATTTACAACAGGGACATTCCTTTATGACAACGTGTATATTTATTTCTGAAATTTCTAATGATAAAGAAAGCGTGGTTATGATGATAAAGAAAAATGTGGGTAGCTACTGTGTTATAGTATATTTTTGTTCGTTATAGTATATTTTCACATATTAAGAATAACCTGTCCTTTTAAAACATTTTGAATGCCACTATTTTCAAAGTATTAGATAATTTATCTTTTGGATTAGACTACTATCATTTTCTGGAAATTGCTTTTTTAGATCAAATAAAAAGTTTCTATAAAAGATAGTTTTCTTTTTCAAATGCTTCTATTGTTAATCAATAGGAGCGAACTGTGTATCTTACGTCTTAAAGAACATTAAGCGGAAAATGACCAGTCTTACAAGAAAAGAAAACTCACTAAAATGTTTGTTAAAATAAAACATTTGCTACTAAAGTGTTTGCTTTACTGATCTAAACATCTGTAAAAGGAAACGGTGCAGCTTCATTGAGTTGATATTATAAGCAATGCATTTTTGTTTTTTCAAAAGTAACTTTTTCAAGATACTTCAAATAGTGCAAGAATAGAATCTTTGTATAGGCATATATAAAATATAAAATTTTTATTTCCTTCGTTTGTTATAGATTAACACTTTATCGTGACATATTTGTTTGAACCATTTCGGGTAATATGTGAAAAATAATTCATTTGACTTTAATTATTATTTTTTTTTTTTTGGTTAAACAAGTTTTCAAAATTAATGCAATGTTTTTCACTGAAATTTTATATAGTAGTTTCGTCTGTCATTAGTATAGGGAAGACTAACTTTTACGAATAATCATGCATTACATTAAACGTAAATAAGTGATAAATGCTATTAAACCGGGAGGCAGCAACACAGTTAATTACCACTTCAGGATGAAAATCTAGAATTAGCTAAATCTCTATTTACATAATAAAGCGCAATTGGTGTGCCCAGTCACACATTGGTAGAAAACACCTAAAAAACCGATTTTAGCGATTGATTCCTAAGTTTCCATTATTCTTTTTTGCACCCAAAAGTATGAAAACATGGAATACTGGCATAAGGAAAACATTATACCTATGGGTCAATAAGCAACAAAAAAAAAACGAAACACTATTTAAACTACCGAAATATCAGGCGTATAACACGCACCTGCGATTTGAGACAGTGTTTTTCTATTTTTAGTATATAGCCGTGTAACGCGCAATCTTTTCGCTTGAGAATCGAAAATAATTTTGTTTTAAACTCATTTTTTTTCTATAGCACCATTACTTTCTGAAAATATTATTTTCGAGGGCAATTATCAAACTATTAACATAGTCTTTTTTTTTCTTTCTTAAAAATGCATTTAAAAATACAAATTAGCTAATAATAAATATAAAATATACAAGAAAGTTTAAAATATCCTTCAAAAATTTACATATTTGAGTTTGAAAAATTATGACATTATACTCACTTTTTTTGGCGAGGAAAAAAGTGGCCTATTTTCAAAAGTATAGTTTTCCGTCAACCCTAGTGGAATGTCACAGTCCCAAAATAAGTCATACTAAAGCATCGTAACCCCATATTTGGCAACTTCTTTCACTTTTGGCATGAAATAAACAAATAAAAATCCAATAGTAAAAATTTTAAAGTATAAAAAATATCATAAAATATGAGCTTAATGGGGAATTTTTATCTGTTCTCAAACTTTCATGTATAGAACTACAAAATGCACCAGATCAAGATGCTAGGTTCGAGCAAAAGTGGTTTCCTTGTTAGATATGTGATGCATTTATCTAATGAAGTCATTCATACCAAAATATTTTATAAGCTTAAGAACAATAGCATACTGAAGTGGGATGTCAGACAGTGTTAAAACATTTACAAATAAAAAGAATAATGCCCCGTTAAACTGATGGCATTGAGCTCACAGGCTATACCCACTAATTGCACATTACAGCCTTTTATTTTCAAAGGTTAGTTCCGATCGAAAAAAAAATCAAAGGAGGGGAAACAGCCCTTCTTTCCACTTTTTTTACTTAATCATTGAACCTCCTAAACTAACCAGGAACATGCTTTATCATATAAAAAATCTGTATCCAAAATTTAGAGCAAATCGGAAAATTCTTAATAAAAACCCATTTATCTCTTTTATATACTTAACCATTAAACTTCCAAAACTATTCAGATATTTGAACGAAATCTGACAATTCTGCATGAAAAACCCATTTATATAAATTAAGGGGAGGGGCATTAGAACCCCCATTTCCCCTGTTTATATTTATCCAATGAATACCTAATACCAATCACGGAAGCGTTTCATTAGAATGATCCTATGTGTAAATTTTGAAAAAAAAACAAAAAAACTAATATTTCTACATGAAAAACCCATTCATATCAATTAAGGGGAGGGACATGAGCCCCCCCGTTCCCCCCCTTATACATATCGAATGAACTCCAGAAACTAATCAGGGAAGCGCCTTATCAGGATATACCTATATACAAAATTTCAAGTGGATGGGATATTTTTATCATGAGTTATTGCGTAACGTACGAACGTACGCACATACATACAGAACGGGCGGGCACATAAGCTCTCAGGCTATGATAGCCTGTGAGCTAAAAAGGAGCCAAATGCGTCATGCTACTCAAGAAATAGCGTCTGAGTAGATAACAAAATCATGCAAGAAATTAAACCTGACCTATAACAAAAGTCATTTAAAAGATGTTATGTATATTACATTCTAGATGGAACGGAAGATGGTTACTTATTTATGGATCAGAGTAACAGTGATGATGAAGATGAAACAGAGTTCCATGTTGCACTTGAAGATATAATTGAAGACGAATATGAAGAATTTACAGATATTTACCCTATATATAATTTCTTTTAAATAAACAGTATTTACTGTGCATGTAGAAATATAATTTTACTATGCTTATATTTTGCTTATTTTTAAATCTGTCATTTTTATATTTGGAGTATAAGGCGCATCCATACGTTTTGAACTTATTTTTGGCATGGAAAGTGCGCATTATATGCCAGATTTTACGGTATCGTCTTCTAAATTGATGTCCTAATATATCATCATAAATTAATTACAAATGAACTATAAATTGATAAAAGAGTGTTTTTAAATTATTACTCTCTTGATTTTTTATTTATACCTAATTTTAAATTCTGAGGTTTAAAATGTTTGAATTAGTAGTCTCAAAGCCATTTAGTCTTCTTTTCTATGCGCCTGTGTGGCTTATCATTAAATACATTGTTGTTTCAACTAACATACAACTGTAAGTATGACAGAGAATATTTGACGGTTTATCGTCTGCGACAAGCTGGCGGAAAAATCCCACAAAATTAAGGTATTAGTTTGCAATAAAATTTTGAATAGTAAAATATTCAATATTCAAATATTCAATTGTCTCAATAGTAAAATATTGTAATTGCCACCAAAAACATGCCTGTAAATGTAATTTTATAATTCTAGACCAGTATTTCTCAACCTATTTCAGTTGACGGCACACTACAGTTGTGTAAGAGATTATTTGCGGCACGCGTGACAATAAAAAATGTAAAACATGCATTATATTAAAAAATCATATTCTTATTTACAAAATATGTTCAATGAGTGAGATCTACGTGTTTTCTCAAGCAAAATAAATCAAAACGAAGTTTTAATGTTGAAGTTCGCGGTACTACTAGGTTATCCCGTCAACCAAAAAATTATCGCCAAACTATAAGATTCAATGCCAATAATTTATGATCGTGAATGTCACATTCAATGACATTAAATAACGATTCAGGTGTTTAAAATGTCATTAAGTGATTTTTATTTTTATTTTTTATTTGTAATTATATTAATATTACACTAATTTTTTTTCGTTATTTAAAATAAAAATTATGTCAATATGTATAATTTGGCTATTAGTTCGGCGATTTGTATAATTTGGCAAAATTGGTCGACGGGATAACAGAGTTGTACCAAGTTCGCATATCTTCGCCAACTTTTAAAAATATTACTGGACTTTATTTCAGTCAGTGTTGAAAATACAAGTTCACGAATGCAAAAGGCAGAAGAATTTAAAAAGCTTTCAAGCTGATTGCGAGGTATATATTTTTGATAGAAAACCAAAGCTCATCCAAATTTTTCTCAAAGATTCTGAGTAGCAAAAATTATCGTTTCTCAGATCAATGAGCTGTTCTTTTAATATTGTCAAATTTTGTATCTTGTAAATTACAAATAGCTTCATTAACCAATCATATTCGTCAACTAAAAGCGAAGGAAAGTAGTTTTGAAGTGTTAATCACATTCGTTGATACGATACCGCACAATTTTAATTAATTTATAAAAAAAATTCCTGCGCCACACTTGACAATCTCTCGTGGTACACTGGTTTCCTGCGGCACACAGGTTGAGAAACACTGAGCTAGACCATTAATATTGGCTTAAAAATCGATTATAAAATTCCATCTTTACCTACAAAAACTGAATTGAGTTAAAATAAAAATGTCCGTATTTACTAGTTTAATGTGCCAACTCTAAAATTTCCTTCTATCTCATACATTTTATTATTTCAAACAGTTAGCACAAACGTTAGTATTTCATTATTATTGGTTTAATACTATAACAACTTTAATTTTTATTTTAAATGCCATGATCATAGATGGGAAGCAGCAGTACAGACGATCACATCATCGTGTTCACGGCTGATATTCCATAATTAGTTAAAACTCGATTCGCATATTAAAATACAATTAATCTGTTAAATTATATCTTGGCGGAAAATATTCGAAAACCTGATCTCAGCGGTTTACTTATGCGTTTACCATTGTGTTTTTCTGCTCCCAGTTCTCCAAGTTTTCATATCTCTGGGTGCGACAAAGGATAATCGTAAACTCACGAGTCAACTTAAAATCGGTGTTTTAGGTGTTTTCCACCAAGATGTGACTTGACAGACCAATTGCATTTTAAGATGCAAATCGAATTTTAATTAAATCTGGAATTTTAGCCGTGAACTCGATGAGGTAATTTCTGTGCTACCATCTCCCGGCCTATGATGGTTTAGTTAAATCGTCAGAGTAAAAATGGCTGAACTTCGATCATGATGTTTTTTTTATCGATACTTTTTCGTTAATCTGCTATACAAAAGTTCTTTGAGAACAGCTGACTTTGCAAAATGCCAAGTTCCCATTGTTATACTAGCAGCCTATTTACAATAGATCTAAAAAAAATCGAGAAATACGAAAATCGCTACTACAGCACTCCTTTCCGGTAGAAAATTTCAAAATTGAAGGAAGACCTGCTTCTTATAGCCAGAAGCAAAAATATAAAAATTTAATTCAATTCTAGATATAACTTTGTACATTTTTCGATGGTACAATCATAAAAAATGTACAAAATCCGCTAGCGGACTTTCCGGTGATATATTTCCAAATTCAAAGAGCATCAGCTAGCCATAGCCAGAAACAAGCACAACAAATTTGTTTCAATTCTATGTATAACTTGGTACAATGGCGATACACGAACAGATAGACATTTTTGTATAAACATGTTTTTGGGAACCTCTTACACCTAAGAAATGTAAATCCATTGGAAACTGGAAATGAAAAAAAATCGAAACTTTATTTTACTGATGATAGAAGATGGTAAAAATGCATGAAAATATCTTCCACCTTACTATGTCACTTCAACAGTGTTTAAAAATTATAAGAATTTCATATCCGTAACTCACTGTAAAAAAATAGAGTAAAAAAAAATCTTTCTCTTCCTGTCCATTTTACTCGATAGTAGCTTTCATATTTTAAATAAAACAAAAACAAAAAAAGTTCTCTTGAAAATAAATCGTGCGGAAAGGCTGTTGCGAATCGATCGCCATTTTTATTCCTTACGTATGGCTGAAATTTTGACCCATTTTTCTACCATTGTCGGCATTGAACTTAAAAAAAAGTCACTACTAAATTTTTCGCGACCTCTATTCGACATTATAAAGTGAAGAATGTCTGTCTTTTTTTAAAACTAATATATATATATATATTTAATTTAATACGAAGACGTTTTAAATAGTTTTTATTTCTTTGTATTATTCGTTTATTTTTAAAAATATCTGAATTCGATTTCTCAATTGAAATTAAAAGTGGATATATTAATAAGTATCGCCTTTCTTTAATACTATGAGTTAGGTTTATTATGCAAATATGGATAAACAGATAAATTAATTTTAATTCTCGTAACATAAAATTATTGATTCTTCGAAATTGTCGTAAAGGAAACTGTTCATATTTATCTCCATGTGAATAAACATAAATATTTTTCCATAATTCTAATTTTAAATTTTTACCTGACGAAACGGGTAAAAAACGAACATTCCTTCGGATAATTCAAATCGTACTTTAAGCTCTGAGGAGTCCATTCGCTATGTGTTAAATGGGACCTGCGTTTGCCAGTTTGTGTGATTACACGTTCTACCGCTCAAGTTAGAGCACATACCAGCACGCATTACTCTCCCTGTGCCCTAAACACCTAATTGGACTAAATGGTCCTCACCACATCAAAATCCGAAAACTCAAGGATTAAACCGCGTGATTCGGAAATTATACCTCCGAATCCCCCAACGGATTTCGATGTGTTACAAAGTACTGTGATTTTGGTCTTTTCAGATGCATAATATTATTGTACCAAGAGTTTTAGCACGTGAAAATTTATAAAGATAGGTTCAAGATATTCTGAAATAGCACACAAAAGGAAGGTTAGAGTCACGGCTAAGCGAATAAACAAGTTTTCGATAAGGCTTCGAAACTAACATACATAACAGCAGGGGTGTAGTGGAGAATATATGGGGTGTACGCCGTATACCTTCTGGATTTTTTAAAGGAACCCCATACTAGAGGCCTGCACGGGCTCGGGCTTGGCCCGTGGCCCGTATCCGGCGGAATCGTTTCGAATTTTCTAACGGGCCGGGCCGACAAACAACATAAACGGGCCGGGCCGGTAAAAAAATTGAACGAGCCAGACGGGCCAGGCCGATAAAAAAAATTTTCGGGCCTGCCGGCTCGTTCTGAAGTTTTAAGCAGAAACGGTAAAATATGCTATATAAGCTATTTTCAACTAAAATGTTTTTAACGAGAATAAGTATAAATGTGGCAATACTACACTGCTCAAAACAATTAAAGGATATTTGAAGTTTTATATAAAATAAAGATATAAACGAAATTTTTTTTGCCAAAAATAGAAGAAGAGAATCACAAATGCAAAATTTTCTGGTTTTCAAACTGTGGAGTATGCAAATTTTGAGTTCGACGTCAAAAACGTCGCTTCAGCGGCAGCGAATGAAATTTGACTTTCAGCTGGATAAAAGAGAATGAAGACAAGGATGATCGGCTTTCAGTGATTGCTTTGTTTCGATGAGTACGATGTCTCAGCGAAGTCATTTGACAGATTCAGAAACTTGGAGAATTGTTGGTAGGTTAGAAGGGGGCCAAACTCAACCCGAAGTAGCGCCAGCCATTGGAGTGTCACAAAGTGTCATTTCCAGGATCTGGAACCATTTTTGGAGAGTGGATGTGCAGGCCGAAGACCAGGGCAAGGTCGTAGACGGGCAACAACGCCCAATGAAGATCGGTATTTAGCGTTAACAGCTCGGAGACACCGAAACATGAACGCTACTTTTCTCCAACAACACCTTCGCTCGGCTACAGGCACCACGATTTCAACTCAGACTGTCCGAAACCGGCTCCATGCTGTAGGTCTGTATGCTCGCCGGCCGATGGTATGTGTTAGATTAACATCAAGGCATCGTCGCGACCGCAGGGAGTGGGCAACCGAGAATGTCAACTGGAGAAGAAATGAATGGAGCAATATTCTGTTTTCTGACGAGTCCCGTTTTTCTGTGCATCCGGATAATAGGCGTATTTTCATCTGGAGGGACCGTGGCAGTAGGAATAATCCTGCGTTCGTGCACGAAAGTGTCAGATTTGGCGGTGGAGGAGTGTTGGTGTATGGTGGCATCTCCATTGACGGGCGCACTGACCTCTACATCATTCGAGATGGAGCTCTGACTGGTCGCCGGTATAGGGATGAGATCCTCATACCTATCGTAGTCCCTTACGCGGCAGCAATCGGAGATAACTTCATTTTAATGGACAATAACTGCATGCCACATCGTGCAAACCTGGTGGAGGATTTCTTTTCGAGGAAGGAATCGTTCGAATGGAATGGCCAGCGTGTTCTCCAGACAAGAATCCAATCGAACACGTTTGGGACGCTCTAGGAAGACGAGTTTCTGGCCGCCAACAACCCCCACAAACGCTCCAAGAACTGGAAAGAGCCCTTCTGGAAGAGTGGGGCAGAATACCCCAACTCGTTATTAATAGCCTCATTGAGTCCATGCCTCAAATGTGTTCAACGTTGCTGGCCGCCCATGTGTTAAATGGAAACCATACCCCCTACTGAAAATGATTTTCTTTGAAGAAAACACCTTTTCTTATTCTTTTTTTCTCATATGCACAAATTGTGTTTTTTTCCTTTTGTACACAAATGCTCAATAAAATGCATTTTTTCTGCCAAACATGTGTAATTTATTCTCATATAACCTTACTATGTCTGTCGACCATGTATCAATCAGCTAAAAAGTTTCCCAAATAAAAAATCCACCTAAAACGGCAATATCCTTTAATTGTTTTGAGCAGTGTAGTTTGACAGCATAAATATAAAAATGCACAGTGTATCGGCATCGGAGAATTACATTATGTGTAATATAATAACCGTTTTAATACTTTTTTAGCTGGCTCATGCCGGTCCGAGATCACGCTTTTATATTATTATTTTTCTACGTATAGACTGGCCGGACCGGTACTAGACTTAATTATTGGCAGAAAACATGATTTGTAAAATTATTAACAGCGATAAAGAACTTATGTTAGCTTAGTCTTCGGATATATACTTCTTGATGATTTTTAAATTAATTTCTCAATAATGCGAAAGTTTGACACATTTTCTGATTAATTTTAAAAAGTATAAAAGTGATAAGCCGAACTATTGAAGGGATTTGGAATCTAATAGCGTTTTTCATTTTTGGTAAATAAAATACTTGTATAACCTTGTTGAGATATAATAGTTTCTCAAATGATTGCAGGTTTTTCTCCCTTCCCTTGCTATTGCTTCCGGAAATTCTATTCAAAACGCTAATTATGACAGTATTTTATTTGTTTGCAGTATTCTTAAATTGCTTGTATCAAAAAATGGATAACGCCATTCGATTATATAGTTTCTGAATAAAGATATCTGCTGATCTTATGCGTTTCTGAGGGGGAAAAAAATGAATTTAGAAATGTATCTGAAAGGAGCTTCTTTGAATTTAAGAATGAATTTGGATTTGAAATCTATAATAAAATGATATAGAAATTATTATAAAACTTCTTTTATTAAACAGCTTCAAAATTAACGATGTTTTTAGCTTTTTCTTTTTTCTTTTATTCTAAGCCATATTAATTTTTTAATGAATCTTTATTCGATAATGTTGTTAATGTGTATTTGCTGTAAAATATACTGTAAAATCATTCCATAGATATGTATCCAGTATTCTTTAAAGGAATCTTAGTTATATGATAAAAATCTGATTTTTTTAGAAATCGTAGAAATTGCAACGGGCCAAAACGGGCCGGGGCGGGCCTGTTTTCGCTAATTTTTGTACGGGCCGGGCCGGGCCTAAAATATAAAAATTTAAACGGGCCGGGCCGGGCCGGGCCCGGGTCAAACTTTTGAGTTTTACAACGGGCCGGGCCCGGGCCTGGAAATTCCGGCCCGTGCAGACCTCTACCCCATACACCCTCTGTTTTTCAAGAAAGTTTTAGTATACATGGTATACCCTCTGCCTTGAGCGTATATCCTCTGTTATTTTTACAACTACACCCCTGCATAAGAGTATATCAGAGTAAATAAAACATTTATATTCATTTCATATATGTGACGTATTAATGCTATTCTTCTTTCCTGCTGTAATACAAAATATTTAGAGCTATGAAAAAGTTTCATCGCTAACAATTTCTTTTAATTAAAGATTCATTAATAAGATTGTATATGATTCCATACATAAAGGGACTTATATGAAAGCCCATATTAAAGAACGAGCATACATCATTTAGCTTTGTTAAGCATATTGTAAAGAATACATTATTTCGGGAATTACACTGACGGTCAAAAGTTTCCGGCCAGCAAAAAATTTTCAGTTAATTTGTAAATATACTCATATGAAGAGGAATCTCAAAGTGATATTTATACATTTTATTGACATAACAGTTAGGAACTTATTTATAGAAGAACGTGTAAATATCAATAAAATTAACTGACAAAATTAAGTATAAAGGAAAACGCATGTTCTCAAAAATTTCCGGCCATCTTCACAAGTTTGTAAAAAAGTGGTATTGTAATAGAAAATTAGAGGGATCAACAACATTTACAATTAGTATTTTATCGTATTACTATTTTATTAGCTTTAGTAGTAAGTACTGCGCCGCAGCAACGTGACATTCATACAATCAACGGTTAAAGATCGTCTATGGTACGTTTTTCCCACATTTCTTGCAATTTTGGCTAAATTTCGACTGAGTTGGAATATTTATAATTCTGCAGACTTTTGTCAACTTCTTGTCAAAGATTTTCTATTAGATTCATGTTGGGCGCTTGGGCTAGTCATTTCAAAAACGAATTTTTTTGTGCGAAAACCATTGCTTATCGAGGTTTGCAAACATTATTTATGTCGTTATCATTTTAAGAAAAATAGTTGCGACCAAATTTTTTCTCTAATAAGGCAGAAAATAGTCTTGCAAGATATCCTTATACATTGTATCATTCACCTGGATGTGGATTTCAAATAACGGACCGACACTTTTTGATGAAAATACTCCCCACGGCATAACGTGTCCACCGCCATGCTTCATTGTAGGTATAACATAGCTCCAATCATATCTTTTGTTGTTAGGTCATCGGACGTTGTGTCTGCCATCACTTCCAAAACTGTTTCGAATTAGATTGATGGAAAAATAGAACTTTTTTCCAGTTTTCACTTGACAAGACTTTGTGTTTTTTGGAAAACGCCAGCCTCGTACGTTTGTATTTTTTTTTAACTCTGAAAAATTTTTAACACCGACTCTTCCATAAAGTTATGCATCACTTCAGCATGTTGATACGGTATACGGAATTATTTTAGCAATATTTTCATTCCGTAAATTGCAGTATATTGCAGCGGCATTTTTATGCAGATTATCAATTGTTTTTCTCCTGATAATTCTGTCCACAGGAATAGTAATTTTCCGGGATCTCCCGGACCTCTGAAAGTCCTGAAGGCCACAGCCATCTTTATATGAATTTTAAATATCATTTAGGTCGATTGTACCGATCGATAACTTTGCCGCAATATCTCGAGAAGATTGGCCTTTTAGCGACAAACGAATCACTCATTTATGAACAATAATTGTTGAACGTTTCAATTTTGAATTCAGACTATGCTATACACGTTGATTCATTCATAAACAGAACCAAAAAAGCAGTTTACCGATAGAAAAAATCTAAATGATAAGTGGCCGGAAACTTTTGCACACCTGAACTTGGAATTTTATCCGTTTGCATGAAACATTTTCAGTATCCAATCAAAATGATCACGTGGTCAGAGGTCTTTCACATATTCCTAACTTTTGAAGCAATTGTGCTTCTTCTTTGCTGAAACCTTTTGGTAAATAAATCGAAGAAACTAACTGGCCCGAAACTTTTGATCGCCACTTTATATTAAAATAGAAGTTTGACTATTTTTATATACCAGATGAAAATTCGATTGTATTTGATTGCACCCAAAAGTTACACATGCTGATATAAAACTGATTATAATACAAAGAAATTTATAAATACATCATAAAATGAGAAAAAAGAGCGCTTCGAATGAAGAATCTTGCTTCATCAGGAGAAAAAAGACACGCTATGATTTTAAAAGCAAGAATAAGAATGAAAGTATGTACAAGAAAAAATAAGAAAGAAAAATACAGATACAGATCGATAGAAAATAGAGATAACAAGTCCAGTCACACAAAAAATGGGACAGCGAAACAAAAAACGCGGGACAATTTCTTCTAACTCTGGACATTAAAATATAGTATACTCTATGAAAACGCACCCGTTTTTAATGAAATCCAGTCTGAAAAGTGAAAATATCATTCTTTCTACAGTCCCTCATTTTACGTTATAAAACAAAAAATAAAACAGAATTTAAATCTGATATCTGTTTATATATGTATATACATTTTTAATACATTCTAAAGTTTTCAAAAATAATCCTATTTTTGCTCACCTTAATAAGAATAAGTAGAAATTTAATTAAAAAGTAAGCAAGTCCTTATTTCAAAATAATTATTATTTATGACGGTGAAAAAATTACCTCCATCTTAAATTTTATCATTTTTGGGCAAGTTAATGAAATCATAAATTCTTTATTATGAAGTTTACTTTTGGGTAATGAGACACTCATGACAAAAATATCTTCACGGTAGATGTTTCACAGTTTGAATATTTCATAATTTTTTGTGGCAAAATTAAATTTGATGAGACTGAAATGCATTTAATTTTAATTAAGTCTAAGGGTATTTTCCATCAAGAATAATGAAGACCTTCGAGACCAAATGAATACATCATTTAACTTTTTTTAATATGTATATCTAGACTTCATATTTCTCCTTTCGAAATTTCAGCCATTTTATTTATGGAAGCAATAAATTTTAATAAATGATCTTATGGGGATTTTTTTTATTACTGAAACAGGCAAATTTTGACTAATTTCTAATAAATTATACTCTATTCACTATAATTTTGTTGTATTTTTTTTGTTTGTGTAGCATTTATTATTGTGTTTTTAATAAGTTATTATTATTTATTAAATATTATTTAGTAAATTATTTTCAATAAATTCATTATTATTGATATTGGTTCATTATGGTACTTAAATATTGGAAAAATATATCGCTAAATGTCAAATAATTATATTCAGCAATGACAGAAAAAGATATCGCTTAATGTCACAAACAAATATTCTGGGATGTTTGGGTCCAAATTGTTAAATGTCAAACAATAATAATCGTGGATATATTTTTAGGGAGATCATTTAACATTGGACAATATTACATTTTGATATCGGCTACACTGTAAAAAATGTCAGATGTTTCTGAATATATAAAAATGTACTGTAACCAAAAACGGAAATATACAGTTACCTCTTCTAACTCACCTAAGGTTTCGAAAACCATTCCTTTACCTTTAAAAATCCCAGAAAACTATTTTTTTTTTTAATTTAAAGAAGAATTTATAAAAAATATTTTTTATTAGTTGCCCGTCCTTTTCGGAAACGTTTCTAACTAGTTCCTACAGTACAATAATAATTTTTTTCAAATCAAAATATCACTTTTTTGGATTCTATCAGTTGTCAAGTAAGCATTTTCAGCTGCATAACTGATTTTGTGCATGCAATTGTAGCAAAATAATGTTAATACAGTTAATATTGTATGTTTGCCTATGAGACATGTTCTCTGAATATCAAAATATTTTTGCATGAATTAGTAGCATTCGAAAAAGTGATATTTTGATTTGAGAAAAGTGATTACTTTACTGTAAACGCTACTTAGAAACGTTTCCGAAAAGGACGGCAGCTAATAAAAATTAATTTTTATAAATTCTTGTTTAAATTTCGGAAACAAATAGTTTTCTAGGATTTTTAAGGGTAAAGGAACGGTTTTCGAAACCTTAGGTGAGTTAGAAGAGGTTACTGTATATTTTCGTTTTTGATTACAGTACAGTTTTCTATATTCAGAAACATCTGACATTTTTTACAGTGTAATATCAAAATGAGATATTGGTCGATATCTCTACATGCTACCTTTGTTTTGTAAAAGTTAGTATTTAATCGATATCAATGTGTTGATTTGGAACAAATGACTCAATTTTCATTTTTTTTTTTTTTTTTTTATTAAGGAAGAATTTCGTTCTGGTAATTATTTCTGGTACTTTTGCAAGAATAAAATAAAGCAATAAAAATAAAAAATAATAAAACAATAAATTAAAAATAATAAAACAATAAATAAAACAATTTTTGAAATATCTCTTATCATTCAGCTCCTTTTAAAAAACAACTAAAAATCAGCTCGATCCTATCTCCGATATCTTTCTCAATTTTCATGATACTATTTTTATTTATAGTGCAGTCCTAAAGTTGGCGTGTCCGGTGTTTTTCTTTTACTTTTTTATACCGGTCACTTCTGATAGTTTAAAGAAACGATGAATTGTTGTTTAAGTATTGGCATGTTCTTTTAAAGAAAGGCAAAATATGGCACTTGCGTCAAAAGTTTATTCATACTAATTTCAGCTAAATGCTTCTTATAATGTTTATGTTTCCCACATTTCAACATAAATGCGGAAATTAAGTATTTTTTTTTTAAATTAAAAAGTAATTATAAAAACTATGATAAAAAGTGTATTAAATCCAATAGATTTTTTAAATCGCCAGATTTTAAAAGATTCTCCTTTTATATAAACATTTTAATAAAGAATTTATTTTACTTAAGAAAGGTGCTATAATAATTAAAAATAAATGACATTGACATGTTTCGGATCCGTCTAATAAGATCCATAATCATAATAAGAATAAAAATTTCAAAACATTTCACAGTCAATGACATGCGACAATGAGATATAAACAACAAAAAACAAAAATCACGTGCTCTATTGTAAAAAATTAAATTAAAATAGACCATGATCTAAAAGAATTTCCAACATGGTTCATCCCATTCAAGCTCTCACGAGGAATTTATTCATTAATTCTAACCATAACTTAGGAATAATAAAAGAAACGGTATCATTGCATGAAGCGGTATCTTTTTTTATTCCTAAGTTATGGTTGGTATACTGTAGGTGACACTAAAGAACACTCTTTAAATGAATTAAAAAGCTTCTAGAATTATGAAAATTACTTCTAGGCCTTTTTAATAAATGATGCACATTACACGCATTGATATGTAGGCTGATACACCTTTGAAGATGTTTTATTGTAATTTTAAGCAGGTTTTCGTGGATATTTGCCTCAGGACTGAGGAGGTTAAGCTCTGTAAAAAGGAATTTAAAAAAAAAAAACTCTTTTATCAAACAAAATCATTTTTTACCCAATTAGTTTTTAGCTTTTTTTCCTAAACATGGGTTACAGCAAAGTGATAAGGTCTAATATTTTGATTTACATATTTTTATTGCATCTTTTAGGTTAATTTAATAACTAAAGATCGTTTAGATCACATCCAGAACTTAATCCGGGCTCAGGGCATCATTTCAGGGCATACAAATATATTTAACCACTAATAGTAATTAATTAACACAGGTATCCGGAAGGAATTTTTTAAATGGCAACCCGTTTTAAATTAGAAAACAGATCTTCATAGCAAGTGTCTGCACCTTGCATGAAAAAAACAGAAAGAAATCATTAAAACAGATATTACAAAAAACCCTTTTACAGAATTTTGATCACAGTAAAAAATTCAATTTAGTAATTCATTCCTCTGTAAGTCATTATCGTAAAACTGTTAAAATAACGATTGAATGTCTATTTGACATTTGATGTCTCATTGTTTTTTAAATAATAGAAAGCTACTTTTTCATTACGAGTTAATTAATTCAAAACATAAATGTTTTCCAGCAGCATTCTTTTTCATAAAAAATTAAACCTTATTCTATTAACAAGTCAATTACATTGCTACCGACAACGGTAAAATATTAACTTCTAAACAATGTCCATTGAGCAAGTTTTATTTATTTTCTGACTCAATTATCTCATGTATAATATGCATGTTCTTTTTTTTTTTTAATAAGTTACCATGGCGACAAATTCATTTGAAACAATGATTAATGTTATTTGCTGATTTGCATCTCAGACATTAATTACTTTTTTTCTCCTGTAAATGTCGTAACTTCATTTTGTGATAATTGCATTCCGACTTTTGCACGGTAAGCTTTTTTTAAACAAGTTTTTTTTATCATGTAAATAGGCATGATATAAACGAATTTAGGAAAAAAGGTCAACGGAAAAAAGGTCAACGGAAAAAAGGGCAACGGAAAAAACGTCAACGGAAAAAAGGGCAACGGAAAAAAGGTCAACAGGTTAAAATGGCAATACTATATAATAGTAATAAATGTCAATTCTTCATAAAATATAAAATTGAGATGTATTAGTTATTAAGGGATATATGTTAAATTATAGAAAACCGATTCTATGTTTCTAGTAAGCATACACGTGCTACTTGCTAAACAGGTGTATCGGTTATTTCAACTGGACTGATGAATAGCCTATGTATAAAGACAGCGACTTTCATTCCTTTATGTAAATTTTGACCAAGGATATTCTTTGGGTTGAGAAAAAAGAGGAAAATATGAAATAAAAAGAAAAAAAAACTTACAGGTACGAATATTATAATGAGGTGGAAAAAATGACAAAAAAAAAAATGATTTGTTTGTAATAGTTAGAATGTTAAGGGGAATAAACAAAAAGAGTCAAAGTTTTGAAATTTGGCACAAGAAAACTGAATTTTGGCAACAGGCAGCATAAACTATTTAAAATAAAAATTTAAAAATAGCGCAATTTTATAGCGGTTATATTAATAATAAGAAGAAGAAATAAATGAAAAATTCTACACACATACAGACATACATACACATATATAACCATTATATAATATTACAATTCAACATCTATAATGAAGATAGAATAACCCAATATACAAACTTCACAAAAAATTTTAATATTTTGTCATTTTTTAGAAAAGAAAGGGACTGGTTTTATACAAAAGTTATTCATTAATCGTGTTACATTTTATTCCGTTGCCCTTTTTTCCGTTGCCCTTTTTTCCGTTGCCCTTTTTTCCGTTGCCTTTTTTTCCGTTGCCCTTTTTTCCGTTGACGTTTTTTCCGTTGACCTTTTTTCCGCGCACCGATATAAACATCGAATAATTATTATACATTTTCATATGTGTAACCTAGCATTTTATTACAGATTTACTCTAAAATTTCATATATTACTATGATATAGCATAGATATGTATCCTTTATTTTTATTGTCTGAGTGAAAGAAAAAAAATTGTTTCAATGAAATAAATTAATTAAAACTGCTGTAAAGAAAGATTTTATGGTACTACTTGGTTATCCCGTTGATCAATTTCGCCAAATTATGCAAATCGCCAAACTAATAGCCAAATTATACCTATTGACATAATTTTTATTTTAAATAACAAAAAAACAAATAATTAGTAGAATATTAATAAAAATACATATAAAAATTCGAAATAAAAATCCCTTAATGACGTTTTAAACGCGTGTATGGTATATAACGTCATTAAATATAAATTCACGATCATCCATTATTGGCATTTAATCTTATAATTTGGCGATAATTTTTTCGCCGACGGGATAACCAAGTAGTACCTATTTTATTTATACGTAAGAATAGTTTAAACTCTTTAAGGAAACAGTACCTGTCATTATAAAAATAAACACAGTATATTAAAATAAGCCACTTAATCATAATGTGCAGCTTGAACGCTTTTGTTACATTAGTTTTGACAGGGTTATTCGAAAGATCATCGTTTTTTTCAATTTGTTGACGGTCTCCTGTTGGATTTCGGGGAAAACTCTTCGCGAAAATACATGACGCGTACTATTTTGTTTACACACCTGTAGTTTCAGAATAATTAGTTGTGTATATTTCTAGATATTTAACAAAATGTTTAAAATTGTAAGTGTCAAGATTTTTTTTTTTTTGCGGTGACTGTATATCGTCTGTTTTCCATAGTAGATGAAAACAGTTGGAGTCGGTGTAACTGAAGAACAAACCGACTCCGACTCAAACTTTTTTTTTGTTGTTGTTATTCAGATTAAAGAGAAATTAAATCAAATTATTTGCAGTTATTAATTTATGAAATGAATTATTATTATTATTATTGGCCTATACCAGGTTACTTAAGTTAAAGATGCCCAATATACTATCTGTTTTCCAAAGTAGATTAAAACTGTTTTTAATTGAAAATCCTAGTAGATATTTTATATTTGGTACGTAAGTATTTTACCTCGGATATTTCAGGTTTTTTGGAACAAGGGTCTGCAAGGGCCCAAGGCCTGGAAAATAGAAATTCTTCCCCCAATCATGCTTGGGTTATGCTATGAAAGAGCGCGTTTGATTTTACTCTGCCAAATGATATAAAATATTTTAAGGAAATAACGTTGAGAAGGTTGAATGTTACTTGTTTCTAAGTACGTGGGAGTAGGAATTATCAGCAAAGTTCTGAGGAGAAATATCAAATAAATGAAATTTAACAGTCTACGGTCTGTAGACTGCATGTATAGAAACATATCAGTAGTAAACAAGTCAGAAATTGCGCTTCAAACGTAGCAAATGAGGTGCGTTCGTACCATAACGAAGTTTTAAAAATGTTCAGATATTGGTGTAATAGTATAGAGTACTTCGGATACAGTATAGTAATCGAATTCTTTTGTTTGTGCCTGTATATACTATTTATTTTGTACCATACAAGAGTAACTTGTAGTAAACTTCAGCAACGTATATCAATTTCAAAAATGTGCAATAGTTTAATATAATTGAAACGTGTTACAAACAATATTTCTTCCTATACCATTATGTAATGAAATATTTTTGTGCGAGTCTGTAAATGAATAAAAAAAATTCTTTGTACCACAGATCGTACAGAATATAAATTTTATTATATACATCATATGTATCACATACATCATATTTAATATATTTCTTTAATTCATACCAATTTTATTATGTTCGAAAGAGTGTAATATCATTAAAATGCAGTTTAAGCTATTTTTTTCCATTGACCGTAATGTAACGGAATAATTTTGATTGTATCCGTAATTAAACTTTGCATCCGATTTACATAAAATTTGAAATGACTCAACAAAATATTTTATATATATATTCAACAATATATTTTTTAATATATACTCAACAATTATTTTTTTTTATTTCAAACGATTCGCTTGGTTAGTTTTTGTATTGTTATATGTATACCGACAGACAAATGGACAGAAGGACGGACTGAACATATCAATTTTATTATGTTTGAAAGAGTGTAATATCATTAAAATGCAGTTGAAGCTATTTTTTTTCTATTGACCCTAATGTAACGGAATAATTTTGATTGTATCCGTAATTAAACTTTGCATCCGATTTACATAAAATTTGAAATGACTCAACAAAATTATGCAACAATTGTATATATTTTTTATTTCAAACGATTCGCTTGGTTAGTTTTGTATTGTTATATGTATACCGACAGACAGATGGACGGAAGGACGGACTGAACGACGACTTTAGGTGCCACATATTTTTATAATTACGAATGCACCTAAAAAGACATACACAAAGATCGGTTGTGAAAACTGAAATGCAAAACTTAAAAGCTTGCAAAGTTTAGCTACAGAAAAAAGGAGAAAAAGTGCTCTGTCTTCATTTGTTGTATATTAATTGACAAGAGGCCACTTTTACTATTTGAAAATGATCTGTTTATGTATTAAACACCTATTTGTATATTTTACATTACATTAAACGTTTGTATTGTTCTTCATAATCAAGCATGATATACGTTGTAATAAATTATAAATACTGATACCACATGTATCATTAAATGTGTCCCCTATTTTAAAAAATAATAAGCATATTTCAGAAATAAACAGCTTTGTGTTACATAGTATTTACAGTTGAATAAAATTTCAATCTTTTCGATTAAAACGTACTCCTTCTTTGTATTTATGTGCAATAAGTTTTCTTAACGTCTACATATTTTTGAATGATATTATTATTGATTGTACTCATACTTTAAATTCAACTGTCATAAATCATATATTTGGGAATTAAAAAGAATTTTTGGCTTAATTAAAATTTTAATTAAAACCATATCAGGTTTTTTTTCAATTGACTTTTACCTGTGCCGTTAATTTAAAGCTAAACGAATGGAATTCCGTCGAATTCGGCGAATGAAATGTTTAAAAGACCCGATCGATTTTGGTTTTTAAAAAAGCAAAAGTAATTATATTATTGAATCAATATATAATAAATATATTTCCAAACTTAATGTCAAGTTTGCCAATTACAATTTTGCATGCAAATATTCGCACATCTTCAGTTAAAATTGTAATCTGTGTGCAGGCGAAATTCAGAAATTTTATTTTATATGTGTTGTGGTTGCTCTTAACCACTGCCATATTTTTTATTTAATTTAATGTCTAATTTTGTTTTAATCTTTATTCAATTATTTATTTTCCCTGGCATGTATAAAATAATTCCTTTAATTGGTGCCATGATCTTGTCGAAACCATTCGACATGACACTTTTCTACATATATTTCCTTTATTATATTGAAGTGATAAAAAAAAAACAATATATAAGTAAAATGTTCTCAATTTAATAATTCAGAAGTGAATGTGTTCTCATCATGCAATACTTACATTTTTAATTCATTTATCATGTTTTTTTGTTGAAACTTGTTTAAATTAGTAGTTAATTTCATATGATTTGCTATTTTTGTTTTCATAAATGTGAGAACAGATGTTACATAATTCTTACGGAAGGAGGTGTATTAAAAGAACTCATTACTTTAATGTGAATTGTTTATCTTGTTTTGACAAGTTTGAGAACAGGTGTTACAATGTTTACATAAACATCCGAAATCTAATATTTTTTCTTCCAAACTTGGGAGATCAGAAGCTAAAAAGAAATATTAGAGTCTGATATTCTTGATCTGATGCTCAGAAAAATATGTTGGCATCTTCTTCTTCCTTTTTCTTGCTATATTCTTGTTAACATATAAAAATGATGTATAACATAAATGAAGTTCGTCATTATTTTAGAATATATCAAATTAATTTTATATTTTTATGTAACTAATTCATAACATATTATTGTCACATTTAGTGAGAATT
The DNA here is from genome assembly GCA_964019185.1 of Maratus speculifer. Lineage (NCBI taxonomy): Eukaryota > Metazoa > Arthropoda > Arachnida > Araneae > Salticidae > Maratus > Maratus speculifer. The sequence continues at coordinate 360,562,657 of OZ025291.1, forward strand.
TATTTCAATTTTTCTCATCATGCCTCCGAAATGTAAGCTAAATATTGCGATTCAGCCTTTTGATGGGAATCCACAAACTGTAGAATTTTTTTTCGATCAATTATCAGATTTAAAAGAATTAAATAATTTTTCTGATAAAGAGCTTTTTGTTCTCTTTAAATCAAAACTAGAGGGAAGCGCTTTACACTTCTTTCTTGAAACACAGTCTCAATTCAAGAATGCTAACTTTCAAGCCATTCGAAAGGTGTTTATAGACTATTTTATGCCCAAAAAAAAGCTAACTCTCACCAATCTCTGCAAAATTTAAAATTAGATTCGAATGAATCTGTTAAAAAAATTTCTTTTCGTCTGGATAAACAACTTCGGCTTGCGTATACCAAATTGGATCCAGTTGCTCTAGATTCTCTAAAATTCACTCATTTTCTTCAGGCTTTGCCTAAACAAATCAGAAGAAAAATTCTCGAGGAAAATATTTCCACATTTGATTTAGCTCTTGAACGAGCACATTTCCAACAAGAAATTTATGACTCTCCACCTTCTCGAAATTCTCATAAAAATTGTGAGCAAATTTATTGTATGGATAGTGACAATGCTGATGAAAACTCAACTTTTCCTGTGAATATGGTCCAACAAACTCCTGTAAGCCGTACAAAGGAAAGAATTTTTGAAAATTCACATAATGCATTCTCACCACCTGAAACAAAAAATAGAAAATCTTACACTTTTAATAATGTTAAGAGAAAATTTAGAACTCATTCACCTTCACCTATCAGACAAAAAGTTACGGATAAATATAAAACAAACTTTCGTCAACAAAAATCTCGTCAAAATAGACCTTCTTTTCAACCTAAATTTGACAGATTTTCTCACAAGAAAAATTCTACGGATTCCTACCACAAACAAAGTGTCATTCAATGTGCATTTTGTGGACGATTCAATCACCGTATGGACACATGTTACAAATTCAAAAGGGTTCTCAATGCACCTAAACAAAATTATACGTCGAACTTTTCGTCTGATCCTCACAGACAGAAAAACTGTGCTTCTTTTTCAAAAAATAAAAATGATAAGATCTATCATTTAAACAAATAGGGGAGATTGGTTCTACTGACCGCCCTCTCTCCCATACTTGTTCTTCAGGGTCAGTACATTGTTGTGACGAGAAAAACAAGCGTCACAGTGTCAAAAGTTCTTCAACCACTTTATTGTCAACCACTGCTGTACAAACATCCCCAATGCATCCTAAATTTAACAAATCTTGCTGTTCTCATAATTCTTTGGCATCGAAACATCCTTCTGAAATTGATGAAAGTGTACAAGAACGACACATCATTTATAGTTCCTTTGATAATTCTTATTCCTTGCCATGTATAATTATGAATGTACAACATAATGAAATATCAACTCTTATTGATACAGGCTCAACTTTATCTCTTTTGGATCAAGAATGCTTTAATAGCATTAAATCCAAAATTCATTACAAATTTTTGTCTAGAAATGTTTCAGTATCTACTATAAATTCTAAAGTTTTCTTTAAAGGATGTATTGAAATTTCATTTAAAATTGACAAGTACTTTTTCCATCATGTCTTTTATCTTATTGATATAAAGAATGTTAATTTTCAAGCCATACATGGGTTTGAATTTATTAATAAACATTCCATAACCATTTCTCCAACTTTTAAGTCTATATTAATCAAAGATAAACACATCCCATTTCACAATCATAATGAATCTCCTACTTGTTATTATTTGAATTCTGAGTGTACTTATGACAATATAAATGTGCCATATTCTTTTGATGCACACAAAATGCCTTTTTATGAAAATTCTATATCAAATAATCCAAGTAATAGTACTTATGTTGATAATGTGTATAGAAATTCTGGTGTCAATAATTAACCATTAGTCAATAATTATGCAGCCTATCCTTACAATTATAATTTACCAAATAGTGATTTATTTATAAATAATTTTACTAATACTGCTATGAATTATCATAATCCCTATATGGATGGTAATTTTACTTACTTTCCTAATTATTTTCCAACTGATTTAATAATATTATGGCTGACAAAAATTTCACATCTCAAAGTGCTAATGATAGTAGTTATATTGGTGAAAAGCATACTAATTTGAATGATGGTAATAAAATTTTGGTGAATTCCAACATGGTAAAAACAGTTAATAGAGAATTAATCCCTCCCAATTCTTTTGTTTATTTACATGTCAAATACTTGAACTCTCCATCTGAATATTTTATTTTTAAGCCTGCTTTAAAAAATAAAAGTCTTGTTTTGCATGAATCATTGCATTCTAACTCTTCAATTCAAAATAATTTATTTTTGGTTGTATGTCAGAATATATCCAAAGTGGACATTCATTTAAATAAAAATTCAATTATTGGCGAATGCAATAATGTAGATGAGAACGATATTGAAGAATACTCTTTTGTAGATTTTGAAAATGAATATTGAAATTTAATTTTACCATCTGAGGAAATTAAAAGAAAACGTGTACAAGAACTTTCACCAAATGATTTTGACCTAATACACTTGCCCCCTCATGAAAGTGATTCTCTAACAAAATTATTGTGCAGTAAAGCTCTCGCATTTTCTAAATCTTTGGACACTTTAGGTCATACAGACTTAGTGAATCCTCAGTTTTCAATGTTGAATTCTCATTCTGTGAAAACCCTACCTTTTCCTGTGCTACAGGCACTCGAGCAAGAAGCTCTTGACCAAATTAATCAAATGCTAAATGCTGGTATTATAGAAAGATCAAATTCATCCTGGGCTTGTCCTATGCTTCTAGTTAAAAAGAAAAGAACTGACATGTCGAAACCTCAGAAATATCGTTTGGCCTTAGATTTAATGTTGTTAAACTCCATTATCATCCCATCATCATATCCTCTTCCTATAATTCAAAATCTATTGGTACAATTATCAAAATTTAAATATTATAGTATTCTTGACTTGCCGTCTGCATACTGGCAGATTGCAGTACCTAAAGAAATGCAAGACAAACTCAGTTTTACTACTCCATGGGGAATTTTTACCTATCTTCGTCTCGTTTTTGGCTTGAAGACAGCTGCGAACACTTTTCAACAATTAATTGATTCAGTTATTCAATTATCTGAAATTGACTCGTGTTATGCATACCAATATGACATTGTGGTTGGCGCTAATTCCTTTGAAGAGATGGTCACGAAACTCACAAAGCTCTTAGACACTCTCATTGCTAATAACATCACTCTTTCTCCTGAAAAGTGTTCATTTATGAAAACTAGTATTAACTTTTTAGGCTTCCAACTCACAGATCATAAAATTCTTCCTATTACAAGTAATATTGTAAAAATCACTTCCTTCCCAAAACCTAAAACCAAGAGGCAGACAAAAAGTTTTATAGTTCATTTTATAGGTCAATTATACCTAATTTTGCTAAATTGATTACTCCTCTTATTGAAGTTACCAAACCTAAAAATAAGTTTTGTTGGAAATCTGAACAAGAAAATGCATTTAATAAATTGCAAGAAATTTTCTTTCAAAAACCTATGCTAAATCTCCCAAATTGAAATGAGACTTTCTATGTTAATAGTGATGCATCAAAGACAGCTATCTCAGCTGTTCTTATGCAGAAATTTGAAGGCGAAATTCGACCTATTTCATATTATTCCAAAACTTCATCTCAGTCTGAAAAACATTATCCAGCTATCAAACTGAAACTTTATGCCATTTATAAAGGTGTAACAGCTTTTAAATATTACATTTTTGGTCGACCCTTCATTCTCTTATCTGATGCAAAACCCCTCAATAATTACAAAAAAGCAACATCACCTGCTGACATCACTACTCGTTGGATGTTGGAACTATCTGAATATTCTTACACATTCCAGCATATACCAGGCAAAGAGAATGTGTTAGCAGATTTTCTAAGCAGAACACCTCACATTCCTACTGAAGATTTCCATACTAATCCAGATCTTATTTCTAGGCAAGAACCCCTACCAATTGTTGATGATCAAAATGATTTACAAAATGAAATTCCTCACTTTCCATGTGGTTTGGTTGACAAAATGCACCACACATGTCATCTTCAAAGTGACTCTTCACCTCCAAATAATGATAATAATGAAGATCCATTATTAGAAATTCTTGATCACACCATCTTCTCTGAACAACAAAAAGATCCAAACATTAAGAAAATTTATGAAGATCTTAAAGCTAATAAAAAATCTAAAAGTTTAAATGGCTATTATATTAATCCAAATAATGATTTACTTTGCTACAATGGACATTTTTCTTCAGAAGATATTGAGCTACATAAAGCTGTTTTACCTTTGTCACTTAAGAACTACACTTAAGAATTGCTCATATTACTCATACTGGAATTCATAAAACTATTGTTAATTTAAAGGAAAGATTCACCTGGAAAACCCTTGTTTCTGATGCGATTAATTATGTCAACTCTTGTGAAATTTGTTTAGTAAACAAAAATCATAAAAAAAAACACCGCTCCATATTTACCAGCACCACTGCCTACAGCTCCGAATCAAAAAGTTTCAATGGATTTACTTGGCCCATTGAGAAATCGCCAATATGTGATGACAGTAATTGATCATTTTTCTCGTCATTTAGAATTATATGCCTTGAATAACATTAAAGCTGAATCTGTTACAAAAGCTCTATTGCATTACATTTCTACTCATGGAAAGCCCGAATCAGCACTTACTGATCATGGCTCTCAGTTCACTAGTGATATGTTTTCTTATTTCAATAAAAAGCTTGGCATAAAATTGGAACACAGTTCTGTAGCCCATCCCCAGGCTAACGGATTAAGTGAGCGATGTAATACTCAAATAAAGTCATCTGTGAATACAATGGCTTCCCAAGGATTTGATGTTCCAACCGCTTTAAAAATCCACCAATCCATATACAATGCTACGCCTCATCCAGCTACAAAATTCACTCCAAATCTTCTTCATTTTGGAAGAGAGGTAAATGATATTTATGCCAATTATAAAACCTAATCTTCCTGGAAAATTATTAACACAGCTTATGAAATTCACAAATTAATGGATGTTATTGAAAAAATATACTATCAAGCTTACAAAAATAACGAATCTTCTAGACAAAAGGTATACCAGAAATCAAGGGAAAAGTTAAAATTTGCTAATATCAAAGTTAATGATATTGTTTATGTAAAATTTCCGAGTGTGTTTAAAAAAAAAGTACAAGGCCCTTACATGGTAAAGAAAATAATTTCACCTGTACTTATTCAAATCCAAGATTGCAATAATAATCAAGCATCACCAATGTTGATCCATACTAACAGAATCTTGAAACTTCAAAAAAGAGATGAAGCATTGCAGTATCCTTCGGATTCTTCTCAAAGTGCAACACATGATCAACCAGCTGTTGATAGTGCATCTTCTTCTCCTGTGCAACAACATATTCCTACTCATATTTCTAATTGTGATTCTGCTTGTAATACATCTCCTCAAATTCCTACTTCTTCTAAGTGCCAACAAACATCTTCGCATTCATATAATTCAGTGCATTCACAGGCATCTGGTGATAAAACTCCCACTGCTGTTCTCAATAAAAATTTACTCAATACAAAGATCATTATGATCTTCGGCCTCGCACCCATAAACAATATAGAACATAAACTAATCTTCATTTCTTTTTTAGGATGACTTTAGCGTTGTTACAGAATCTGGGCCATGCTAGCTGACTTGGATTGTCAGAGATGAAGTTTGACTATTTTATTTTATTTTTTGCTTTCTTCTGTCAAAGCTGCAGGAAGCATTTGTGTAATTATTTTTAAAGTCATCTTCTTTCATTTAGACAATGAAATTGTCATCCTATAAAAATATGTACTTTTTAAATTTGTTTCTGTTCACTCTGTTTTTCATTGAAATATTTTCTTCACAACCATACTTAATTTTTGTTTATGCTTCATCTGATATGTAAAATGTATTGGTACTTTTAAGTTTTCAAAACCTGCAAATTCAATAGTTGGTAAATAATGAGAGATATTTTGGTTTTTAATATAATAATTGAAAATATTATGTCATTTATTGAATTATTTTGATAATTGTTCATTCTAAAAAAAAAAAAAAAAAAAAGGTAACAAATAAATTGTTATTGATGTAAGGTAAAACATATATAAGTATATGGTAAAAAAAAAAATGATTGAGAATAGGTATCTCTGTGTATCTAAGTGTTTAAAGGTTCAAAGAAAAAGCTTTATATATATATAACAAGTATATACTTTGGATCCAAAGATATTTTTTAAGTCATTATTTGTATATAGAAAAGAAAATATTAGTTATTTTACAGATAAAACATGATCACATGTTATTTACAAAGGTTTGAATATTTGAATTAAACATGTTCAATAAGTATTTAAGATATTATAAATATTTTATGTGATAATTTTTGTAAAGTGACATTTTTCAAGTTATGTAGTGGATTAATATATTTATTTAAATACTTTTATGAGAGTTTAAATATCCTCTCTTTGTTTTTTTGTAATTTTGAAAGTATTATTATTGGAGAATAGCATTTTTCGCATTGTTTGTATATGGATATATTTTTTTTTTTTCTTGAGAATCTAAATATTATCTCTTGACCATTTGTATACATTTTCCAATTTCTGTCATAGAAAAATTCTGAAGAATTTAATTTCTCAAAAATTGAATTTAGTGAATTTAACATGATTATCGATTTGTGTCTTTTAATATCATTTGCTTATATGTACAGTATTACAAATCCTTTTCTTTTCAATATATGCTGACTATATATGTATGTTTTTTTATTATACGCAACAATTTTTATATATGCTGGTGTTAATTTATATTATTGTACTTGCAATTGCACGACTCAGTCAAGAGACTCTCAATTAAAGACTGTGACCATTTTCTACAAGTACATATACTGTTATAAACTTTATTTTGAAACAAGATATTTTCCTTTTTGAGAACAAACGGTTATTTTAGATGTTTGCCAATTTATTGTGTATTCTATTTGAACTATAACTATGATAGTAATTTTTTTTATTTATTATTATTGAATGTCATGTAAAACTATTATTGATATTCATGCGATTCTCATTAGTTTATTTATGTTTATGACTGATTTATATGTTCATTGTGCATAATTTAGAAAATATTGTCTCGATGTAAAAATTATTGAATTTGTACATCTCACCAATATTTTCTCTTGGGAAGGCCGGAGTAATATGTTGTGGTTGCTCTTAACCACTGCCATATTTTTTATTTAATTTAATTTATCGTCTATTTTTGTTTTAATCTTTATTCATTTATTACAAAATTCGCATTCTAAAAATTATCTTAATTCTCGCATTTTTAATCTCTCCTGTAAAGTTCTTTTTATTACCTAACTTTTTGTTGATTTCAAAATGTTGAAATCAGTTAGAATTTTGTTCCTTCCGGTTGTGTAATTTTCCTGTGTTTTCTCGAATGTTCGATGGTGTGTGTACATTCGTTTTATGGCTCCTCCTATTGTCCAATCAGATTCTATTCTTCTGATGCTTAATTTAAAAATAGGTGAGTCCTTATATACATTTTTGGCTCCGCATCTTTCTGGTGATATAAAAGTTTATTCTTAAAAAATGCAATTTCCCTATTAGTGGCGAAGCTCTTAGCCTCTTTATTTTATCGCCACTCCTTTAGCCCTGGCAGTTGGCGTATTTTTGAATTTATGACAACCCCATCCTTTTTCCCTTGACTGCAGCTTTCGTTTCGTCGGGAGAAGCCAACAGAAGTCGGTAGTGAACGCCTGCGGTGATGGTGTTTGTGGAATGCCAGCTAAATTGTTCCGTTTTGTGATTAAGGATCAGCATTCTTATATAAAAAAATGTAATTCTTTAAAAAGCAAGGAAAATAATTTATTTCTTCGTGGAGACGTCTAAAGATTTATTCATCCATGAAAGAGACTACTTATGACATCACAGAAATATTACGAATAGTAATATATTTCGAATTGAGAGAATGTTTTGTTTTCTGGAAATAATGATTTTTCAAATTATTGGGACGTCAGTTCGTCTAGAATTTCCATTCGTGATGCGTTGTTGCTCTATACTGAATGAGCACACCTTTGTTTTATTGTGTTTTAACATTTTACCTCTAACACTACAATGGAAAGAAAAATGGCATAATTATTTGGAAATGAGTTTTCTGTTATTATAAATTTGTACAAGTACAGTGAGCCTTCTATGGCCGGCTCTAAAAATAAGAGAGCTATGGCTAGTTACAGTTATTATATTCTCTAAAATGAGAATTTATTTATCTTCATTAAAAAAATAATAAAGAAATTTTTTTTAAACGAAAAAAATAATAAAGCAATTTCTTTTTAAAAGAAGAGAAATGTCCTGCATCCTTCTTGTTGTTTTTGTGTTCTTTGTTTTCAAGTTTTTGCAGGTAAGCTTTATTTTATTATTCAATTATTTATCCTGCACATGATTAAAAAAATTATTGAACTTTGTCGGTCATGTCAAGTGGTCTTTTGCGGCCAAATCAATGCAATGTACTAGAAAAATTACTTATTCTTTTTCGGAACGGCTTGTTCCGTTCCATACCAAACACCACAATATGCACTCATAGAAAAATAGCTTTATTAAAAAAAAAACTAATTTCATTTTTACCATGACATTATTTTCACTAACTGAAGTCATCTGAAAGTAAAATTTCAATCTCAGTGTCCATAATAAAAATAAATATTGAAATGTAATATCGTTATGAGTAAAAATGCGATGTTTGAAATAGTGACATCATTTTCTCTTCAAATGTTTTTTTTAAAGTTACTGTTATTAGTAATATGAAAATGGTATCCGTAATAAATCCGTGTAATCCCATTTATCTGGTTGCTGAATGACATCATTTTCCTCATTTGAAATTTTTCTTATTTTGCTTTAGACATTAATTTTTATCAGAAATTAGTTTCTGTTATTTTATTCACATTATTAATAATATTTTTCAGTAAATATTTTTTTTAAACCTCAATTAGTGCATAATTATACGCAATCATTTTATTGTGGTTAAATTTTACGATAACAATTAACTTTTTTCTTTTAAATGCGAAGACATGTTCACTGATGAAATAAAGTTTTGACTGGTGGAAAGTGATAATGGAAAATAAATTTTTATTATCGAGAGAAAAGCTAAACTGAGATGCCACCATTTTGAAGAAATATCGTAAAAAGCATTTAAAATTAAAAATAAAATATAAAAATGGAAATAAATTAAAAAATAGCTAAAATGGGCACAACTACAAATAAATAGCTTTCATTTAAAAAAATAATTATCAAAATCGGTTGAGTTGAAAATTCAGGGCTGATGACTAAAGAAACAGCCAGGTCTTTTAAATATATAGATAATTTCGGTTTTAGAAAAAAAAAGTTTTAAATAAGCTTGTAACATTAATTAATTAATTAATTAATTAATTAATTGTATTGAGCATGCGATAGCATTATTAAAGCACGCAGATTAAAAAACGAAATAAACACAACAACAAGGAAAAACCACAATTTTCTTATTAAGTTAAGCAATAGTTTTTTAGTAAAAAGCGTAATCATCCTAACGGTATTATTACAACTTTTTGAGTAATGGTAAAATTATATGATTTTAGAAACTTATGTTTTATTTAAAGTGAGCCTTTAAAACAGCGATTTCGATCAAATTTTCAATTTTCAGATTAACAGAAAATTTAATCTTTTTATTATTTTAATTTTCAATTCTACTTTTCTATTTCTTAGAAAGTTAAAATTGAAGGAAATAAGTTGAAACTGGTGTTAAAGAACAAGAACTGGAGGATTTTCTAAAATCACCACCAAATATTTTTTCAATGGGTTAGGCTTTTCGAAAGATCTAAGACTTTCTTCATCAGGCGCAAAGATGACGTGCTTCTACTATGAAACGTAGATGTCTAATTGCTATTTTCATATTAGAAGCTCGCGTTGTTTGGACTGATGAAGAAAAACTAAGATCTTTCAAAAAATCTAGTGCGTTTAATTTCCTTTTTTTTTTAATCTTGTTTTTTGGAAGATCTTTAATTTTTAAGGTTTCTCAACTCCTCTACTCAACATACTCAAAAGGTTTTGACACATTTACTAATGCATTTTTTAACGAAAAATATAAAATTGGAAGACCTGACTACTGACGCGAGTTGGACAGTGTTTTCTGTTTCTTCATCAATAAGTTACCTACTGAGTTATAACCTATTTTGATCATGTGATAATCACGTTTTTCACGCATTCGAACTGTTTTTTTTTCCTTTTTTTTCGTCTTTCACGCAGAAATTTAGCTCAAAATGCCCATTTTATACTAATTTCTAAAGGATGTATCGCAATTGCAAAAAAATGGGAATATGAGTGCAATTAGATAGTTTCTGAACAACAACATCTGCTAGAGACTTCAAGAATTTCCGAATTAGCATTATCTGTTTTCATGCATTTCCGAACACAAATAAATTGAAAATTTTGTCATAGTTGCCATTTTTTATTTCAGAACACTCTTGAGTTTCCCAACACTCAAAAGTGTTTTTTTTTTTTTTTTTTAATTTGTATTGGAAAAATTGTCATAAGTCAAAAAATAATAGTTCAAGTACCATAATTTTTTTTAAAATGTTTACAATGTTTTAAATATATATGTTAAAGTACACTGTGCTTATGCTAATTTATTGAAAAGTTTGAGATACACAACTTTTTTTAGAAATTTTAAGCGTTGTTCTCCTGTTTAAGCGTTGTACTCCTGTCCAGTTTAAGCGTTTGTCTAGCTCACAGGCTATATAAGTCTGAGGAGAACTCTCCTCATAGTTTAGGTAAATGGTCTTTCATGCAGAATTAACCGATTTGTTTCAATTTTTGGATACAGATTCATAGTGGTAAGAAACTTCCCACATTAGTTGTGGTGTTCTTCTGTTAAGTATTAAGGGGGATACGGGCGACAACCTCCCCCTTAAATTAACTAAATAGTTTTATGCAGAGTTATCCGATTTGCTTTAAATTTTGAATGTAGATTCTTTGTGATAAGCTGAATTTCTGAAGAGTTTTGGAGGTTTCATGGTTGAATATGAAGGAGTGAACAGGGGACAATGTTTCTTAAATTACATAAATGAGTTTTAATGTAGAATCATTCAATTTGCTTCGAATTTTGGATTCAGGTTTATTATATGATAAGGCGTATCGCTGATTAGGTTTGGGGGTTCAGTGATTAAGTATAAAGAAAGAAAATGGAGGAGGGCTATTTCCTCGCTTATTTGTTTTTCGATGAGCATTATTATGTAAGGATGTAATATACAATTTGTGTGCATAACCTGTGAACTCGATGCCATCAGCTTAACTGGGCAATATTCTTTTTATTTTTAACTTATTCATGTAATTTTTATAATTCCTGTTAGATTTATTAAAGAATTTTATAAATCTAATTATATGTTTAATTATCTTTAAATTTAAATAACTAAGAAAATAGCAATTTTTTTTTCTTATTATTATTTTTTTTAAACCTAAATTACTTATTTGTATGCTCGTGTCACTTTTTTTTACATTTAAAAATAATAAGCAATAGTAAACTTAAAAAATTAGAAAAAAAGACAAAATTACAAAATTAAATTTACAAAATTAGAAAAAAAAATTGAATGCATAATGATATCTGAAAAATCTAATCAAAGCTATCAAAGTGACGTGAATTATATTCGAATTCTATTATATCAACACTATGAATAAGAATTTTTCAGATTTCTTTTTAATAAATAGTAAACTGTATTTTCTTAACAAAGTAAATTATATTTCTACTGACAACTGAAAAATATTAATCTCTTAGGACTGTCAACTGATTGAGTTTTCCGACATAATCAGCTCATTTATACTAAATATATATTTTACTTACCCATCATACGTAGTATAGGGTAAGTCTTGCAATCGTTTTGAAAATCGAAAAAATTTTTTTTGACGGATTTGCCCGTTTTAGATAGTGGAGATTCCGAAAAACATATTTTTAGAAAAAAAAAAATTTGCCGTCCGTCTGTCTGTCTGTCTGTAAACGCTCTATCTCCCGAACGAATTGAGATAGAGATTTGAAATTTTGTATGTAGTTAGTATGTAAGAATGGGACGAACCCTATTTAATATCAGCAACCTCGATTATCCGGAACTATTTTTTTCGGACTCTCGAAAAATTCTTTCTGATGAAAGGTATATAAAAATTTTCGAATTCTTTTGTTCTAAGGAATGGACGTAAAAGGCAATAAAATAACACACATTTTGCATGTAGAACGAAGTCGATCGGATTATTAGTTGCCGAGATATTTGTAATCCTGTTTTCCACATTCTTCGATTTTTCATGACCCTGTATTTCATTCAAATTTCAATTCAGAGGTATATTTTAATTGGAAATGAGACGCTTAATCCGATGCAATTAATTGTTAATTAATAGAGTTATTATTTTTGGAGTTATAAGGATGTTTCTTTTACGCAGTTCGGTACTACTTGAGTAGTTTGGCGTTTTATATAATTTGTCGATATCGGTAATCAACAGTTCTTTAATAGAGCATTACTATGTATATTAACAATATTAAAATTTTGTTTATGAATTGCAATGCATTGTATAAATAGTTTTCAGATGTTTTATTTTCATATACATATCCATGATGGGTAAGTATTACGGTGGCCCCCAACGACTAGTTTTATTATTCGTTAATAAGGCGACAAATTCATCTGAAGTAATTATTAATGTTATTTGCTTATTTGAATTCCAAATACTAATTAAATTTTTTTACTCAACAAATGTCGTAACTTCATTTTGTGATAATTACATTTTAACTTTTGCAGTATCGGGCATTATTTAAAGATGCTTCTATAGTCTATACTCTATAAAAATCAATTATGGAAACATGTAATTTCTTTTTTGTACATCATATTTATTGTCAATTATTTCACTACATTTTTACTCATGCATTTTCATTCATTGCAATAATGGTGAAAAACACTGTAATCACTGGCGATAAATTGATAAATGAGCTAAAAAAAAACTTTGTAAAATCACCATAAAAAGAAAAATTAAGTAGCACGCGTTTCGAGCTACAACAATAACAGCTCGTCATCAGCTAATCCAACACGTGTCCCAAAGGCACAGAGTCGAGAACTCTGACTCTCGACTCTGTGCCCTTGGGACACGTGTTGGATTAGCTGATGACGAGCTGTTATTGTTATAGCTCGAAACGCGTCCTGCTTAATTTTTCTTTTTATGGTGATTTTACAAAGTTTTTTTTTTAGCTTATGTATCATTGTAATAATGTATGTAGAATAACACTTATGCAAATATTCATATTTATTGCAATAAACAAAAGATACATTTCTTTTATATTCTCAACTCAATTGACCATGAAAATATTTAAACAGCGTGTTTATTAAAACTAACGCCTTCTTATGAATCCAAGGTTTTTTTTTTACACAAAGTATTATTTAACGAACAATTAAATTAATTTTTAACACAATTATTCTATTGGTAAATAAATCATAATAGTTATAAGTGGGTGAAAAATCTCCGGGCCAGTGTTGGAAAGAGGGATGTATATATTTAAACACAGTATATTCAATTAAAGTATAATTTTCTATTGAATGAAGACCAATTTTTTATGCAAAATAACATTTAATTAGTAACTTCATTTAGTTAAACTGCAATTTTACTAAATTTTTGAAAATAAACTATCAATTAAATACATAAGATTTTGACATAAGATCACACCAAATAACATTATAGTAAGTTATAACTTCAATCTTTTGAAAACTTTTAAAGAAAAGTTACTTATTAAACATGTTTTTACTTGTACATTTTTCTTCATTATTGTATTGTACGTAAAATAAATTACTATGCATATACCTATATATTTAAAAGATTGGCCTGTTTTTTTACTCATCAGCCCTGAGTTTCCTATTGGACCGATTTTGATAATTATCCTTGTATATATATTTATTAGGATGAGCGAAGCGAATCCTCTACTAGGCCACTCAAATTACATTTTGTCGTACACGTTACAAAAAAACTATTCAATATTTTAACTTCAAATTAAACACAAGAATAAATTATGATCTGTAGATTTGCACAATATATTTTTTTTTTAAAGTAAAACGTTAAAAAGTTTATTATTTTAATTCATTTATTTTACATGCATTTCCAATACGGACGCATTTTAGCAAATAAATAAAAAATGAAAAGCGTATATTTTCAGAAAAAAAATTTATAAATCATAGAGTAAGTAATTACAGATAGAATCATGATTAATTTAATAAATAAAATACGTTTTCATTATTCAGCAAAATCGTTTGCACAGATGACACTTAAACATTAAAAAAAAATTGTATTATAGATTTTTTTTTTTTTTTTTTTTTTTTTTTTTGCAAAGTGGCAACAAAAGAATTGTAAACAAATAAAATTAATTGTTAAAATTGTTATATAAATGAAAAATTAAAAGAATTGAAGCGTGAAGTTGTTGCCTCGATTCAAGCTCTTTATAAATGTACTAAAGCAAAGTTGGCCGATTCAGAAACGACAAATTGACTTTAACCATTTCTTACTTTATCATTTGGATCTAAAGTAATGTTACGTTCTTATTTGTGGACCGAAAAAGGTTTGGTGAACGGGACTTTAGACTTTGTTGCACGTAATGAAGAAAATCACAAACCACCAGACCAGATATCGCGAATAATCATGGATAAATTTGAATACTACAATAATTTAACTTATAAGATTTGGTGCGTACCAATCCCCCCAATAATTAAATTCTGGAAAAATGGAAGCATAAATTGCTCAAGGAAAGAATTTCTTCTGTAGTTAGCTTTTGCTGTTACAATTCATAAATCCCAAGGTTTAACATTAGATGAAGCAGTTGTAGATATTGAGGATATATAGACACAAGTTGGCTTAAAAACGTACGTAACATTGTCGCGAGTGAAAATCCTTCAAAATAAAGCATTCAATAGAAATTTTCCTTACGAAAAATTCTACAATATCAAAAATTCTGATACACTAACATGTATAAAAACGAAGAAATTAGAAAGAAAAGTTTTACAGTTAAAAATTCATAGTATCAACGAGAGCAGATTTCAAATGTTTTTCCAGAAAGTAGGATTTTGACGAAGTAACTTTCTTCAAGCTCTCTTCAAATATATTATTCTAAAATAGCTATCAAATATTATTTGATGTTAATTATAAAGATTGAAAACATGCATATTTCAAACAACTTTAAAAAACACCAGTGGTTACTGGAAATTGTAAAAACATCTTTAAAAGAGCTTTTAGTTGAAAATTTAATAATATTTTGTAAAAGTTTGCTTTGAAAATATTTTATTATGCCAGCCTTACATCATAAATAAAAAATTAAAATGCGCCAAAACATAAAATAACGTTTTTGTTTAATAAAGATGCAAAAATAATATTAAAAAATATTTTTACTTTCAAATATCTGTTTTATAAAATAATGCTTCGCGAATCCAAACAAAGCATGGCTTTTGCTAGTATATATTTAATGAACGCTGTTCACATATCAGATGTGCCCATTCAAGCTATTGTTTAATTTATTTCCATTTTTATATTTTATTTTT
The DNA here is from genome assembly GCA_964019185.1 of Maratus speculifer. Classification (NCBI taxonomy): domain Eukaryota; kingdom Metazoa; phylum Arthropoda; class Arachnida; order Araneae; family Salticidae; genus Maratus; species Maratus speculifer. The sequence continues at coordinate 360,578,279 of OZ025291.1, forward strand.
AATTTTAAAAAATTTTTATGGAATTTCTTCAAAACATTTCTTTTAAACAGTTTCTTCCATTGTTGCAGAGAAATTGAAAATAATGAAATATTTCTCAGACACGTGGCTTTTTGAACATATTTTTTTTATTTGCGAGTTAAATTTCTGTAAAAAATATTTATACACGTGTACTTTATTTTGATAAGCGAATAAAAATTCATATTTACTCTGATGTCACGAGAATATTTCTTGCATTTTACTTTTATTGATGCCTTTTTTTCATTGCAATGAAATAGAAAATACATTATTGTTTTAATACATGCTCGTTAAGTATGAAAATGCGTATATAAAGTACGCGTGAAAAGTTTTTTCCGGTGAAAGTGGCCACATGATTAGTTTAAAATGTATTTTTATCTGGATGTATGTTAAAAAATGATCTTATTCTGTCCAAATGACATGATTTACACTGATTTTTTATTTTTGTATTGTAAAGATGATAATTGGAGATTTTATTCACTATTTTTTTTTTAATCTTGATTTTTATAATAAAATGATAAAATTTGATAATCGTATTAAACCGAGTAAAGTTGAAAAAAATAATTAATAATGAATATTTAAACAATTTTAAGATATTATTGTTTGTAATTATGACAATATTTTCACCTAATGCCGTCAATTACTTAACACTTTCGAAAGAATCGCTTTAACAATTTTACAGAGCTATTTTGGATTTCAACTTTATAGTTTACTCAAGTTTTATAAGATTTGGGTCGGGAGAGTAATTTAAAATGTACATATTTTGTTCACTACTGTTTCTTATAGACGAGTTTTGTTTCACTAAGCCTTAAGAATATTTGCTTTCTCTTTATTTAATAAAACAAAGGGAAACATGTGTGGCCTAGATACGCTAGAAAACAATGCAGGTTCCATTAACAACAGCCATTAGAGTTGGTGATAAATAGCTATCCAGGCAATGTATTTGCCTTTGGTGATCTAACTACTTCAAAAGCAATCTGAAAAAAGATTTTCCTCAGAGTATGCAGCGATCATTCTCTTTAGCGCCAAAAAGGGGCTTTTTTAAGTTTTTCGTATTTAGTTGTTCAGATATTAAGGTTGAAATTTGCATGAAAAATGGCTTTGTTAAAAAGTAAACTGATTTGTGTGAATTCGGCGTTACTTTATTTAATTAAATGGAATATGTAATTCAATATATTTAATTTATGTATCCATCTAACTTCGAATGTCACTTTTAAACTTTTTATTTTTTTAACTATTACTAATGTGGGTTAAGTTATAGAAGAGTTGATATTTTATCGCAGCGTGAAATTCAGCGATGAATTTCTCCGAAATTTTAAAAATGACCAGATTTTTATGGGACCTATTTAATATTTTCTAATTTTCTTTCTATAAATAGTGTTTTCAGTATTTTTGTGGTAATTAAAAGAAACATGAGCATTCTCACGCTTTTTAAAAATAATTGTTTAAGGAAAGATGTTAAATCTTTGAACATTTATTTCTATATTAAATACAATTAGAACATAGCTATTAAAAATCTATGCATAACATAAAATATAAAATTATAAAAAATGTAATATAGTATATAGCAAAGAAATTCGTCTTATAAAATTGTCCAAGCAAGAAAAGTTGAAAAAAATTAATTTCAAATGTGTATTTAAAAAATTTTAAGATATTAAAGTTAATAATTATGACAACTTTATCACAAAATGCCATCAATTTCATAAAAATTTCAAAACAATCGCTTTAACAGTTTTACAGAGCTATTTTGCATTTGAACTTTATTTAGTTTATTTAAGTTTTATAAGATTTAAGTCTTCAGAGTAATTTACAATGTACATATTTTGTTTAATACTGCTTTCTATAGACAAGTTTGTTTCACTAAGCCATGTCTGACCTAGATGCGCTAGAAAACAATGCAGGTTCCATTGACAACAGCCATTAGAGTTCGTGATAAATAGCTATTCAGGCAATGTATTTGCCTTTGGTAATCTATTTCAAAAAAAAGCTGGAAGATTTTTCTCTTTGGCGCCTAAAAGGGGCTTTTCTAAGTTTTTCGTATTGATTTTTTCGTAATTAGTTGTTCAGATGTTAAGTTAGTAATTTGCATGAAAAAAGACTTTGTTGAAAGTTGAACCGATTTGTGTGAAATCGGCATTACTTTATTCAATTAAGTGGAATGTATAATTCAATATACTTAATTAATGTATCTATCTAACTTCGAAGCTCCCTTGTATACATATATTTTAATTTATTACTAGTGTAGGTTAAGTTGTAGACAGTGTTAATATTTTATCGCGGCGTGAAATTCAGCCATGCTTTCTGCGAAATATTAAAAATAGTCTGATTTTTACAAAACATTTTTAATATTTTCTGATTTTCTTTCCTTAAATAGTGCTTTCAGCATTATTATGATAATTAAAAGAAACATAACCATATCTCACGCTTTTTAAAAATAATTGTTCATAGAATGACATTAAATCTTCGAACATGTATTTCTATAGAAAATACAAAATGAGAACGTAACTAATAAATATCTACATGGTGGTCATAAAAAAAACTTTGCCGATATATCGAACTGTAACAGCCGGTCCATTCAACCAATCGAAATGAGATTTCACATATAGTTATTCACAGGTATGAGCTCGTTATTCTGTGAACGGCAACAAATTGCCGCACACGTTCACGGTTATAGCTATAGAAACTAGATTTTTTCTTACACTTAATACTTAAACTAGAAATTTTTAAAAGGCAACGCCCATTTTTTTTCATCAGAAAATGCTCAGTGCGTGCGAAAACCCCAAAGAGCGTTAGAATGGAACGTGTATCGCAATAAATGAACGCATTATGCTCGCACAAAAAAAGCTCTGCGAACGGTCATAAAAAACACGATCAAGGCGCACGAAAGAAATTTGCATATGACACCAATCACAAAAAATCGTTCACCAGGTAGTCAGTGGAAGAAAACGGATAAAAAGTAGGGTGGGAATGTTAATTTTTCAGTCGGGAGCTCGCACATGCCGCAGAAATGACTGCTTCAACGAAAGCTCGTGGTGAATTAATAAAACCCTATTATCAAAATGGGATAAATGCTGCAACCTTGCATGTTTACCGTCAAAATCATCGTCAAATACGTGTCCCACACTGTAAAAAAAATCTGTAACCTTAGTAATCTAAATTAACCGAAATCTCTTATGCTTACTAAAATTTTATGTGTACACTGTACAAGAAAATGATGTCAATCTACAAAACTTGTAAGCAAAACTAAAACCATCTGTAACTTTACAAAAGAATTTACTAAAATTTTGGTAACTTTACTAAAATTTTATCTATAATGCTCGTTATCGTCACTTAAAAAGTTCTTGGAATACGATTTCCCAAAAAAATTCTTAGTAACCTTAAAATTTGTTTGATTCAAAGTGCAAATCTGTATCTGTTACATGAATTTTTATTGTTGCCGTTACATAAAAAGTTCTTGGAATACAATTCTACTAGAAAAATTTTTGTAACTTACCCAATTTTTTTTTACAGTGCATGTATCCCGCAAGCTTTTTGTGATTTAGTAAAGAAATTAGAAGAAACTGTATGCACCTGTGATAGAACGCAATCCCTTGATGAAGAAGATATCTTTGTGGAAGTGCATCAATTAGTGACTACAGGACACATGCAAACTGCAAGAGATGCATTTCGCGTATTGGATATGCCGAAATCAACGGTCTTGAAGTTACTACTCTCTGTAATTCGTACGTTTCCTTACCGGTACCAGCGCGTCCAGATGTTGGAAGTGGGGGACCATCAACAACATATAGACTTTGCTAATGAATTTCTTATCCGATATGATGAAGATAACGACTGGCCTCTTCGCATATTATAGACGGACGTGATACATTTCACCTTAACTGATAGCGTCAACACCAAAAATTGTGTGCACTAGGCAGACATGAATCCGCACGCTGTGGCACCAGCACCTTTACACGATGTTAAGTGTGTTCTTAAATCAAAAAAGGCAACTTTGTGACACATGCTTTAATTTATTTTTGTTCGAAAATGCATGAAAATAGCAAGTGTTATTATTCAGAAACTGTCTAATTGCACTCAATTTTCTGTTTTTTTAAAAAACACAATAGATTTTTCATAACAAGCCTTCAAAATTGACACTTTTGAGCATATTTCTCAACGAAATCAGAAAAACCGGTCAAAAAGCAGGAGAAAAACGGGTAATCAAGTGATCGAAATAGCTTAGAACTGGATAGGTAGTTTATTTATCATGAAATGAAAAAATAGGTTCGATTCGAAATCGCTTCCATAGTCAGGAATTCCAATTTTATAACTTTCTGTTAAAAAATGAATTTGTAAATATGTCAAAACGTTTTGCACTTGTTGAGCGGAGAAGTTAAGAACATCCTCAAAGTTACTGTGTGGTGCTGCATTGCAGGTACATTTATTCTCGGTCGTACTTCTTTGAGGAAGCGACACCAAAAAGACTTGTAACTTGCTCTGTAATAGGCTCTAGCTATAGGACAATGCTGCAAAATTACGTCATATCAGAACTGCTGCAGAGAAATGCACTGAATGGCATCTTTTGGATGCAAGATGGTGCACTTCCACATATAGCAAAGTCTGTTCGCAGGGTCCTGAAACAGCATTTTTGGCGATCGTATCATATCATGCCCTTTTCTATTCCAATGGCCTCCGCGATCCCCCGACCTCAATCCTGAATTTGTCTTTCTGGAGATATCTCAAATTTAGAGTGTACATTTGCAATCTGCAAACTTAGTAGGATTTGAAAGATTATCATTTTCATGATTTTATCATTTCTCTTTCTCTCTATCATTCGCTTTTCTAAAAATAATTATTTAACGAAAGACAGAAAACCTTCGAATATATGTTTCTATAGAAAATACAAATGGGAACATAACAAGAGAATATACATAGATAACATAAAATGCAGAATAATAAATGATATATAATATAGTTTGTAATCGAAAAATTTGCCTCATAAAGTTGTTCAAACGAGAAAAGTTGAAAAAAAATCAATTACGAATGATTTTTTAAAAGCTTTTAAGATACTAAAGTTTATAATTATGACAACCTTTTCACAAAATGCCATCAATTTCTTAAAACATTCGAAAGAATCATTTTAACAATTTTACAGAGCTATTTCGCATTACAGCTTTATTAAGTTTACTTAAGTTTTATAAGATTTAAGTCGGAAGAGTAATTTACAGTATTTCAACATATTTTGTTTAATGCTATTTTCTATAGACCAGTTATTTCACTAAACCATAAGAACAATCCTTATACCTTTATTTAATAAAACAAAGGAAAATATATGTGACCTAGATACGTTAGAAAAAATTGCAGGTTCCATTGACAACAGCCATTAGAGTTAGTGATAAATAGCTATCCTGGCAATGCATTTGCCTTCGGTGATCTAACATCTACAAAAGCAAGCTAGAATATTTTTCTCGGAGTACGTAGCGATCATTCTCTTTGGCGCCAAAAAGGGGCTTTTCTAAGTTTTTCGTATTTAGGTATTCAGATATTAAGTTCATAATTTGTATCAAAAATGGCTTTTCTAAATGCGCACTGATTTGTATGAATTCCACGTTATTTTATCAAATTAAATGGAAAAAATTTCTCTTTGGCGCCTAAAAGGGGCTTTTCTAAGTTTTTCATATTGATTTTTTCGTAATTAGTTGTTCAGATATTAAGTTAGTAATTTGCATGAAAAAAGACTTTGTTGAAAGGTGAACCGATTTGTGTGAAATCGACGTTACTTTATTCAATTAAATGGAATGTATAATTCAATGTATCTGCCGGTGATAGATATTTTAGAAAAAACTGCAGGTTCCATTGATAACAGCCATTAGAGTTAGTGATAAATAGCTATCCTGGCAATACATTTGCCTTCGGTGATCTAGCATCTACAAAGCAAGCTAGAATATTTTTCTCGGAGTACATAGTGATCATTCTCTTTGGCGCCAAAAAGGGGCTTTTCTAAGTTTTTCGTATTTAGTTGTTCAGATATTAAGTTCATAATTTGCATCAAAAATGGCTTTTCTAAATGCGCACTGATTTGTGTCAAATCCACGTTACTTTATGAAATTAAATGGAATGTATAATTCGATATTCTTAATTAATGTATCCATCTAGCTTTGAAGGTCACAACATAAGCTTAGAACATAACAAATAAATATCTATATATAACTTAAAATATAGAATTATATGTGATATATAATATAATAGGTAACAGAAAAATTTACCTTATCAAGCTGTTCAACAGAGAAAAGTTAAAAAATAAATAATTTCGAATATTTATTTAAAATGTTTATGATTTTAAAGTTTGTAATTATGACAACCTTTTCATTAAATGCCGTCAATCGGTTAAAATTTTTGAAACATTCGCTTTAATAATTTTACAGAGCTACTTCGCATTACAACTTTACTTAGTTTCTTAAGATTTATAAGATTTAAGTTGGCAGAGTAATTTACAATGTACATATTTTGTTTAATGCTATGTTCTATAAACCAGTTTTATTTCTCTAAGCCATAAGAATATTCCTTTTCCCTCTATTTAATAAAACAAAAGAAAACATGTGCGATCTAGATACGCAAGAAAAAAGTGCAGGTCTCATTGACAACAGTCATTAGAAGTAGTGATAAATAGCTATTCAGGGAATGTATTTGCTTTCGGTGATCTAACTGCTTCAAAAGCAAGCCGAAAGATTTTTTTTCGGAGTACGTAGCGATTATTCTCTTTGGCGCCAAAAAGAAGCTTTTCTCAGTTTTTCGTATTGATTTTTCGCATTTAGTTGTTCATACATTAAATTAGTAATTTGCATGAAAAATGGCTTTGTAAAAAACTGATTTCTGTGAATTCGACGTTATTTTATTAAATTAAATGGAATATATAATTCAATATATTTAATTGATGTATCCTCCTAACTTCGAAGGTCACTTTTATACTTTTTTATTAAGGAAATACATATTTGCACGGACATTAAATCTTCGAATATTTATTTCTATAAAAAATACCAACTAGAACATAACAAATAAATGTCTATATGTAACATAAATTATAGAGTTAGTGATAAATAGCTACCCTGGCAATGTATTTTTGCCTTCGGTGATCTGACTACTTCAAAAGCAAGCTGAAAGATTTTTCTCGGGTTACATAGCAATCATTCCCCTTGGCGCCAAAAAGGGGTTTTTCTAAGTTTTTTGTATTGATTTCTTCGTATATAGCTGTTCTGACATTAAATTAGTAATTTCCATGCAAAATGGTTTTGTTAAAATTAGTTAAAATGTAATTTCTTAAATGCTTGTTATTTTTTCAAATGCATAATGTCACGTACCAAATAACTTGGTATCAATGCATGTTTGTTGTTGAAATTAAATATATATGTAAATACATATATATATATATATATATATATATGTATGTATGTATATAATTTCTTTATACCAAACAACATGTTATAAACAACGTTCTATAATTTCTCTCTCACTGTTTCTCTTTTTTAAAAAATAATTATTTATTTGAAGAAAGAAATACATCAATTCTTTCAACACATATTTCTATTGAAAATAATAATGAGAAAATAACAAATAAATATCTATATGTATCATAAAATATACAATTATAAGTGATATAGTATGTAACAGGAAAATTGGCCTATAAAGTTGTTCAACAGAGAAAGGTAGAAAAAAATTAATTATGAATGCTTATTTGAATATTTTAAGATAATAAAATTTACAATTATGACAACATTTTTACAAATAGCCATCAATTTCTTAAAACTTTCGAAACGATAGCTTTAATAATTTTATCTAGCTATTTCGCATCACACTTTTATTTAGTTTCTTAAATTTTATAAGTTTAAGTCGGCAGAATAATTAACAATGTACATATTTTGTCTAATACTGGTTTCTATAGACAAGTTTTGTTTCACTAAGACATAAGAATATTCTTTTTATATTTATTTAATAAAGCAAAAGAAAACATGTGTGACCTAGATAAGCTAGAAAACAATGCAGGTTCCATTGACAACAGCCATTAGAGTTAGTGATAAACAGCTATTCAGGCAATGTGTTTACCTTCGGTGATCTAACTACTTCAAAAGTAAGCTGAAATATTTTTCTTTTAGTACGTAGCAATAATTCTCTTTGGCGCCAAAAAGGGGCTTTTCTAAGTTTTTCGTATTTAGTTGCTCATATATTAAGTTAGTAATTTGCATGAAAAATGGCTTTGTTAAAAACTTATTTGTGTGAATTCGACGTTATTTTTTTAAATTAAATGGAATATATAATTTAATATACTTAATTAATGTATCCTCCTAACTTCGAAGGTCACTTTTATAATTTTTTTTCTTTATATTAAGGAAATACATTATTTATACCAAAAGGTAACATTTTACTTAATTTACATTAACATAACATCAGTATTTTAAAATTTTCTGCATATTTCTGTTTAAAATATGAAGCTTTTCTTTTCTTCAATTTTTATTAAATAGCTTTTCATAAATTAATATTAATCTTTTCAAACATACTTTCTACTTTTTACTTGTATACTTATTTTATTTTAATTCTTTATAGTAAAATAACATATTATAAACAACATTCTGTAATTTTTATCTCTCTCTGTCTCTCGCTTTTTTAAAATAATTGTTTAAAGAAAGACATTAAATCTTCGAATATTTATTTCAAAAGAAAATACCAATTAGAACAAAAAATATCTATATGTAACATAAAATTTAGAATTATAAGAGATATAGCCTGCAACAGAAAAATTAGCCTTAAAAATTGTTCAACCGAGAAAAGTTGAAATAAAATTTTATTACGAATGCCTATTTAAAATGTTTTAAGAAATTTAAGTTAATAATTATGACAACCTTATTACAAAATGCCGTCGATCTTTTAAAACTTTAGAAACGATCGCTTTAACAATTTTACAGGGCAGTTTCGCATTACAACTTCATATAGTTTACTTGAGTTTGTAAAATTTAAGTCGGCAGAATAATTTACAATGAACATATTTTGTGTAATACTGATTTCTATAGACTAAGCCATAAGAATATTCCTTTTCTCTTTATTTAATAAAACAAAAGAAAACATGTGTGATCTAGATACACTAGCAAAAAATGCTGTTCCATTAACAACAGCCATTAGATTTAGTGATAAATAGTTGTCCAGGCAATGTATTAGCCTTCGGTGATCTAACTACTTCAAAAGCAAGATGAAACATTTTTCTCAGATCAATCCCTTTAGCGCCAAAAAAGGGCTTTTCCAGGTTTTTCGCATTGATTTTTCTTTTTAGTTGTTCAGATATTAAGTTCGTAATTTGTTGAAAAATGGCTTTGTTTAAAGGTAAACTGATTTGTGTGAATTCGACGATACTTTATTAAAGTAAATAGAATAGAAAGGTGGTGTACCTCGGATCTATTTTGACTTTTTTAATTTAAAAAAAATAGCCAAAACTAAAAAAAAAAAAAGAAAAGATTTTATAAAACTTTATGATGTTATACACTATATATATTTGTCTGAAATTTTTATATAAAAAATTTCCATGAAAATTTTTAAAATAAAAATAAAATGAAAATTGAACCGATGTACACCACTTGTGGTGTACCTTGGTCCCATTACTAAGAATGGAAAAAAATTGTTTTTTTACGAATAAAATCACCATTTATTAATCAAGAAGCTACATATATAAGTTTTTTATACATTTCAATGTTTATTAGGTTTAAAAAATAAGAAAACCTAAATAGACATAAAATTTCAGAACAATTATACTTATGATCACAAAAGACATTAAAACTTATTTATATTAGTAATTATATTTATTCTTAGCCAAGATAGTAAGTTAGGTAAGTTAATTCCAAATGTTAACTTCTTGAGCTGACTTCTAGATCAATTAAACAATACCAAGTGTACCTTGGACCCACTCCAAGATACACCAGTTATATGCGGTTCAAGGTACACCACTTGACACTTAAAAACAAAATTACCAATCATGATGTTAAGGCTAGGCCTAATCTTTTTTAAAGCACATAGTGTAGTCCCTAAAGCATTGCTTTATTATGCATAATCCTCATTATTAAAAATTATATATGTTTTAGTATAAAAATAACATAGAAATTTCTAAGAAAAATTTACTTTTGAAAGGTGAATTTCCTTTTTTAAGAATTGTACATTTAATTGAGCTTCTAAACAAATGCACAGAACTTAAATGAGACCTCTGGTGGCAAATATTTAATATACAAATGTTCTTGTTTAATGATCTAAACAAGTAAAGCTAAAATTAGTATAATTCTGAGGTACACATACGTCCAACGTACACGACTTTCCCCTATATAATTCAATATAATTAATTGGTGTATCCTCCAAACTTCAAAGATCACTTTTATGCTTTTTTTATTATAATTTATTACTAATGTTGGTTAAGTTACAGACAGGATTGATATTTTATCGGGATTTTAAATTCAGTGACGATTTTCGCGAAATTTTAAAAATGACCAGATTTTTATGAAACCATTTAATATTTAATTACTAAACTAATATTTTCTAATTTTCTTTCTATAAATAGTACTTTAAGTATTTTTATAGTAATTAAAGAAACATGAGCATATCTCTCTCTTTTAAAAAATACTTGTTTAACGAATGACATTAAATTCTTGGATATATATTTTTATAGAAAATACAAATAAGAACATAACAATTATAAATCTATATGTAACATAAAATATAGAATCAGAAGTGATATATAATATAGTATGTAACAGAAAAATTGATCTTATAAAGTTTTTCCAGCTAGAAAATTGAAAAAAAAAAATTAATTACGAATGCTTTGTTTAAAAAAGTTTTAAGATATTAAAGTTGATAATTATAAGAACCTTTTCATAAAATGCTATCTTTTTTTTTAAATTTCCAAAACAATTGCCTTAAGAATATTACAGAACTGTTTAGCATTACAACCTTATTTATCTCACTTTAGTTTTATAGGATTGTGTCGGCAGAGTAATTTACAATGTACATATTTTGCTTAATGCTATTATATATAGACTGGTTTTGTTTCACAAAGCCATAAGAATATTCCTTTTCTCTTTATTTAATAAAAGAAAAGAAAACATGTGTGACCTAGATATGCTAGAAAACAATGCAGATCCCATTGACAACAGCCATTAGAATTAGCGATAAATAGCTATCCAAGTAATGTATTTGCCTTCGGTGATCTAACTACTTCAAAAGCAAGCTGGAAGATTTTTGTCGGAGTATGTATCTTTGGCGCCAAAAAGGGGCTTTTGTAATTTTTTCGTATTCAGTTGCTCAGATATTAAGTTACTAATTTGCATGAAAAATGGCTTTGTTAAAAATTAAACTGATTTGTGTGAATTTGACGTTACTTCATTAAATTAAATGAAATATATAATGCAATATACTTAAATACTTAAATATTGTATCCACTTAACTTCTTAGGTCACTTACATATACAGGGTGATTCAAAATAACGTGGACAAATTCATATGACAAATCAGGCGTACGACAAGGATAAAAAATTACATAGGGACATAGATCCGCAAACCACTTATTGAGTCACAAATACAGGGTGTTTCATTCTAACTCAATTTGGGTTCAGGGTAATAAATTTCAGAAAACTGAAGTATATTATAATAAAACATTTAACAGACATTCTCACCTTTATTTTAAATGTGATAACACCAAACAAAAGGGGTAGTAGTTTACATTATGCGCACCAGCTGTATGCACTTGGCACCTCACATTTTGGACTGTGATAATCAGTTTATATGGTATCATCGATTGCTAGAGCAATATGTTTCTCCAGATCTTTTCGTAATGTTTTCACATTTCACACAAAATAAAGTACATATCGTTGCATTTTCATTATAATATTTTTATTTTCGTCGAAATTATTACTTTTAAACCAGGTGTAGCTAGAATGAAACACCCTGTATTTGTGACTCAATAAGTAGTTTGCGACCCTATGTTCCTATGTGATTTTTCATCCTTGTTGTATGCTTGATTTGTCATATCATTTTGTCCACGTTATTTTGAATCACCCTGTATATATATATACTACCGCTGGTCAATTAAATTTTTTTTTTATATTCTTCGTTAAAGAATCATTGAAGTACAAACCATGTCTTGGCTGGCATTTAAAGGCAGGCAAGTGAATCTGGTGGTTTAGTAGTTTCTCCAATAAATTAAAAATATACGAGAATAAGGAACATCACATTTTTATTATTGTCCACTTTCACTGCTATTCCACACATCCTACAATTTCCATCATTCGATAATAAATACAAAATTGTTCTTAATTCAAACATGTCCATTAAAAAATGAACTACAACAGATAAGCCATCTTTTCTGAGTCAGTATCACCGTAAATAATAAGGAAATGGAAAGTGGTCTGTCAAAATAAGCCTCTGGAAAAACATCGCTACTCCAAAAAACATTCTAAAATAATCTGATAAGCATCACGAGGTCTTTAACAGTCAGAAGGTCAGTCTATTCTCATCTTTTTACCGCCAATCTTATAGCTCCGAACTTACCTCAGAGAGTCTTGTCCAGACACCCTGCTGATAAGCATGTAAAGTCCAATCAAAGTAACCAGAAGGTATGTGTAGAAAGTTTCTAACATTTTCATTGGTCTGTAGGAGGAGCTTGAGACCCGTACTCTTTCCCCACTAGTGGTAGTATACAAAATTACATTGAAGTGAACAGTTCAGGTGCAATCTTTTTTTGGAATTGCTCAGACTATATTTTAATGAAAATAATGAAAACGAAATTAAAGCTTTTGACAAATGTTCTTTTTATTCTAAATAGGAGAAATGTATTAATAGAATAATTTTAATATTTCGAAATAAGATATTGTCATTTAAGTAATACAGATGAGTTCTTTTTATGAAAATAAATAATATATTATGCTGAATTAAAGAAAGGTGAACTTTAGCCGATAATTAAATATTAGTAGATTACGGAAAATAATAATGAAAATGTATTCTTATAGGAATTTAGAATGAAATCGAAACGAGAAATTGGCGAATTTTTTTTTATTATACATATTTATTTTAGTATTTATTTTAGTATATTACTTTAGTGTATATATATATATATATATATATATATATATATAGTTAACTTACTTTAAAATGACGTCAGTATTTTTTTGCGTATTTTTGTTTAAAATATAAAGTTTTTTCCAAGAATTTCTTATTTATTAACTTCCTACAAATTAATGTTTATCTTATCATACTTTATAATTGTACTTTTATTTAAAAAAAATCTTTATACCAAATAACATTTTATAAACAACGTTCTATAACATCTATCTCTTTCTCGCTTTTTAAAAATAATTGCTTAAATAAAGACATTAAATCTTCTAATATATATATTTCTATAGCAAATACAAATGAGAACATAACAAATATATATCTGTATATAACATAAAATACAGAATTATAAGTGATATAGGATGTGGTTTGTAACAGTGAAATTAGCCTTAAAAAGTTGTTCAATCGAGAAAAGTTTTAAAAAATTTATTACGAATGCTTATTCAATACGTTTTAAGGCATTAAAGTTAATAATTATGACAACTCTTGCACAAAATGCCACCAATCTCTTAAAACTTCCGAAACAATCGCTTTAACAATTTTATACTGCTTTTTCGCATTTGAACTTTACTTAGTTTTTTTAAGATTTATTAGATTTAAGGGTGTATTTAGATTCAAACTGCTTATTTTCCGATTTATTTTTGAATTCATTTTGGCTCCCATAAGCATCAAACTGGCAAATTGCCTTATTTAGAAAGTACACAAGGTGCCGTAACTGTCGATTCTTTGATAAATGCAGAAAATATTGCAAAAAAGCAAGCAAAAACGGCATTTTGAACAGATTTTTCTGAAGTGGGAGATTAGGGAACGAAAAAAAGGATCATACTGAGAAGATAATTGCTCATTAATCAAATTCTAATGAATGGAGCATGAAATGATATCACACGACACCTTATACATCTCTTCAAAGATCCCTTCAGCAAGTTTCATGTTTCTACTTTAAAAATGTGTCTGAAATTGCATCGGAAAATTTCGAACTGTTGAAGGTGAAAAAGCGTTTTTTCGAATACACCCTTAAGGTGGCAGAGTAATTTACAATGTACATATTTTGTTTAATGCTATGTTCTATACACCAGTTTTGTTTCACTAAGCCATAAGAATATTCCTTTTCTCTTTATTTAACAAAACAAAAGAAAACGTGTGACCTAGATAATTTAGAAAAAAGCGCAGGTTTCATTGACAAGAGCCATTAGAGTTGGTGATAAATAGCTATCCAGGCAATGTATTTGAATTCGGTGATCTAACTATTTCAAAAGCAAGCCGAAAGATTTTTTTTTTCGGAGAAAGTAGCGATCATTCTCTTTGGCGCCAAAAAGAGACTTTTCTAAGTTTTTCACATTGATTTTTTTCGTATTTAGTTGTTGAGATATTAAGTTGGTAATTTGCATGAAAAATGATTTTGTTAAAAGGTAAACTGATTTGTGTGAATTCGACGTTACTTTATTAAAGTAAATGGAATATATAATTGAATATACTTTTTAATGTATCCCCCTAACTTCGAAGGTCACTTTCATATATTTTATATTTTTTATTATTTACTAATGTGAATTAAGTTATAAAAAGGTTGATATTCTATTGCAGCGTGAAATTCAGCGATGATGGTTTCGGCGAAATTTTAAAAATAGTTAGATTTTTACGAAACTTATTTAATATGTTCTGATTTTATTTCTATGAATAGTGCTTTCAATATTTTTATGGTAATTAAAAGAAACATATGTATAAAAGTTTGGAAATTATTTCAATGTTCCAAAAAAAATGGATTTTTTTTTGAGCAACCGTTTGTATATCTCGTGCACTATAGAAATTGCAAGCTTAGTTTCACAGTGTATTAATCCGTACATAAGATAAATATTTCTAAAAAAATCCTTTATTTTGCTTTTATAAATAAATATATATTGTTTAAATTATTTCACTTAGTCGGAAATGTCTATAAAAATAAATGGATGAGTTTGCTATTGTTTACGCACCGAATTTTAAAATGACACTTACTGAAAAAATAAAAACTCATATCAATAAATGTCTATTTTGTAAATTTTACTATGATGAATAAAATCTCTTAAATGTTTCAGACTGAAAATTCTTTTTTAAAAAAACCGCTATCGTATACTCCGCTGTAGTCTTTCCTGAAGGTATTGAACAGCCGCAGCAGCTTCGAGCTTAATATTCATCTCGGTGGAGGTCACGGATTCGTGTAGTGTGGTATTTCGTGTGTCCATTCGTGGTCTTTTCTTTTCAAATCAGACCATCTTGTGACTACTAAAAATAAAAACGGAGAAAAAATTTTAAAATGTCTCCGGACAAATTTAAAAGGGAAATTCATTAAGGTAAAGACATCGAATAACTGAAAGCTATCGGGAAATTAGCTATCAAAAAAGTAAAATTTAACACTGTAACGCATTAATAGCATACATACAGTGCTGAACAAAATAATTCTATTTTCCGGCTACAGATGGTAATTCCTGAAATTCGATTTTTAAATGTGTTATGAGTTTTCCAATTTTTTTTACTTACACATCATTTTTCAAATTAACAAAAATCAAATTTTTGTTACAGATTTCTAAATATTTTGCAAAAATTTTTATAATCTTTGCTAGCAATAAGATTTTTTTTTCCTATTTTTTTTCCTTTAGATTATGCAGTTTTCAGCATTTTCCATACTGATTCGATAATGCATTTTTTCTTTTCTCGATTTAATTTTAGGAAAATTAGCTATGTAGCATTTTATATATTTTGAATTCATAATTTTGTATTTCGTAAATATATATTTACATCTATTTAAAAACTATGCGTTATGATGAGTATGTTTGAGTATCTGAAACTGGAAAAAAATCTCCTTTATTACCTATCCTCTTTGCTAGTAAGTATTAATGCAATATTATTGATTATTACTGAATGATTTATTCTCCAGTTTGATTTCAAAGCAAGAATTAGAATCTATTTCCATCATTTCGAATCTTAGACATCAAAGTATATCATTCGAAGATTGATTTTGCAATTATGGTCGAGTATCATTAATAGAACTGTAAAGAAGGGATGTCCACATACGTGGATCAAGGTAGCAAAGAGGAAATATACTGCAATTCTTTATGATACATTCGTTTTATTACTTACCCATCATACGTAGTATAACGTAAATCTTGCAATGGTTTTGAAAATCGAAATTTTTTTTGGCGGATTTACACATTTCAGATAATGGAGATTCCGAAAAACATATATTTAGAAAAAAAAATTTGCAGTCCGTCCGACTGTGTGCATGTCTGTCTGTCCGTCTGTCTGTCTGTAAACGCTTTATCTCCCGAACAAACTGAGACAGAGACTTCAAACTTTGTATGTACATAGTATATAAGAATGGGACGAAGCCTATTTAATATCAGTAACCTCGATAATCTGGAACAATTGTTTTCGTACACTCGAAAAATTCGTTCTAATGGAAGGTACATAAAAAATTTTGAAATTTTTTATTTTAAGGAGTGGACGTAAAAGGCAATAAAATAACACAAATTTTGCATAAAGAACGAAGTCGATCGGATTATTAGCTGCTGAGATATTTGTAATCCTGTTTTCCACATTCTTCGATTTTTCATGACCCAGTATTTCATTCAAATTTAAATTCAAAGATATATTTAACTGGAAATGAGGCGCTTAATCCGATGTAGTAAACTGTTGTTAATAATGTTATTATTTTTGGAGTTATAAGGATGTTTCTTTTATGCAATTCGATACTACTTGAATAGTTTGCCGTTTATATAATGTATCGAAATTGGTTCATCAGCAGTTCATTAATGTAGCATTAGTATATATATTAAAAATATATAAATATACTTTTAAATTTTGTTTTGGAATTGCAATGCATTTTACGAATAGTTTTCACATGCTTTATTTTCACATATTACATTATGCATATCCATGATGGATAAGTATTACGGTGGCCCCCAACGACTAGTTTTTCTATAGCAGCGTTTCTCTGTATACAGTGCATTCTCGTTGATGCCTCTCTGTTTAATGTTAGGAATAAATTATTTTCTGAATTATAAACAGCAATAAATCTTCATTCAAGGAGCATAATCAAGAAAATTATCCCTTAACATGTCATTGGATTTAATTTTCCGATAAGAACAAGACAAATTTACATCATGAATATTTTTTTTTATTTGTTGTGCAATATTAAAAGAACTTACGCACTAAAAACTCTTCAACAATACTCTATATAAGCTCTTAAGGCTAAACATGTCAGAAAATTTTCTGCATCAAATTTTTCTGAAAAATACGTTTTAATTTAGTAACTAATGTTTAAATGTAATCTTAACATTTTTCTTTCATTAAAAGAAATAGGCCCAGATATTTGTCGATATCTAGTTTTTTAACATAAAATAGATATACTACCTCTGACAATAAAATTCGGTGAATAGTCCTGTAACATTAATGTAAATGAAAAATTAACGAAAGTTACCATATCATCCTTTGAAATAGTCACCTCCCATAACTATGCACCTCTGAGATCTGCTGTACATATCCTGGGAAATTCGCGAGAAGTCTTCTTTTGGAATAGAGTTCAAAAGCTTCGTCACGTTTCGTTGAATGTCAGCAATATGGTCAAATCTCTTTCAAAGAAAGTATGAGTCGTGGAAATAGGAAGAAGTCTGGGGGATTGAGATCTGGCGAGTATGATGGATGTTCAATTTGCACCACACCTCATGAATTTCTTTTGATGCCTTGCAAAGCTTGAAACCAAACTTTAAACTGATCTTTTGTTCGTCCTTTCCTTGTTCTCAGTTAAGAACCAACACGCTGAACAAACACTTTGTAAAACACGTCTTACGCAGAACATAAACGACGCTCAACTTGACAACGGTGGGGGAAGATGGTCAACACTTGCCTCTATGGAAGTGCAGCGTTTTGTTTCCCGACTGTTGCCAGATCGGCAGTTCGGAATTTATTCACCGAACTTTTTTGCCAGATGTAGTACGTAATGAATATCATCTTCATCAGTGATACGATTCTGTGATGGACCAATCAAGGTAAGATAATTTATTTTACCTAATTTTCAAGTGCTTTTTTATATGATTTAAGAAAAAAGCTCAAAAATATGTTGTTCAACTACCGAAACTTAATGTGTCTTAAAGTATAATGACTGTATTATCACTTTTACAAAATTTAATAACATATTTCACACTAAGAATCCGCTTAGGGAACGCAAACACTCTTGTCGAAATTAAAAGACATAACTGGTAAAAGAAAAAGGTAAAACAATATCCTTGCGCAGAGGGAGAAACAGAGTACGTGTCTTTAGTTATCGCTGCGCAGACAGAAAAATACTGGAATTAAAAATTATGCAAACGATTTAAAACTAAACACCAACTTATAATTAATGTTAAAGACATCGCTTAATACCGTTTGTGTACATAGGATAAAATAGATAATTTTTTTCACAATTATACTGAATAGCGTCGACATTTCATTCTTATATATTTCTATTTGTACAGCACCGATGTTATGAGTTAGAAATACTTTGGTTATGAGAGACTAAGAAATGGTTAATAAAATTATAATTATAAAGAAAACTTTATTAAGAAAGAAAACTTTAAAGAAATATTTAAATGAAATTGTGAAAATGCATGTAGAATTTTTTCGGCTCATGAATAGTAAAAAGAAATATTCCAAGAACAGATCGCACAAAACCCTATGTCATCGATCACAAGAAAAATCCTTTATTTTATGGAAGAGTTGTAATAGAGGAATCTAATAATCCATGTCTGCTGGAAACGAAATACCGTATTTACTCGTGTATAGCGCGCATGCGTTTATAAGGCGCACCCCTACTGTACAAGTAAAAATGGCAATTTTTTAAAATCTCGTGTATAACGCGCACCATACATTTTATACGCTAATGAAGAATGACTAAATGAATTTCAGTAAATAAAAAGTTGAAACAAACATTACACCTGACCAAAAAACAAGACAAAATGCATTTTTAGACTTCGGGTTGTAAGAGAATGACGGGAAATAGGAATGAGTGACGGTAAAGAGAATTGCTAATTAGTGTTTAGATAATGTCACTAGCTCTGTTGTATAAAAAACTGCAAGGAGTGAAATAAATATGCTGTAATACTTCAATTAAGTAACATTTTCCGAGTTTTAATATCTTCTTTGAATAATTTCTTGTTTCATATGTATATAGTTCGACTGCATCCAACATTAAAAAATTATTCCATGTATAAGGCGCACCTAGGAGTTTTGCCCTAATTTTTTGAAAAAAGTGCGCCTTATACACGAGTAAATATGGTAGTTCATAAACATAAAATTAATACCACCAGTGGTTGACTCGTAGGATTAGCATTGTGTTTTCCTGCACCTAGTTTTCCATGTTTTCATACTTTTGATTGTATGGCAAACACCACTAAACCTACGAGTGAACCACTAGTGGTATCAATTTTTGGCTTATGCGCCATTTCGCTTCCGGCAGACATGGATCATTAGATTCCTCTATTATTACTCTTCCATAAAATAAAGAAGTTTTTCTTGTGTTCGATGACATAGGGTTTCGTCTGGTCGACTCTTGGACTATAAATTTAAAGTGTTATCAGAAGAACATGTGAGACGGTATGTGTGATTTTCGAATAGCTTGTTGAATTTCTTTATCTGAATGAGAAATGAGCGTTATTATTAATTCATTTCCTTCAAACTTTTAAATTTTATTATAATTTTTTAACCCCTTAACTGTTCGGGCAAATGGAAGTTTTCCCATACGGCGTTCGGGAATTGATATTTTCTCTTTTTCCTCTGTAATAGTTTTCATTCTTTTTAAAAGACTGTATTATCATTCAGGAAAAAGTTGGAAACTGGTGTTATACAATTGAAGACAAAAAAAAAAATTTCTTGAAACACCATAAAATAAATAAAATAGCTCAATGCCATTCGATAGAACTTAGTCTATCTTCATCAGGCGCAAAAAGACGTGCGTCTACAATGAATGTAGCAGCACGACTGACATGAAAAGGCGGGAAAGGGAGCAAGCTGAAGGAGCAGCCAATGGGAAAGTAGAAGGCAACAGCCAATCACGGAAGAGCATAAACCAAAGGATACAATGAAGGAAGAGGGGGGGGGAGGAAAATGGTTACAAAGGGAAAAAGTTAAAAGTAAGTAAAAAGTAGTAAGTAAAAAGGCAGGTTATATTAAAAGTAAATATACACACACATAAAATAATAATAAAATAGTATGCCTATTTTATTTATTTTATAAGGTTTCAAGAAGTTTTTTTTTTTTTTTTTTTTTTTTTTTTTTGTCTTCCATTGTATTATTATTATTTTTCCATAGATGACGCAGCTTGTCCGTGTGAATGAAATCTTCCATCTGGGTTTTTTTCTTTGTTAAGAGCCCACACAAGTGAGTGAAAAAGATTCGGATGATAGTGAAAAGCCTATGGGGACGTTCTTTTCAAATATCTCGCTCAAATTTTAATATTTTGCTTAAAATTGTAGCACACATACACACAAAAAGATTTCTGAATAAAAAACATCTTTCGAAATTGAGAAGTTTTAATTTATGGTAAGTTTGTTTGAATTAATTTTTTGTAAAATTTGTAAAACAGTCTTCATTGCATACAGAGGTGGCGGGTGCGAAAAGCAAACATTTAGGATATTTGTATTTCTAAATTCTGAAATAAAAAAACGTTTTATATCATTAATTATGGTAATAATAAAAAATAAATCTTGCATTTTCGTATTCTGTCAAGTATGATGTTTAATTATATGCAAAAAAAGAAAAAAAATTGGGGAAAATTTCTGGTAAAAGAAAATTGACCAATTAACGGGTTAAAATATTGAACTCATAGGACTTTATCATGTTTCATAGTTGCTGCAGATAATTTTTTTATACTATGACTGTCTGGAAAAATGTGAATGAAATTCACACATAGATAATTTTGTCATAATTTTAAGATTTTCAATAAATGAATGAAATAACTTCAATTTTCGTAACGGGAATTTTCAAATCTCCTGCTCAATAACGCCAAACTTCCTGATAGATTTTTGAACGTAGGGATATAATATTGTCAGGCTTGACAATTGAAACGAATTGGAATTGAACTGAGCTTTGCAATTTTTTTGAATAAATTATTTATGAAGTTGTAAACAATTGTGGTCACTTGACTGCGGATTTTTTTCTCTGCATCCTTTTTTCTTTTATCTACTTTTCGTGTTATATCCAAAAATTCGGTTCAATATGCCAACTTTGAAACTATTTTCAGACAGATTTCATACGCTTTCCAAAAAGCAGAAAATTATTATAAATTAACCACATTATTCTTTTGGTAATTTCAAATAATAAATAAAGTTTAACAAAATAAAGATTCCAAAAGTTATTAAAAAAACTAAAAAATGGACAAAATGATTTCTCCAAGGTATTCTGTTAATCAAGAGATATTTAATATTTCGTTATATTTCTGTGGAATATAAATGAAAATAAATATTTGTTTGGATTCTTTCACTTTTCCTTAATCCACGTTACAAATCATTTGCAACAAATTAAGTTCTTTGAACAGGCATTCAAAAATAAGCCTCTCTCGACGACATTCCTCTGTATATAAAAAGAATTTAAAGGAAATTTTTGGGGATACCAGTCGGTGTCACAATTTAGAGGTCCATAACGTTCTGCGTAGAACAACGAAAAAGAGACTACTTTCATTCTATGGACCTTTTCACCATTCATGAGTTTTATTTTTCAAACTTAATAATTTCTTTTAAAACTGGAGATAAGTGATAAAGAAAATGTTTAAAGTACATGAAAAGAAATTGATTGTGCACTTTGCCCTATAATATATGTAAATGTTATTTAAAGTTTGTTTGTAAAGCAAATTGTCAAGTCCGTTACCATACACAATTACTGAAAATACTTAGCTTTAAATTTATTAAATTTTCTAAAATCAACTTACTTTGAAGTGTCTTATGTCCCTAAATTTCAAAACATGATATTTATCAATAATTCTTAAATTAAATTGAAATGAGAGACAGTTTTAGCCACAAGATTTTGATCACATAGAAATTATACAAGAACTTTTTCTAATAATTACAGTATATATTCATGTAATTTTTTTATTTATAAGGAAATTGCATATTTGTTTCTTAGTTATTTAAAAAATAAAAGTAGAATGGTGAAAAAATGATAACCATCAAAAAAACGTGCGGTAACAGACTTGACATTTGGTAATGGGCTTGACACTATGTTGAAAATGGCTGCTATTTTGTAGTAACCGTAAAGAAAAGGTGTGAAAAAAATATACGAATGCGTACTGTAAAAAATTCACAAATGCATGCATGCTTTTTCACAGCATATGAATAGTAAAATGTAAATAGAAAGAATTTTTGCAAGAGCATATGAGAGAATATTCGTGATTTCCGAATAGCATGTTGACCTATTTCCATCTGAAAGAGATATCATCGCTATTATTATTCCTTTTGCCTTTAGATTCATGCTTTTTTTTCTTTTTAAGATGAATTTTGAATTTATAGAGTTTCATATTTTCTCAGACAAGTTTATCATAGCAATACTGAATGAAAAAATCACGAATAAGTTAAATTAAGGGTTTCTTAAATTTAAAAAGCAACTCGTGACGTAAATTATAATTTATTTTTGTTCGAAAATGCATGAAACTAGCATGTGATTTTGCTCAGAAATTATCTAATCGTACTCATTTTCCCATGTTTTAGAAACGCAAAAGATGTTTCAGGAAATACTGTCAAGGTTGGAGTTTTGAACCGTATTTCTTGACGAAAGATAAAAAAATTATCAGCAAATCTAGAAAAATGCTTTTAGCATGCACCAAAAACTCTTTTAACTCAAAAGATAATGTACTGATCAAAAAATAGAAAACACAGTTCGATTCCAAATTGCTGAAATAATCAGGTTTCCCAATTTTATATCTTTCCGTTGAAAAATTAATTCGTAAATGCATAAAGCCCTCAAAGCATGCATGGTCACAGTGACGTCATTCTGACGTCACTATGAGTCACTTTGGTCACATCACATCTGTGACCAAAATGCCACCACTCAGAGACGTCACATTGGACTGAGATGTATCTTTCTTAAAAATCTTTAGAAAATTACAAAAATTCTTCAAAACATGTTATTTACTTTAAAAAACATGTTTCTGGCAATTTAGATATCGTCGCTTTTGTCACAGTTTCGTCACAATGTTAATATCAAAGTAGTCACAAATCACGCATGTTTCACAAATTTCTCACACCGTGATTTCACAAAGTGGTCACAGCGTGACATCACAAACGAGCTCTGAAACGGCCATAACGACTTCACATTTTAGTCACTGTGACTTCACATCGACGTCACGTGACGTCACATCGACGATCGATCGTCACAAAGTCACAATGTGACTTCACAGCGACAAGTCGCAGTAAGGTTACATATGCCTTACGGGAAATGTTTTGCGCTTGTTGAGCGAAGCATTTGAGAACAGCCTTAATAGTCAGATTAATTTTCTTATAATTTTAAGACTTTCAATGAATGAATATTTCAGAAAATATTGTCAAGGTTGGCGTTTTGAACCGCATTTCTTGATGAAAGCAGAGAAACTAGTCAGTGGAGCAAGAAAAACGCTTCCCCATGCGATCAAAACCTTTTTTAACTCAAAAGGTAATGTACTGATCAAAAACTAGAAAAAGACAGTACGATTAAAAATTGCTTCTATAATCGTGTTTCCAATTTTTTATCTTTCCGTTGAAAAATGAATTCGTAAATGCGTAAAAACTTTTTGCGCTTGTTGAGTGAAGCAGTTGAGAACAACCTTAACAGATAGATATTTTTGTTATAATTTTAAGACTTTCAATGAATGAATAAAAAACTTCAACTTTTCTTTAACGCGGCTCTCGGATTGCCTGCTCATAAACTGTAATCTTTCTGACGCATTTTTAAATTCATGTTTCAGCATAAAGGCATGCAATTAGCAGGTCTCACTATTGGAAGGATTTTAAATCAAAACATTTTTTCATTTTTTGATAAATAAATTGCTTATCTAGTAATAAGCGATTTTTTTATGGTATGATCGGGTTTTCACTTTTTTCGCGTTGTCATGTCAAGAAATTCGGATAAAATCACCACATTTCATGCCATTTTTTGAACAATCTTTTGGGTTTACCAAAAAATGGAGAACATCTATTACATAGAGACAAAATCGCTTACCCGCAAGAAAAGTGACACATCTCGCTAAAATTCATTTTGTTTATTACTTTACTGATCAGTTGTCATACACCCAGAAAAAAGAATTAATTAAAACTACAAAAAAAGTTTTGTTGAATACATTTTTACCGTTTTAAGCGAGTTTTACAGTTAAAGTAAAAAATTGGCAAACAAAATTTTTCCATTGATCCCAATATGGGTCAATGGAAATTTTGTTTGAATAAACATCAACAACAACAAATACTGTCGACTTTTTTTTCAATTTTCCGTCCATAATTTTCATCCGAAATGCATAATAACGTAATAATGACGTCATTAATCCGTCTCAATGTGAAAAGTTTTTACTATCCAAAAATTGTGTTATTCCTTTATAGCTACAAGGTAGAACCCGTCGAATTTCGACGAAAGAAAATGTTTAAGAAGGAACTGTTTCATTGATTTATAATAAACCTACAAAATTAGTTATAGTAAAAGATGCATTTTATATTGGTGAATTCTTAAACAAACGATATTTAACGTCAAATTAACAAAATACTATTTCTATAAAACTCAATTGCAGAAATCGTTAAAATTAAACTTTAAGTTATCAATTTAGGTTCTTATGCTAGTATTCACAAATGAAAA
This sequence comes from Maratus speculifer, assembly GCA_964019185.1. Lineage (NCBI taxonomy): Eukaryota > Metazoa > Arthropoda > Arachnida > Araneae > Salticidae > Maratus > Maratus speculifer. The sequence continues at coordinate 360,603,217 of OZ025291.1, forward strand.
AAAAAAAAAAAAAAGCAAAATTGATTCAACTTTGACTCAATAATAGAATATTTTTCCCGTGAAATCTAAACCCGGCATCATTTTCATCATATCATAATTTACAAATGCACATTTCGTATCTGTATTCATCTTTTCAGAAAAAATTGATTTTAATTTGATCATCTTGATTCAAAACTTGAAGTCTCAATGCTATTAGCTGAAACAGTTATTAAACTGTTGATATTATTTTACGTGTAAATCAAATTTTGTAAATGAAATCAAAATTCACCGGGTTTTATAACAGAAGACATTTAAATTTCAAATTTTTCCCTTTTAAATGAGAAAATGGCAACGTAAAAATACAGTAATCAAATTCATCCTTTTTCTCCTTTGCTTTCAGAAAGGAGTAATACTGTTGCCACGATTAAAAAAGCGTTTTTAAAAACTACAAAAAAATTAATATTTCAAAAGTAAATTAAGATACAGCTTTCAAACTAATTTCCTTTAAAAGTAATTTTTTTCCCTACACGATGGTGTAAAAATTGAAAATGTCGGATATTAGGAAGTTCAAAAATTTGTATTAGCAAAAATTGTAATACCGAAATTTCATTGAAATTTGAAAGTGTTGCCATTCACAAAATGACGTATGCGTTACACACAGATACGTTTGGCCTTTATAATCTATATATATAAAAGAAAGTCTGGATTTCGTATTAATCACGACACAAAAAATCTACCGAACCAAAAATCTTTAAAATTGGAATAAAAATACTACTTATAACATCGAGAGCCGCTAAGAAGGGATTTTCGAAAATTCCATCCCTAAGAGGGGTAAAGAAAAGAACGAACTTTAAAAAAATTCTTTAAAAATCGGCTTCTGTAGTTTTTCTTCAACTGATATCATATTTTTGTGTATATTTTCATGCAGAATCGAATGGTACTAAACAAATTCTTTTAAATCCATTAGTTCGTGAGGTACTTCACATTTTCCAAATTTGGCGATTTCTTCGGCGCAAAAACATGAAATTTTCAATCCTTATCTATATATATAAAAGAAAGTCTGGATTTCGTATTAATCACGACACAAAAAAATCTACCGAACCAAAAATCTTTAAAATTGGAATAAAAATACTACTTATAACATCGAGTGCCGCTAAGAAGGGATTTTCGAAAATTCCATCCCTAAGAGGGGTAAAGGAAAGAACGAACTTTAAAAAAATTCCTTAAAAATCGGCTTCTGTAGTTTTTCTTCAACTGATATCATATTTTTGTGTATATTTTCATGCTGAATCGAATGGTACTAAGCAAATTCTTTTAAATCTATTATTTCGTGAGGTACTTCACATTTTCCAAATTTGGCGATTTCTTCGGCGCAAAAACATGAAATTTTCAATCCTTATCTATATATATAAAAGAAAGTCTGGATTTCGTATTAATCACGACACAAAAAAATCTACCGAACCAAAAATCTTTAAAATTGGAATAAAAATACTACTTATAACATCGAGTGCCGCTAAGAAGGGATTTTCGAAAATTCCATCCCTAAGGGGGGTAAAAAAAAGAACGAACTTTAAACAAATTCCTTAAAGATCGGCTTTTGTAACTGTTCTTCAACTGATATCATATTTAAGTGCATTTTTTCATGCTGAATCGAATGGTACTAAGCAAATTCTTTTAAAACCATTAGTACGTGAGATACTTCACATTTTCCAAATTTGGCGATGTCTTCGTCGCTAAAACCTGAAAATTTCAATCTATATATATAAAAAAAAAGTCTGGATTTCGCACTAATCATCGTACAAAAAAATCTATTGAACCTACAATTTTTAAAAAAGATCTATAATCAGGTTAACATGATTATATACGCTATATTTAATTATCTCAATATATATAAAACGCAAAGTGATATTTCTTTACGGCCGCTTATAATTTAAGTTCTACTAGATAGATTTTAATGGAACTTCCATTGTGTTGTATATTTTTTCAGAAATTTTGTAATAAATAAAATATAGCATTCTACGTTGTTTAATTGACTACTTATGGAGATGTTTTAAATCAGATGAACCCAATTACAAAAGGTTGGCTTTATTTGAAAGTTTCCGCTGAAGGAATTTTTATTTATTAACTAATAAGAATGTATTTATTAAAATACAACACATTGCTCAGTGGTGCACAAAACAAGAAATTTAATATACATTTGTACAATTAAAATAAAATAAAACTATCAACGTTTCGCGCCGTCTTCTGCGGGCGTCTTCAGGAAAATATGATAACGGAAGGACTAAGTTTGCATCTTGATCGAGAAATAATATTTCTAATAAATCTCTCGGCCAAGTCACAATCTCTCTGCCTTGAAACATTTAAAGATGAAATTAAAGTCCATAATTTAACCTAGCATTAGTATACTTCATAAATATATACAGGACAGTTGCACCATAAAATTTAACTAATAAGAATGTATTTATTTAGAGATAGTATAAGAATTAGAATAATGATTCAGAGATTAAAGATGATAGTATAAGAATTTTTGTTTGATTAAAACTGTTAACATATTGATCACTACGTCATTCATTGGTGACTAGCATTGAATTTTCCGTTTAGATGACTGACTTTTCACCGATGACAAACAGACTAAAATATGTTATAAAACTAAAAATTTCTATGATATGAAAATGTCTTTTGATTCAAAGTTTCTTTAAAGAAAACTGACCAGCGTAGCGGGCGAAGGCTGCTAGTATAGATATAAGTCAATTATACAAAATTACATGAGAGAGTTATGGCTACTGCACACCAACTTAAATTTTGCAAAAACAACAAAATTTTTAATTACAAATATATTTACACAAAATTTACAAATGAATTACAAATTGGAATACAAAACTTTAGTAAGACTCAAATAAAACTGACGAAATTTTCTTACAATTTTATAAGAGTGTTAACAATATTTTTTTGTCTGAGCAACAAAACCGATTTTTTGTTTTAGCTGATACATTCGCTTAAAACAAGCAAAATGTACTCAACAAAACATATTTTGTAGTTTTAATCAATTCCTTTTTCTGAGAGTAGTTTCGACTTGCTACACGGTCATTTTTATAAATATAGCTAAAAGGAAAATTACATTATTACAGTATATGTCCATAGTCAATTGTTGACTACAGAAGAGGGGTGAATTGTGTGAGGAGGTAAAATTATTCAGCCCTCCAAACCTTATCCAACGTTTTCATTATGTGTTTTGTGCTTTTAGGCATGTTTTTACTCCTACATACAGATCAAAGTGCCCAGTGGTGCCAACTTATATGGGCTCATGGGGCCTGAACCCACCCAATAATTTTAAATCCTAAAATACACGATTTTCATCATTCTACTTAGCAATTTATTTCATTATTATTTTATTATTTTTTTCTTCTCGGATATACATTTATTTTGTCAGTAACCATGTGTTTCAATTCTCCAACTGATCCCATAAATCCGACTGATTCCATAAATCCCAAATAACTGAAATGTACGTAATTAACTTTCAGCTACTTCAGTTTGTAGTCATGTTCACGGCATGATGTTATTACAATAAATATCAATGTCTTAATAAGGAAAACGCATGAGAATATAGTTTAATAAAATTACAACTTTATTAAAACATGATAGCTTGACTTAAAATTCTCATATGTCACCTTCTACCCACCCTTTAAAGAAGAACAAATTGGTCGTACCATTTTACTAAACTACTTTTGAGCCCACTCAATATTTTTGAGCCAACCAAATATTTTTCAAAAGATGGCGCCACTGAAAGTGCTATAATTTCATGTTACAGTAAAATCATGTAAACTTTCTTTTGCCTATCCTGGCAAATTTACTTTTGCCAAAATACGTCACTTTTCTTGCGACTGAGTAAAATAAGAACACCTGCCAATTTCATTCTCTTCCGATATTCGCTTTCCACAATTTCTTGCGTTCATAAAACTAGAAACTCCTTTTGATCATGTACACTGCTCAAAACAATTAAAGGATATTTGAAGTTTTATATAAAATAAAGATATAAACGAAAATTTTTTTTTGTCGAAAATAGAAGAAGAGAATCACAAATGCAAATTTTTCTGGTTTTCAAACTGTGGAGTATGCAAATTTTGAGTTCGACGTCAAAAACGTCGCTTCAGCGGCAGCGAATGAAATTTGACTTTCAACTGGATAAAGGAGAATGAAGACAAGGATGATCGGCATTCAGTGATTGCTTTGTTTCGATGAAAACGATGTCTCAGCGAAGTCATTTGACAGATTCAGAAGCTTGGGGAATTGTTGGTAGGTTAGAAGGGGGCCAAACTCAAGCCAAAGTAGCGCAAGACATTTGAGTGTCACAAAGTGTCATTTCCAGGATCTGGAACCGTTTTTTGGAGAGTGGATGTGCAGGCCGAAGACCAGGGCAAGGTCGTAGACGGGCAACAACGCCCAATGAAGATCGGTATTTAGCGTTAACAGCTCGGAGACACCGAAACATGAACGCTACTTTTCTCCAACAACACCTTCGCTCGGCTACAGGCACCACGATTTCAACTCAGACTGTCCGAAACCGGCTCCATGCTGTAGGTTTGTATGCTCGCCGACCGCTGGTATGTGTTAGATTAACATCAAGGCATCGTCGCGACCGCAGGGAGTGGGCAACCGAGCATCTCAACTGGAGGAGAAATGAATGGAGCAATATTCTGTTTTCTGACGAGTCCCGTTTTTCTGTGCATCCGGATAATAGGCTTATTTTCATCTGGAGGGACCGTGGCAGTAGGAATAATCCTGCGTTCGTGCACGAAAGTGTCAGATTTGGCGGTGGAGGAGTGTTGGTGTATGGTGGCATCTCCATTGACGAGCGCACTGACCTCTACATCATTCGAGATGGAGCTCTGACTGGTCGCCGATATAGGGATGAGATCCTCAGACCTATTGTAGTCCCTTACGCTGCAGCAATCGGAGATAACTTCATTTTAATGGACGATAACTGCAGGCCACATCGTGCAAACCTGGTGGAGGATTTCCTTTTCGAGGAAGGAATCGTTCGAATGGAATGGCCAGCGTGTTCTCCAGACATGAATCCCATCGAACACGTTTGGGACGCTCTAGGAAGACGAGTTTCTGGCCGCCAACAACCCCCACAAACTCTCCAAGAACTGGAAAGAGCTCTTCTGGAAGAGTGGGGCAGAATACCCCAACTCGTCACTAATAGCCTCATTGAGTCCATGCCTCAAAGGTGTTCAACGTTGCTGGCCGCCCGTGGAAACCATACCCCCTACTGAAAATGATTTTCTTTGAAGAAAACACCTTTTCTTATTCTTTTTTTTTCTCTTATGCACAAATTGTGTTTCTTTCCTTTTGTACACAAATGCGCAATAAAATGCATTCTTTTCTGCCAAACATGTGTAATGTATTCTCATATAACCTACTATGTCTGTCGACCATGTATCAATCAGCTAAAAAGTTTCCCAGATACAAAATCCACCTAAAACTGCAATATCCTTTAATTGTTTTGAGCAGTGTAGTTTATAATAATAACACCTGCCAGTTTCATATGTTTTCTAAGAAAATTTTATTAAAAATGTGAAGGAACAATCTAAAAACGAATAGGGTATGTGCTTTTCAGGGAAAATCTGCAATTTATTCCATCGTGAATGAGTTGGTTCTGAAACGGTTTATTCATCTTGATTTAAACTGCTTAGTTAAATTACTCATCTTGATTTAAATGGCTTAAAAACAACTCGTTTACTCGAGTTGTTTGAACTCTTTTAGAGAAGCTGGCATTTAAATAGTGAGATGAGTGGATTTCGGCTCAAATTGAGTTATTTTGTGGCTGAGGTTTTAAGAGAGAAAATAACTTTTTTGGATTTGATGACAGCTTTAATTGCATTAATGGCAGTAAAAAGGTAATTCTCAAATTTCCGGCTCAATAGCACAAAACTTTCTGACACATTTGTGAATATAAAAGCATAATATTAGCATGCCTGACATTTGAAGCGAATCGGAATTAAAATAGGTTTTCATTATTTTATTTTTTTTATGAACACTATTCTATATTATAACTGTGCTGATAAACACTATTCTATATTATAACTGTGATTTCAAAAAGAAACCATCTCGAATTATAATTTACTCACTTCATTCTATTTATAATTTGAAGACGTTTAACAAATTAAGTGTGCGAAAGGTTAGAACATAGGTTCCCAACCTTTTCTGGACCACCGCCCCCTTTCACAAGATAAAATATTCCAACGCCCCCCCCCCTCCTCTTCCATAATAATAAATTATAAAAATATGAAATTATTCTAATTATCTATACCGAATCTTATCTTTTTATATTAAGAATCACAACGTAAAAATTGATTGAATCGACAATCAAATGTAATAATTTTTTTTAAGTACTTACAAACAAACGTAAAATGAGTAAGAAATAAAATGAGATGGGTGAGGCTGGTAGACTTTTAACAATTTGTTAATATTGGGTTCCGATTTTGTTAAAATCGGTCGCAAATTGCCATGTTTAGTCATGTGTTGTCTATTCATTTTCTTAGTTATAGGGATGAGAATTTTCCGCGTTTTTTAACACCAGTGTAATCTTAGAGAAAATATTATTTTACTCAATCGAAAATGCTGCGATTTAACAGAACAATATTTTCTCTAATATTGTACTGGTATGTAAAAACGCGGAAAAATCTCATCCGTATAGTAAGCAGGACCGTAACTAGAAGTGGATAATAATGGGGGGGGGGGGGTCCTATATTTTCTCTCTCTCTGACACTGAAAGATAATTAGTGCATCTTCGCACTGTAGGTACTACGTTCCTTATTAAACTGTTGTAATAACTTCATTTTATGCTAAGTAAAGAATATGATGATGATGAAAAATTTGAGTGCATAACTGGTGCAATGTTAAACACCATGTTAGCCTCATATGTACAAATAGAATGGGCGAGTGTAGAAACATTTAGTAACAATTTAGTCTTTCTGCAAAAGTGTGAAAAGGCCGCAAAAATAAATTAGATTTTCGAGCAGAACTTCATTTGGATTTTCGGAACAGATATTCATTTAGTGACCTTGGAATTTTTTCCAGGAAATTCTCAAAATGTTTTGGGAAGCCTGAGCGCCCCCCTAACACTCCTTTAGCTACGGCCTTGTTAGACAGTAAACTAGCTACCTCAAGGAACTCATGTTCAGCCAAATATTAAAAATTTTCTAGCAATTAAAAATGACTGTACTCTTTCCAAAATTCAGAGTAGAGAGCTTAAAAGTGTTGATATTTGTAGCCAAAACTCTTGATAACCATTTCGTTAGTTGTGAATTCTACGAGTTCCTCCACTAAATTTAATGATTTTGCGGTACCTGCATTTGAGAAAGTATCTAAAAACCAACTCGGAATAACATGTTTGAAATATCCTGGAATCGCTCTGGAAATTCACCATGAAAACGTCCAAATGTTAGCAGCATACAAATAAATATTCATGTTTTGCAGAAACTGCTAAAAATGTAGAAAGGTGCTTGTATTTATCTCTATTTACATTTTGCCTGAACAGACGTTTTCTCTGAAAAGCAGCTATGACTTTTTTTGTTTTAATTAAATTGACTTCATTAAATATTCTTATTAGAGGAAAGTGGGGATAAAAGAGACATTTTGTCTTTATAAGCTGATAAACTAATGAAATTAAAAGATATCATTTATCAATCTCATCTTTGTGCCTAATTCTCGTCTAAAACCTTGCTTTGATACTAGTAAAACCTCTTATCCCCGAGTGCAGCAATTAAAAATCTGTATGTATTTATAAAAAATGGGAGAAATGTCCATTTTAACCTCATTGTAGGGAATGAAAGGGAATCCTTGTGGGATTGAAAGGAACACACATAAATAAAACGCTTTTATGAACATTTTATCTTTCTACTTGAGATTACATTATTTGAAAATAAAATATAATAACATACAAATAAAAATAAAATATATTGCAACATATGATAAAACAAAAAGAAGTATCTCCCCACCAGTTATGGATTTGGGTAACTTCATCAAAATATATTAACAGGATTGGGAGTAGCCAAGGAAAAACACAGTCAAAAAAAGGAAGCTAACAGTATTTTCATATAGAAAATACTTCCAATAATATAAAGGGATTAAAGAACGCGAATTTCTCTTTAACAATATGCAGGTATTTCACACATTTTTTACGGTGTTTTTCCATGTCCTTTTTACTCCCCTCAGTTATCGTCCTTTTCAGCCCCATACCCATCTGGCGAAATTAAAAAAGTCTTCAGGCATGACAATATTTTAGCTAACAAAATACACTTTTATTCACATAAAGTGTATACTTTGCACTGTCAAATAACATAAATATTATAATGTTAAACTCAATATTAATTTTTTAGCGATAAAAAATAAAAGCAAGATCAAAATTAACTTTTTTATATCAAGAACAGGTTTTTCTTTCAGTACTTACAACGCTATAATTTCGGACTTTAGTTGCAAGGACTGGCGTTATTTGTAAGACAACAAGTATTGCCATCAGTTGAGCCAATGTTGAATCTTTGTAAATTTTAGTTTCTTCCTAAAATTTTGAGTGTCCCTTTCATCCCCATTCTCCCCTAGAGCAAGATCCCAGGGCCCCCAGACGTTACTTATTTCCTCACAAGTAAAATGTATGGGATAAAGTAGTGCTAGTACGTGCTATGAGCGTAGTGATATCAGCTAGCTTGGACCGACGGCCAATTTACGGGTACCAGGTACCAAAGGTAGGTAAAAACACTGAAAACTTTTCTTATTTTCCCAGTCTTGATTTTTATATAGGATGCTCAGGGAACTATTGCAATATTTTATGTAAGCTCCCAGACCAATTGCATGGGCCAAACATCTTTCCAGACATGCAAAAGAAGCGCGTTCAGCTCAACTTGGCGAAGTAAACCATTTTAAGATGATAAAGCAAATAAACTGAAAAAAGAATACTGATTTTAAATAAAATCGTCTGAATTTAATCAATGTCTTTTATTGAATGTCAGTTATGAATTGGTAATACTTAAAGGGGAATTAATTTGAAATATTCCAATATTTTGAATTACTTGAATAAACATTCTAATATTTTTACTTTTCAAAATAATTTTTTTTATTAATCTTTTAAAAATGATATTAATTTTAAGATAACAAATAAGTTTAATCGACAATAAGGGTTAAAATATCACTTAATTATTACTGAAGACTTCCATTAGACTATTAATAACATAAGTTTTATTAAGCTATGTTATAAAACTATCTAATTATCACGCTCGTGCTCATAGCGACACTTTATGTATGCAGGGATGAGATTTCCGCTTTTTTGCACACCAGTAAAATTTTAGAGAAAATGCAACATTATTTAATCGAAACATTTTTGCGATTTAACACAACAACATTTTCTCTAAGATTATACTGGTGTCCAAAAAAGCGGAAATCTCATCCCTATGTATGTCTGGCTGGATGTTTGGCCCATGCAATCGGTCTGACTGCTTACATAAAGTATATGAAATAGTTCCCTGAGCATCCTATATGAAAATCAAGACTGAGAAAATAAGAAAAGTTCGTAGTGTTTTTACTTACCTCTGGTACCTGTAAATTGGCCGTCAGTCCAAGCTAGAGGTCTGCACGGGCCGGAATTTCCAGGCCCGGCCCGGCCCGTAGGAAAGTTATTTCGGCCCGGCCCGGCCCGTTGCAAAACTCAAAAGTTCGGCCCGGGCCCGGCCCGGCCCGGCCCGTTTAATTTTTTATATTTTAGGCCCGGCCCGGCCCGTTTTGGCCCGTTAAAATTTCTACGATTTCAAAAAAATTCATATTTTTATCATATAACTAAGATTCCTTTAAAGAATACTGCATACATATCTATGGAATGATTTTACAGTACATTTTACAGCAAATACACATTAACAACGTTGATGATTACTTAGATTCTTAGGCTTTTAACATTCGAATAAAGATTCATTAAAAAATTAATATGGCTTAGAATAAAAGAAAAAAGAAAGAAAGCTAAAAACATCATTAATTTTGAAGCTGTTTAATAAAAGAAGGTTTATAAATATATTTCTATATCATTTTATTATAGATTTCAAATCCAAATTCATTCCTAAATTCAAAGAAGCTCCTTTCTGATACATTTCTAAATTCATTTTTTTTTCTCAAAAACGCATAAGATTAGCAGATATCTTTATTCAGAAACTATATAATCGAATGGCGTTATCCTTTTTTTGATACAAGCAATTTAAGAATACTGCAAACAAATAAAATACTGTCATAATTAGCGTTTTGAATAGAATTTTTGGAAGCAATAGCAAGGAAAGGGAGAAAAACCTGCAATCATTTGAGAAACTATTATATCTCAACAAGGTTATACAAGTATTTTATTTACCAAAAATGAAAAACGCTATTCGATTCCAAATCCCTTCAATAGTTAGGCTTATCACTTTTATACTTTTACAATTTAAAATTAATCAGAAAATGTGTCAAACTTTCGCACTATTGAGAAATTAATTTAAAAATCATCAAGAAGTATATATCCAAAGACTAAGCTAACATAAGTTCTTTATCGCTGTTAATTTTACAAATTATGTTTTCAGCCAATAATTAAGTCTAGTACCGGTCCGGCCAGTCTATATGTAGAAAAATAATGCAAGCATGATTTCGGACCGGCATGAGTCAGTTAAAAAAATATCAAAACGGGTTACACATAATGTAATTCTCCGATGCCGATACACTGTGCATTTTTATATTGATGCTGTCAAACTAGTATGCCACATTTATACTTATTCTCGTTAAAACCATTTTCGTTGAAAATAGCTCATATTTTATCGTGTGTGCTCAAATCTTCAGAACGGGCCGGCAGGCCCGAAAAATTTTTTTTCGGCCCGGCCCGGCCCGTCTGGCCCGTTCAATTTTTTTGCCGGCCCGGCCCGTTTATGTTGTTTGTCGGCCCGGCCCGTTGAAAAAACTATTCTAAATCTGCCGGCCCGGCCCGGCGGGGCCCCGTGGGCCCCCGTAGCAGACAGGCCCGTGCAGACCTCTAGTCCAAGCTAACAGGTATCCCTACGCTCGTAGCACGTACTAACGCTACTTTATCCTATACATTTTACTTGTGAGAAAATAAGTAACGTCTGGGGGCCCCGGGATCTTGGACTATTTTGGATGTAATCAGGTTTTCGCTCTATTTTTCATGTACGTTTTGAAGGAAGTCAAGTATTGAGTCCAAATGGATTTAAACACGATTCATACCTACTATGAACAAATGAAATTCTGTATGCAGCAGCAAGCGATTGCAATCTTCATCATTTTCACTACAAAGTTAAAGAAATAATCTGTCATGCAATGAAATACCTTTAATTTTATCGACTGCCTTAGTAATGTAATGAAGTGACGTTTGCAGTCGTTCATTAGATTATTTTGTAACCAATGGCTGATGATTAATAATGTACGTTGAGTACAAATGACATTGCTTGTTTCAAATGCACTCCTTATGACGCTCTGTAATTGCTGCAGAAGCAGTGGGCAAATTTTTTGGTATTCGTAAAAGAAATTAGATTTTTGGGACCCAGCTTTAGGTTAGATTGCATAGACTTTCATTTAAAGGCATATTTTAAGTTTTTATCACTGTCGCAAAAACACTAGTTTTGGTAAGCTAGTATTACAACACATATTGAATTGCTAAATACACCACGCCAACGCCCCCTTTGACAGTCTTAACGCCCCCCATTTGCCTCTGGACCTTCCACCGCCCCCCTGGAAGTCTCCAGCGCCCACTGGGGGGCGGTACCGCCCCCGTTGGGAACCTATGGGTTAGAATAACATTAAAAATTGAAAAATAAATTCTGTAAAATATTCTGTCAATAAATGGATGTTTAAGGGGGCTCAGAGGTTGAAAACTTTTCAAAAAATCGATTTTTTTATGATCTAGTTTGATTATTCAATTAATTATGAACTCAATGCAAAAAACCGCATAAAAATATTTGCATTTTTAACGGAGCTATAAGTATTTATGTATCAACACTTTCATAGCCGCACCCATATAATTTCAACTTAAAGTCACGTTTTCTTAAAACTTGCTTTTTGACGACTAACACCAAGATTAAAAAAAACTATTTGATGGAATGGCTTAATTTTTTTTTCATGCATATAACATCATTATGTATAGAATGAATTAATATAGTTTAGATAGATTAATATTTTGAGTATTTTTAATGAAAAAAAAAGAGATGTATTTTTTAGAAGTTTTTTTTTATTTTCAAATATGAGAGTTTTTTTAATGTTGTTGTTTTTGACTGATAGTTATAGCTTTAATTCATTCTATAGAGTAAAGTTTCCAGATCATTTTAAAGCAAAATTTAGGTTTTTACATCAATTCAACGTTAAGATATCTTGGTGTTGGTGATATAACATATAGTTTTTTTTTTTCGAAAATTGTGTTACATAAATTTTGCTATATTTCTTATTATATTACATTGAAGTACTTCATTTTATAATTTTACAAGACTACAAACATACCTTTAAAATATCAGAAAGTTTAAATAATTACATTGAATACTTCTGTTTTTATATGGACTCGAAGCAAGAGCTCTGTTTACATGTTTTTCCGTAAAGATCAACCCCTGAGCCCTCCTTAATGTTTCTTATTTAGAATTTTTACTCATAGCTTTAATTCATAAAAGAAATCATTTACAAAGAATTTAATTTCTCTCAACAAACATTCAAAAGCAATCCTCTCTGCATGACATCTCTCTGTATATAAAAAGAATTTTAAAAGGGACTTTTGGAAAAACCTGTCTGCGTCACAATTCAGAGGTCGATAACGTTGCGCATAGAAGAACGAAAAAGAGGCTATATTCATCTATTTTATGATGACAGCTATGACAAAGACAGAAAAAATGTTTAAATGTTGTGAATAAAACTGTAAAAATACATGTATTTATTTTTTCGGCGCATGAATAGTAAACTTTATATAAAGAGCGTTCTTAGAAGAACATGTGAGAGGATATGCGTGATTTCCGAATAGATTGTAGAATTTCTTTATCTGAATGAAAAATCAGCGCTATTATTAGTCCAATTCCCTTAGAATTTATGGCATTTATTATAGTTTTTTTTAGATGAATTTCAAAATGTGTAAGATTTTTTAATGTTTCATATTTGTTGCAGACAAATTTTTTTATGCATAAATGTCTGAAAAATACAAATGAAGCAAATTCGCAGACAGATAATTTTGTTATAATTTTAAGACTTTCAATAAATGAATGAAAAGCTTCAAATTTTCTACAAGATTGTAGAAAAACTGCTGCTCCGTTCAACAAGCGCAATACATTATGATACACTTACAAATTTATTTTTCAACGGAAAGATATAAAATTGAAAGACCTGACTACGGAAATAATTTGAAATCGGACTGTATTTTCAATTATTTGGTCACTAAATTACCTTTTGAGTTATAAGCTTTTTTAAACAAGTGACAATTTTTTTTTTCACTACGTTGACTGCTTTCTCTGCTTTCATTGGGAAAATCGGCTCAAAAAGCCGATTTTGACTGCATTTTCTAAAAAATATATTGCATTTGCAAAAAAAAAAAAAAAAAGAGTGCGATTTGAAAGTTTCTGAACAACAACATCTGCTAGTTTCATGCATTTCCGAATAAAAATAAAATTTATGTCATAAAATTGCTCTTTTAGATTTAGGAGCCCTTATTTTGAAATTCAGACAAAAAAGTGATGTTTTGATAGTTGTATTTTTTAATTGGATTGATATTTTTTTATGTTGAAATAAATCAATGTTTAATGATTAATCTGCCATTTTGAAGTCCTGAAATTTTTTTCTCTTTCCTATAGAAAATATCAAAGTTCATGTTTGTGAACGTCATTTTTTTGAAAAATGAAATCAAAATATGTTTGGAGTGGTATATCTCTGGCGAGCAACAACACCCCGAAATTCTTTTGGAGTAATCTTATAGTATAACACTACCTGTTTATTAAAATTTATTTGTTTCCATGGGGCATTGTTATTTTATATTATTACTAGCTTTCCGCCCGCGGCTTCGTCCGCGTGGAATTCGGTTATATTGCGGTATAAAGCACAACTATAAGAAAACTTCTCATTTCCACGGAAAAAATGTAAGAAGCGCAATGCAACGCTGGATACGATTAGTTGTTAAAACAAAACTGAATGGTACACTATATTATATGTTTTCCCTTGTGGAGCAAAAACATGCAGATTTTGGGCACTGGAAACCCGGGAACACACTACATAGAGCTGACCATGCTGATGTTGAGCCTGTTGCGATAAACGGACTTGAGTACGAATATCATTCTCAGAAGCCCTCAAAGAAGCTTGGCGAGCGGCTTGATCCTCAAGTCTTTGCTGTCGCTGAGATGGTAGCTCAGCAGCTCTCGAAGCAGCCTGACGCTCTGCTTGTTCGCGCCTTCTTAATTCAGCATGGAGAGACGATTCTTGAGATCGGGCAATTTTCATTGCCCGAGCTTTAGATGAGGTGCTCGACAAATTAGATTTACGTTTGCGAGGCATTGTGAAAATATGAGTAAACTATAAACCTAAACTAAACTAAAATCCCAAACTAAACTATAACAATCTAAACGACGAACAAAGCGACGTAATTACCTATCGAAAAAACAATAACTACTTTAGATATCTACCTAGAAAAAAAGCACTAAACTAACCTAACCTAACTATTATACAGCTACTGCACATCGTTACCACGTTTTAAAAACACCCAGCGCCATCTATAGCATACCTCAATAACTAAATAACGTAACTAATATTTATACCAATTAGTAATTCGTTGACTTTTATAGTTATTTCAGGATAAGTAGATGTAAAAAAAACATTTTAGACGATAAAACAAATAGTACGTCATCCCTCGGGAATTCCTCATTTTTGAGGATTCATTATCGTATCATTTAGCTTCTAAATTTACATGTTCATATTCGTTTGCAATATATAAGTAGATGTAAAAAAACAGTTTAGACGATAAAACAAATTGTACGTCATCCCTCGGGAGTTCCTCATTTTCGGGGATTCATTATCGTATCATTTAGCTTCTAAATTTACATGTTTATATTCGTTTGCAATATTTTATCTTGTTTTAAACGACACACAGCGCCATCTCTAATCCATTCATCAAGCAAACTATATTTTTGTTTTCCCTCGGAATATCAATTTTTTCCGGGATAAAAAGTACCCTATTATTTAATCCGGACTTCTAACTTTACGTCAGCAAAATTTCAAAGCAATCGGTTCAGTAGTTACGGCGTGAAAGCGGAACAAACAAACAAACAAACTCACTTTCCGATTTATAAAATTAGTAAGGATGTTGCCACAAATTACAGTCAAAATGACGTTTTTATCGATTTTCCGCCTCTTAATATCTTATTTAAGCTATAATACCCCAAAGTTTTTAGCTCACAGGTTATCATAGCCTGAGAGCTTATGTGCCCGCCCGTTCTGTATGTTCGTTCGTATGTGCGTAACGCGATAACTCATGATAAAAATATCCGATCCTCTTAAAATTTTGTATGTAGGTATATCCTGACAAGGCGCTTCCCTGATTAGTTTTTGAAGTTCATTCGATATGTATAAGAGGGGGAACGGGGGGCTCATGCCCCCCGTTAGTTGATATAAATAGGATTTTCATGCAGAATTAAGTTTTCAAAATTTAGATTAGGATCATTCTGATGAGGCGATTCCGTGACTGTTATTAGGTGTTCATTGAATAAGTATAAATAGGGGGAACAGGGGTTCTAATCCCCCCCCCGTTAGTTGATATAAATGGGATTTTCATGCAGAATTAAGTTTTCGTTCAAAATTTAGATTAGGATCATTCTGATGAGGCGATTCCGTGACTGTTATTAGGTGTTCATTGAATAAGTATAAATAGGGGGAACAGGGGTTCTAATGCCCCCCCCCCGTTAGTTGATATAAATGGGATTTTCATGCAGAATTAAGTTTTCGTTCAAAATTTAGATTAGGATCATTCTGATGAGGCGATTCCGTGACTGTTATTAGGTGTTCATTAAATAAGTATAAATAGGGGGAACAGGGGTTCTAATGCCCCCCCGTTAGTTGATATAAATGGGATTTTCATGCAGAATTAAGTTTTCGTTCAAAATTTAGATTAGGATCATTCTGATGAGGCGATTCCGTGGCTGTTATTAGGTGTTCATTGAATAAGTATAAATAGGGGGAACAGGGGTTCTAATGCCCCCCCCCCCGTTAGTTGATATAAATGGGATTTTCATGCAGAATTAAGTTTTCGTTCAAAATTTAGATTAGGATCATTCTGATGAGGCGATTCCGTGACTGCTATTAGGTGTTCATTGAATAAGTATAAATAGGGGCAACAGGGGTTCTAATGCCTCCCCCCCCTCTTAATTTATATAAATAGGTTTTTCAAGCAGAATTTTCAGATTTCGTTCAAATCTCTGAATAGTTTTGGAAGTTTAATGGTTAAGTATAAAAGAAGGGGATAACTCCTTTTAAATTATATAAATGCTAAATGGGTTTTTATTAAGAATTATCTAATTTGCTCTGAATTTTGGATATAGATTTTTTATATGATAAAGCATGTCTTTGATAGTATAGGAGGTTCAATGATTAAGTATAAAAAAAGAGGAAAGGGGAGAGCTGTTTCCCCTTCTTAATTTTTTTTTCGAACGGAATTAACCCTTGAAAATATAAGACTTTAATGTACAATTAGTATTTGTAGCCTGTGAGCTCAATGCCATCAGTTTAACTGGGCAGTATTCTTTTTATTTTTTTATAGAATATCAAAGTGCACTACTAGGACAAGCTAAATAATATAGTACTGCACGGAGATATTGTTGCTATTAGTAGCTATAACCTGTTAAATATTCAAAATTTTCAAAATCTGCAATATTTAAAGTAGTTTATTTCAAAAAAGCGCCAGTTGAATGAAAAAAAAATGTCACGCAATAATTGAACATATGTACAAAAACAAGGAAAAGAAAAAGAAGTGGGGCCTCGTGATATTTTTTAGTAAAAAAATGACAAATTTTATAAGAAAAGCAATGTCTATCATCTCATTTTTTCCCTAAGATAGGGATGCACGACCTGTGGCCCGCGTGCCAAAAGTGGCCCGCGATGGGTTAACGTGTGGCCCGCGAACTTCGTCAATTTACAGCTAAAAAAATAGCAATTTTTGTGGAAAAGTCGCAGATAAAAATCGTAACTTTCGTCAATTTACAGCAAGAAAATATAAAATTTCGTCTGTCATTTAAGAATCGCGAAATTCACTGATCAAGTGCGGAAAAATCGCACTTTTCATTCATCAGGTATTAAAAAATAGAGAATTTTGCCCATGACGCTCGGAAGAAAAATAGTAAATTTAACCGATCAGACACGCGATTTTTGTCGATCAGGCACGGAAAAATCGCGAATTTTGTCGATCAGACGCGGAAAACCGCACATTTCATTGATCAGCCAAGAAAAAAATCGTCAAATTTGTTGATGATGCACGAAAAAATTGCAAATTAAACTCATCGCCTGTGGGAAAGTTCGCATATTTTCTCGGTCTGCCACGTGAAGAAAATGCGAATTTCGTTGATCGGACACAAAGAAATCGCGAATTTTGTCGATCAAGGGTGAAAAAAGTGCAAAGTTCGTTGACAAGGCACGGGAAAATCACGAACTTTGCGATGATGCGCGGAAAAATTGAAAATTTCGTTGATCGGCTGCGAAACAATCGTGTGTTTTGTAAGTTTCTCAAGAAAAAAAAATCGCGAATTTCATCTTGCCGCGTAAAAAAATGCAGTTTACGTCACTTAGAGGCAGAAAAGCGCGAATTTCGTCGATTAGACACGGAAAAATCGCGAGTTTTATTGATCGGGTTCCGAAAATGGCAAATTTTCTCAGTCGGAAACAGGAATTTTGCGAATTTTGTGAATCTCACGCGGAAAAATTGCAAATTTCTTCGATCTGGGTCACATAAAATCGCAAATTTCGTCGATCGGCGTTGCAAAAATCGCAAATTGCATCGATCAGGTTCGTAAAAATTTCGAATTTCGTCTATCGGCTTTATAAAAATTGAGAATTTTGTCGATAAGGTTTGTAAAAATCGCGAAATTTGTCGACTTGGTATGAAAAAATCGCGAATTTTATCAATCATGCGATGAAAAATTGCAAATTTAGTCGATCAACTTCGTAAAAATCGCGAATTTCGGCAATCGGCTTCTTAAAAAACCATAATTTCATCAGTAAAGTCGCGAATTTCGTCGATCGGCTTTGTAAAAATCGCGAATTTCGCCAATGAGCTTTGTAAAAATCGCAAATTTCGTCGATAGGCTTCGAAAAAATCGCGATTTCCCCTGTTCGGCTTCGTGAAAATTAATAATTTTGTCGATCAGCCGCAGAAAAATCGCAAATTTTATCGATCATGCGAAGAAAAATCGCGAATTTCGTGGATCAACTTCGTAAAAATCGCAAATTTCGACGATGGGCTTTGTAAAAAACCATGCTTTTGTCGCTCCGCCTTGTAAAATTTGCAAATTTTGTCAATCAGTTTCATAAAAAATTGTGATTTTTCTTGATCGGTTTCGTATGAATCACAAATTTTGTTGATCAGGCACAGAAAGATCGAATTTTCTCATTCAGTTTCGTAAAAATTGCAAATTTTGTTGATCACTTTCATAAAAATCCCTAATTTGGTCGACATGCATGGAAAGCTGCAAATTTTGTTGATCGGGCATTGGTGATGAGACACGGAAAAATCCTATTGATCGGCTCCTTCCCTCTCCTTCGTTCATAAAGATTATATTTTTTTTCGACACCAGCCACTTATCTTTGTTTCTTACTTAGCACTTTTAATAAAATAAAATTTACTCTCTGGAATAAAGTCAAGGAATAATATTACATCTTGAGAATAATCCTTGCTATATCTGTTATATACACAAACGCAAAAACTGCTGCCATATCCTTACTAATTGAAGTGGATATTTTGACTGGCTAAGCGAAACCTAAAGGGGTTTTTTCCCACTTCCTTCTGAAAACATATTTTTTATCCGATAATAGGCCACAGATCACCTTCGAATTCGAATTATCTCCATGTTATTGATGTGGCCCTCGACTGCCCAGACTTTTTTGTAAGTGGCCCTTCTCTTGAAAAGGTTGTGCACTCCTACCCTAAGAGAAAATGAAACATCCCCTTTCTCGGAAGAGGCGACAAAAAAGGAATATTTCATTTACTCATAGGGAAAAATCATAGAAAGACGAAAGAGAAACAGTATGTTTAATTTTCTCTTAGGGGAAAAAGTGTTGATGGACATTGCTTTTCTTATAAATTATGTCATTTTTTTACTAAAAAATATCGAAAGCCCCACTTCTTTTCCTTTTCCAAGTTTTTGTACATAAGTTCAACTATTGCGTGACATATTTTTTTTCATTCAACTGTGGCTTTTAAAGCCTTTTAAATGAACTACTTTAAATATTGCAGATTTTGGAAGTCTTGAATATTTAATAGGTTATAGCTACTAATAGCAACGATATCTCCTTGCAGTACTATATTATTAAGCTTGTCCTTGTAGTGCACTTTCATATTCTATAAGAAAAATTTTGGGGTATTATAGTTTAAATAAGATATTAAGAGTGAAAAATGGACAAAAACGTCATTTTTACTGTACTTTGTGGCAAAATAACAATGTAAAATAACAATGCCCCATGGAAACAAATAAATTTTTATAAGCAGGTAGTGTATTATAAGTTTATGCCAAAAGAATTTCGGGATGTTATTGCTTGCCAGAGATATACCACTCCAAACATATTGGGATTTCATTTTTCATAAATATGGCATTCACAGCCTCGAACTTTGATATTTTCTATAGGAAAGAGGAAATTTTTTCAGGGTTTCAAAATTGCACACTATGCATTAAATAAGATCTACTTCTACATATAAAAAAATCAAGCAAATCAAAAAATACAACTATCACATTTTGTCTGATTTTCAAAATAAGGACTTTTAGGAACAGACTTAAGGCAGATCACAAATATCCTACTCAGTAACGCGAAAATTTCTGATACGTTTTTGAACATAAAAACATAATACTCACAGGCTTGACAATATAAGAGAATTGGAATCATAATAGTTTTTTTTCATTTTTTCTTACCCATCATACGTAGTATAGGGTAAGTCTTGCAATCGTTTTGAAATTCGAAAAAAAAATTTTGACGGATTTACACGTTTTAGATAGTGGAGATTCCGAAAAACATATTTTTAGAAAAAAAAAATTGCCGTCCGTCTGTCTGTCTGTCTGTCTGTCTGTAAACGCTCTATCTCCCGAACAAATTGAGACAGAGACTTCAAATTTTGTATGTAGTTAGTATGTAAGAATGGGACGAAGCCTATTTAATATCAGCAACCTCGATTATCTGGAACTTTTTTTTTCGGACTCTCGAAAAATTCGTTTTGATGAAAGGTATATAAAAATTTTCGAAATTTTTTGTTCTAAGGCATGGACGTAAAAGGCAATAAAATAACATACATTTTGCATATAGAGCAAAGTCAATCGGATTATTAGTTGCCGAGATATTTGTAATCCTGTTTTCCACATTCTTCGATTTTTCATGACCCTGTATTTCATTCAAATTTCAATTCAGAGGTATGTTTTAATTGGAAATGAGACGCTTAATCCGACGCAATTAATTGTTAGTTAATAGAATTATTAGTTTTGGAGCTATAAGGATGTTTCTTTTAGGCAGTTCAGTACTACTTGAGTATTTTGGCGTTTTATATAATTTGTCGAAATTGGTAATCAGCAGTTCTTTAATATAGCATTCTATGTATATTAACAATATTTAAATTTTGTTTATGAATTGCAATGCATTGTATAAATAGGTTTATTTTCATATACATGATGGGTAAGTATTACGGTGGCCCCCAACGACTAGTTTGATAAATAAATTGCTTATTGAGTCATAAGCGATTGTGGTCAATTGACGCACTGGTTTTCGTCTGCCTCCATTTTCTTTTGTCCGCTTTCTGTATCGCATTGGAAAATTCGGTTAAAATTGGCAATTATAACAGTGCTTTCTGGTATATTTCTTACGTTTACCAAAAAATAGTGCTTTGGATAACATAGTTTCTGAATAACAACACTTGTCACTTTTATGCATTTTAGAAAAAAATGAATTAAAAAAAAAACATTTAGAACAGTCTTTGAGATCACTCTTAAAGGTATTTATGATAGCAAAAAGGTTAACGGGCTCTGCGAATTAAAATAGAAACCACACAAAATTGTAAATTGAAGACATTATTTTTTAATAACTTCAAGCAATAAAACAAAATTTAACATAAGAAAGATGCCAAAAGTTATGAAAACATAAAAAAATGGACAAAATGATTTCACTATGACCCATTTCATTATTTAACAGATATTTAATCTTTCTTGTTTAGGTTTTTTTCATCTTTATTTAATCTACGTTACAAATAATTTACAACGAATTAAATTCTTTGAATGGGCATCTAAAAATTAACCTCCCTGCATGTTATTCCTCTGTGTATGAAAAG
The DNA here is from genome assembly GCA_964019185.1 of Maratus speculifer. NCBI lineage: Eukaryota > Metazoa > Arthropoda > Arachnida > Araneae > Salticidae > Maratus > Maratus speculifer. The sequence goes on from OZ025291.1 coordinate 360,624,740, forward strand.
AACTTAAAAGAGAATCTCAGAAAAACCAGTCTGCGTCAGAATTCAGAGGTCGATAACGTTGCGCATAGAAGAAAGAAAAAGAGAACTGTTTCCATTCTATTCTATAGTGACAGTTATGAAAAGACCTGAAGGAATATTTAAATGAAACTGTAAAAATGCATGTATGATTTTTTTCGGCACATGAATAGTAAAATGTAAATTAAAAGAATTATCCGAAGAACATATGAGAGGCTATGCGTGATTTCCGAATGGTTTGCTGACTCTATTTTATCTGAATGTGATATCACCGGCTTTATTAATTTCCTTGCAATCAGAATCAAAACTTCTTTTACATTTTTTAAAATAAACTTTGAGTTTGTAGGAATTCGTGTTTAAAATTTTCTGCAAATAATTATTTTTTCATAGCAATACTGCCTGAAAAGAAACCAAGATTGAACCAATTAACAGATTGATTCTTTTGTTATAATTTTAAGACCTTGAATCAATCATTGATAAGCGTCATATCTAATTTAATCCTTTGGGACTTGAAAATAATCTGATTTGACAAACATTAACTCACATTTTAGAACACATCATTCTTAACAAATAACTAGTCGTTGGGGGCCACCGTAATACTTACCCATAATATATACGCATATTTAATATATGAAAATAATACATTTGAAAATTATTTATAAAATGGATTGCAATTCCAAATCAAAATTTAAACGTGTATTTATATTTTTATTGTGCATAGTAATGATGTATTAAAGAGTTGCTGATGAATCTCTTTCGATAAATTATACAACACGCCTAACTACTCAAGTAATACTGAATTGCGAAAAAGAAACATCCGTATAACTCCAAAAATAATAATCTTATTAACTAAGAGTTTATTGCGTCAGATTAAGCGTCTCATTTCCAATTAAAATATATCTTTGAATTGAAATTTGAATGAAATACAGGGTCATGAAAAATCGAAGAATGTGGAAAACACGATTACAGATATCTCGGCAACTAATAATTCGATCAACTTCGTTCGTTATGCAAAATTTGTGTTATTTTATTGCCTTTTACGATCACTCCTTAAAATAAAAAATTTCGAAAAATTTTATATACCTTTCACCAGAACGAATTTTTCGAGAGTCCGAAAAAAATAGTTCCGGATAATCGAGGTTATTGATATTAAACAGGATTCGTCCCATTCTTACATACTAAGTACATACGAAATTTCAAGTCTCTATGTCAATTCGGTCGGGAGGTAGAGCGTTTACAGACAGACAGACGGACGGCAAATTTTTTTTTCTAAAAATATGTTTTTCGAAATCTCCAGTGTCGAAAACGTGTAAATCCGTCAAAAAAATTTTTTCGATTTTCAAAACGATTGCAAGATTTACCCTATACTACGTATGATGGGTAAGTAAAAAGCATAAAAAAGAAAAAAATATTGAAAAAAAAATACTCTTTTTTTTATATGTGTAATAAAAATAAATTTACACATTTCTCCAAAATATTGACATTTTTCTAAATACAAAATCCTAAAGTACACGAGATTATCTTCGTAAAAGATTAATTTTTGGAGGTCTGACATTTTTTGTTTTACAGAATTAATGACATTCATTTTAACAATAACGATCTGTAGCTGCTCACATGATAAATATAACTTTGACACAAAAATTAACTCTGGATTGCCATCTTTTGAGAATTTATAGAAACTGCTGAGTTGAAAGATATTAACAATAATCGTCCTTTAAAGCTCACTTTATAAGTGATATTGAATTTTGCTTATGTTGCACATGTGCAACGCGGTGATATAAAGGGTTACAAAATTTAAGTTCATCCATGACAATAAAAATTTTTATAGACTCTATTATATACTATAACACTGAATAAGTTAAGAAGCATGGTCAAAATTATAATTTTTAACCTAATTATTGTGACAATTTCATGTCACAAGTAAAGTTTGAAACAATAAGGGCACCAAAGTTTTATATATATATATATATATATATATATATATATATATATATATTTACGATTATTCATTCAATAAACAAATTCTTAATTTTTCTTATTTGGAATTTTTTTCTTTAATCCATTATACAAATTATTTTTTAAAGTATTACATTCTCTTGGCAAGCATAAAAAAGTTGCTGGGCATTTCTCTGTATATGAAAATAATTTTAGAGGACTAGTTACTCAGCTTCCTAACTTCCTTCACTACTGTTAAGTCTTTGGGCCTTTGATGCATGCGTATATTTAAAATATCTCCTTGGGAAATTTAAATTTTTACTTCTACTTTTTATGTATACTTTTTTCTGTTTTTCTTAGTTTTTAGCTCACAGGCTATCATAGCCTGAGAGCTTATGTGCCCGTCCGTTCTGTATGTACGTTCGTGCGTAACGCGATAACTCATGATAAAAATATCCACTTGAAATTTCGTATGTAGGTATATCCTGACAAAGTGCTTCCCTGATTAGTTTTTGGAGTTCATTCGATATGTATAAGAGGGGGAACGGGGGGCTGATGCCCCTCCCCTTAGTTGATATAAATAGGATTTTCATGCAGAATTAAGTTTTCGTTCAAAATTTAAATTAGGATCATTCTGATGAGGCGATTCCGTGACTGTTATTAGGTGTTCATTGAATAAGTATAAATAGGGGGAACAGGGGTTCTAATGCCCCCCCCCCGTTAGTTGATATAAATGGGATTTTCATGCAGAATTAAGTTTTCGTTCAAAATTTAAATTAGGATCATTCTGATGAGGCGATTCCGTGACTGTTATTAGGTGTTCATTGAATAAGTATAAATAGGGGGAACAGGGGTTCTAATGCCCCCCTCCCTTAATTTATATAAATGGGTTTTTCAAGCAGAATTTTCAGATTTCGTTCAAATCTCTGAATAGTTTTGGAAGTTTAATGGTTAAGTATAAAAGAGGGGGATAACTACTTTTAAATTATGTAAATGCTAAATGGGTTTTTATTAAGAATTATCTCATTTGCTCTGAATTTTGGATATAGAATTTTTATATGATAAAGCATGTCTTTGATAGTATAGGAGGTTCAATGATTAAGTATAAAAAAGAGGAAAGGGGAGAGCTGTTTCCCCTTCTTAATTTTTTTTTCGAACGGAATTAACCCTTGAAAATATAAGGCTTTAATGTATAATTAGTATTTGTAGCCTGTGAGCTCAATGCCATCAGTTTAACTGGGGTGTATTCTTTATTAAAATATTTGTAAAGTATGTACTATATAATTTTATATGTTTTAACCCTTTCGAGCGAGGGCAAAATCTGTACTAAAATAAGAAATTATCGACTGACACCGGAATTCACAAACGAATTTTTTAAATATTTTGAATTCCTTAATTTAGGATTTTATTGTAAAAGCAAAATCTTATTGAAATATTACTGGTGCCGTTTGCAAGTTTGGAATTAAAATTAGGTAACCCAGACCGGGCACAGTGTGCCGGAAAGGGTTAAGCGTTAAAATTTCACTCAGAGTTCGTCAGCTTCTAACGCATAAAATGTCAAATTAAGCATATGTTTAAGAAATTTTTGAGAAAGAAGAAAAAAAAAAATCCTAGAGTACAGAAAAAAAAGACGTTAAAAATATTTTCCCCAGAGATATTTTAAATATACAAATCTATCAAACGTTCATAGACTTAACATTACAGAGGAGAAATCCGAAGCTGTCTTGGAAAAATAATTTGCGCCACAATTTAGAAGTCGATAACGTTCCACATAGAAAAACGAAAAAAAGGCTATTTTCATTTTATTTTATGGTGATAGCTGTAAAAAGAATTGAAAAAATATTTATGACTGTTCTCAACTACTCCATTCAAGAAGCGCAAAATGTTTGGAGACATTTACAAATTCATTTTTCAACGGATAGGCATAAAATTGGAAGACCTGATTATGGAAGTGATTTGGAATGGAATTTTGTTTTCCATTTTTGTATAAATTAATTATCTTTTGAGTTATACGTGTTTATGATCAGGTGACATGCGCTATTCTCTCCCAGTTAACTGTTTTTTCCGCTTCCGTCGGGAAATTTGGTACAAAACGCCAACTTTGATAGTTTTTCCTAAAACATCTATTTTGCGTTTGAAAAAAAATAACAAATGTTAAGTTTGCAAATTGCATTTGCAAAAAAAAAAAAAAAAAAAAAAAAAAAAAAAAGGGGGGGGGGGGGAATGAGTGCGATTAGATAGTTTCTGAGTAACAACACCTGTTATTTTTTCATGCATTTCTGAACAAAAATAAATTAAAACTTGCGTCATAAAATCATCCCTTTCGATTTAAGAACAGCCTTAAATGCTGTAAAAATGTAAAAAAGCATGCATGAATTTTTTTAGGCACATGAATAGTAAAATGTAAATAGAATGGGTCGCCACAATTACATATTAGAGTACATATGTGATTTTCGAATACATTGTTGATTTAATTTCGACGGAATGAGATTTCAACGCTATTATTATTCTATTTGCCGTCAGGCTCATGCTTTCTTTTAACATTTTAAGCTGTAAGATTGCAAGATTTTTGTTTCATATTTTCTTCAGAAATTTTTTTAGCAATACTGTGTGAAAAAAAAGCATGAATGAATCAAATTAACAGATAGACGATTCTATTATAATTTTAAGTCTTTCACTGAAGGAATAAAAAGCTTCATATTTGTTTTTAACATTTAGTGACTCATTAAGCAAGAATTGAAAAATATTTATTCATACATTTTATTACATTATTTTAAACATGTAAAAAAAGAAAAAATGAACATTACAAGTTGAATGTGGATTCTGCCATTGCAGAATTCAGTTTCGCCTCCGAACTGAAAAAAAAAAAAAAAAAACGAAAAAAAAAAGATAGAGGTTTTTTATATACATTTCATCAGAACGAATTTTTCGAGAGTCCGAAAAAAATAGTTCCGGATAGTCGAGGTTACTGATATTAAATAGGCTTCGTCCTATTCTTACTATCTATATTTCAATTTTTTTTCTAAAAATATGTTTTTCGGAATCTCCAGTACCTGAAACGTGTAAATCCGTCAAAAAATTTTTGGGGATTCCGAAAAAAATAGTTCCGGATAATCGAGGTTACTGATATTAAATAGGCTTCGTCCTATTCGTACTTTCTAAGTACATACAAAATTTTAAGTCTCTATCTCCATTTGTTCGTGAAATAGAGCGTTTACAGACAGACAGACGGCAATTTTTTTTTTTTTCTAAAAATATGGTTTCCGGAATCTCCAGCATCTGAAAGCTGTAAATCCGTCTTTTTTTTTTTTTTTTTCAAAACGGTTGCAAGATTTACCCTATACTACGTATGATAGGTAAGTAAAAGTGTGCCACAATTATTGACACGACACTTTTTAGCTTGTCTGAAAGAAATAGCATCGGAGGCTAAAAATAAAAAAAGTATTGACTAATAAGTACTTTTTTCACATCAGCTATAATCAGAAAATTGCGTACTTCTCATAGATTTTACCATAAACTTTTCTTAGAATGGCATATATTTCTTTCGAAAAATAAATAAATAAATAAAAATTCGTGTATTTAATGATTAACTAAAGACTTTTAATAAGTTATTATTGAAAATTTCCCTAATATTTGAATTGTTTAAACGACAGGGAAATGAAAGTTGTGCTTTAGATGCAGAGGCGTCCACGGTGGAGACTTATATTCATTATATTAATTCAACTTATATTCATTAAAAGATCACTAAATTAAATCTTAAAGTTATATTACCAGAAAATGCATTTAATTGCTTACTTTAAACTTTAGATATGAATGAAAATAAAGAAATTTGCTGCATTTTTTTTATATTTAACTATTCAGGACTGTAAAATGTACTTTTTTCCGGAAAAAGACCCGCACAGCAGTTTTCCTGATAAAAATGGCTTGGATGATAATGTAATGAGTAAAGTAGAATTGGTAATTTGTTTGTAAGGTCATGCTAAATCAGTCAGATACAAAGGTAAAATGCGAAACTTAAATTATAATATCGTATCTAACGTGTTTCATAACCTACAGTGCATATATGTTCTTCAAAAATATACAAATACAAAATAATATTTAAATTAATCATAGGAGTTTTTTGCTATTCGCAATAATATACATTCGAAACCAAGTATTTTCAAACATAATCACGCTCATCATAAGCGTTGAAATAATAAAAGCCATAGATGGAATTCTTTATATCAGATGAGCTGATCCAAGCACCAAAGCGGAAACGGGGGTGGGGGCAATGCTGTCGGGCTGCTCCAAAATTCAGCATAGCCTTTCTCCTTTTTGAGTTTGATGTTTGAAATCAGCACATTTGGTAGAAAGAAATCAACCAATGACTTTTATCAGTTTAACCCTGATGATGAGCATCATTGGCTTGGAAGTGCTTGGTTTTAAACGTATTTTAATGGGAATAATAAAAAAAATCCCTTTGAGTAATTTATATTGTAGTTTATGTTTATAAAATTTTAAACTCATTATTGTAAGGTGAATTTAGAGATTTGAAGAAATTGATGCGTTTTATGTAATTTTTTAATTTAAGTAGACACAGTATCTTGAAGTTGGTCAAATATTGATTTTCTAATTTTAATATTAATTGAAAGCCTCTTTCATTGTGAATATTGTAACATTTCATTTTTAATTACACGACCATTGTATTGCGAAATATTGTAAATTTTGTTTGGATCCAGCGAAATTACCCATACAAATGAAAAATGTAAGCTGATTTTACTCTCTGTTCCTACTTTTAAAACTTGCTTGTTCGGTAAATATTAAAGCTTTTTTTCTATATTAGATAGAAGTTTGAAATTTGTTTTATTTGTTCTCCTTGATGTATTTAATAATTTTGTGCATGGATTTAACATACAAGTTTATAGTTTTTTTTTTTCAAATATTTAATTTGAGATTGAAGTTTCTTCATTTTTTGCTATACACCAGAGAAAAAAATCATATTAAATGTAAAATCCCATACAGATAAAAATCCAAGCACAGTTTTATGTAGAATGTGGCAAAACATCGCAGCAACAGTATTCATATTAAAAAAAGTAGTAGGCATTTTTAAAAAGTTAATTTTTTAATTAAATTTTAGTAAAAAAGACAGTTCTATTAGAATTTGTTTCTTTATTTTATTTTTTTTTTACTTTTTAGTATTAAGTATTGTGCCACTATATGCATCACAGTATTATTTAAAATTATAAAGGTGATTTCAAAGGTGCTGTGTCCTCTTAACATTTTTGTTCTCTAGAATGAGGGTTTTTTTTATTTCTGTATTAATTAGTTTTATAAAATGTACAAAATAAGTATTATATAAAATAATTATTGCAGTTAATTAATTAAGTAATTGAACACATACATCTGACTGACTTGTGTGCTTGACATGAGGCCCCCTTATAAGTCATCTTCAATATACAGGTACGAGATAGCACAAGGAAATTTTGCAGCACGAAGCAAATACAGCCGGGAGCTCCACACAAAGTGTGTGTCCAATGGAGCCAGCGGGATTCGAACCCACAACCTCCTATGCTCACAAACGATTAGCGGCGTGGTGCCTTCAGCACTCGGCCACGGAGGCCCCAAACATTTAATATGCTTTGAGTATGAAAACATATGTTTCCATTAACAGAAACATTGAAAAATATTAAAATATGGAAAAGTTAAAAATGAAAACAAAACATTGCTAAACTAGTCGGATGTGCCGATCCGAAAAATCTCATGTATGTTAATACTTCAAAATTTGCTATCAGAGTACCAAAATTAAATCAATATATGTAGCCATCATGAGGAATCTAGAGGTGTTAAACTCCATGCATTTGGTTCTTGAAATCTGATTATCGCTAAAATCGTTTAAATACTGACAAATGCAGCATAGAAACGCCATCTGTTGGATTATTTACACTAAAATCTAATCAGCAAAAACATATCACGTGTAACTGAATCTGTTGTTTGGTGAAAATACGTACTTTAGTTTTTGATACAAAGTCTATTCAAGAAATTATGAATAATGCAGCATAGCAGATGCATCTTTCAGGCGATTTACACCAAAAAGTAATCGGCTGTAGTGATGAAAATTGCACCACATTAGAAGGTACGCGAATGATAGTGGTTAGTACTAAAGAAATAATATTAAGATAATATCCCAATCCGCGTTGTGAAAGATTGTATTGGATATTACCAAAAAAAAAAATGTTTACTTTTAAATCTATCAATAATTTTAATAAATGAAAAATCGCAAAAGCTCAGACTCGAACTTTTTAAACGTTTAAATTTGCAAAATAGGAATTTTAAGAGATACGGAGAGTATCAAAATGATAATCATAAAATAAAATTAAATTTAATATTTGAGATTTTGAAACAAGTAATTTACCTAAAAGAATTTAGGAAGAGAAAACATGAAAGAAAACAAGAATACATATATACATACACAAATATTTATTTCAAACAACAATTATATGTATCATAATACAATAAAAGAATTATCGCTTAAGCATATTATTTTCATAGGGAAATATCTGGACATCGTATCATCCTAAATTATCGGTTTGTAAATACAAGCACTATAATTAATATTATTCTAATTTATCAATTATTTTGATCGTGTTTACTTTCTTTCTTTTTTTTTTTCTTTTGTTATCACATATTATTATAAACTTATACAAAAACACAAAAGACTCACAGCACAACTAACGAAAGGCATAGCCTATGTTCTCCTTATAATTCTCTTTTTTTCTTTTTTTAATTTAAATTTTAAATTAAAAATTTAATTTTAATATTAAAGAAATTTTTCTTTATTTATATTTATATAATGAGCTAAAAGGTAATTCTGAAATGCGGTAACACCACAGAAGAAGATTAAATTGCTCACCATTTTATATGAAGCCTTGTCATCCATTCGTTGTAGTAATCCCTAGCAACTAATCCGTTGGCTTTCATTCGCACCGCATCTTTTGGGAAATCATGTAATTCCTTAGGAGGCACACAACTGTTCATCAAAAATATAGTCTGCACTATTTTCTCGCACCTTTGGAGACACGTGGAAATTTACTAAGCTGAGCAAATGTTCATATAAAAATAGTTGCACGTTGTTCACTATGTTGAGCGTAACTGTTCGTATAAAAATATAGTCTGCACTGTCATCTCGCACCTTTGCAGACACGTGAAATTTTCTAAGCTGAGCAAATATTCATATAAAGAATAGTCTATGAGAATGATGCACATTGTTCACTATGTTGAGCGTAACTGTTCATAAAAATAATAGTCTGCCATATCGTCACGCACTGCCATCTGGAGTTGCCTGAAATTCATTATGTTGATGTTGTAAGTTCCAGTAATTTTCAGACATTCATTTTTTCTTTTCGCAAATTTGATCATATGTCAAAGAAACTTGGATGCTTGTCAAATCATGGGCTTCCCCGTTCCGGAGATGATTTTCGCTTACAAAACTTTTCTATTTACTACCTACATAGCTGGGACCAAGAACTGTATTCATCTTAGATTCTTTTTTCGGAGAGAACTCCATTTCTTTTTTTTTTGTTTGTTTGTTTCCTCCCCAAAACCTTTTTTTTTCTTTTCATTGGTCTTCTGCTATCGCTTTGATTGGGGGGCCATTGCATCGCACTTCTTATTGGCCGGCCTGACCAGTAGGGAGTTCATCCCTTTCGGCCACTAAAAAAAAACCCTTTTTTTCTTCCCACGGGTTGCATAAAATCATCGGACTCCTATCCAATTCTCCCTCCTGTGGGCGTTTCTCGGCTGTAAATTCTGTTATTGTTAGCTTCTGCGCGTAATGTCAAAAT